>JACCHV010000020.1:1124372-1701472 GCA_018907245.1 Eupristina koningsbergeri
AACTTGAATATTTCGAATAGAAAAATAAATTGCAGATTTATTTATTTATTTTCTTTTGATATAAAAAATTTAATAATATACATTAATGTCTGTTAAATATCTTTAATTCGCTATCACTACATAAATTATAAATTAAAATTAAATAATATTTAAATAGACTTGTTTTTTTAAATGAAGTTATTAAAAATTATCTTACCGTTCAATTTAATTAGTATAATGTGATATGTTCAACACGTTTTGAATTCGAATTATTTATATTACTATAATTAATAGTATATTAAAGTTTTGAGTGAAAATAAATTTTAAGACAAGATCTGTATTATAAAAATATTTATATAAATATATATAAGTATTTTTGTAATTAAACTATGAAATATAAAAATTGTATAAATTAATGGATGAATATATATGAATCAATGAGATTTGTTAAATAAAATATTCATTATAATGTATAATAATCGTATAATAGAATAAAACAAAACATTTTCTCAGCATTTTAATTATTTATTACCATGAATTTTAATTTAAATACATATATTCTTATAGTTTAACTAATTGCAGTTTTTTTTCATCATTTTTATCCTTTTTATCATTATTATCTTTTTTATCCTTGTCATCTTTATTCTTGAGTTTAGTTGTATCATAGGGGATCATTTGTTTTTTATATTTCCATTCACAATTAATCAAGCATACATGTTTTTTCATACCGGTGAATACTAAAAAAAATTCTTTTTTATTATTACTATGCATAATGTATTTTTATTATTCTATTATTTATAAATAAATATTTCGTATTTAAAATAAATAGGAATAAATATTTATAGCTTACATTGACAACCTAATTTGCATTCTTTATATTTGGTACTCACGTTCTCAACTACGAAGAATGATTTTATTAAAATAAATATCACAAATCAATTAAGTGTTATAGTACCATTCATTATTAATTCCATTATCATAAAAACACCCAAAAAAAATTTGAAAAATTTCATTTTTTTTTTAGTTTAAAAATAGTAAATTTAAAAAAAAAATTAGAAAAACTTAAGAATTTTTCTAATTTAAACTATGTTTTAATTTTTTAAAATATACATATATATAATAGTACGAATTTACGTCTGCTAAATAATTATAATTCATGATCTATATATATTTTATAACTTTCTTTTATTTAAATAGTCGTGATTTTCGAAGTAAAATGATTAAATTTAATGTTTTTATTTAATATGCTAAATATTTTTTATACCTAATGTCTTAAAATTATGATATTGTATGATAAATCTAATTTTTCATAAGAGTAATTTAATTATATAATTCTGATTTAGAAAATTATCTATCGATTAAAATTTTGTATGATTTTTTGTAAAACAAAATAACTAGGTTAAATAAATAACTATAGTACATTGAAATATAAAATAAGTTCATAAAATATATTGATGTTTTAGGATTAATAGAAAATTTATTTGCTTTTTTAATTTATAATCGAGTGAAGGCGGTATTTAACTATTTCGATAAAACTGAAATTAAATTATATTATTAAATTCTTTTAATAACATGAATGGACAATAATTTTATAAAACTGCAATGTTATTGAAATTGTTTATTGCTTTGATTTTATTTTTTAATTAAAATAAGATATAATAAAATTGAGGACAATAACAACTATTGGTATCTAATTTAATTATATTTCTAATATTTCATTTAGATTTGTAGTAAACGGTTTTCATGAAATTCATTATGCACTTTGTTTAAATAATCGCAACACTTATTAATATTAATATGTAATTTTTACTCAATGTGGGTCCAAGAACTATATTCAATTAAATTTTTAAGCAAACAATCATCTTAAACAGGTAAAGAAACTTATTCATCTAAATATTATTTTTACAATAACGTTTGTTTGTTTATTATTATCAATTCAATAACTAATAATGATAAATGAAATGAAATAATAAAATTTATAGTATTATTTATTATTACTATTATTATTATTATTGATATTATTAATTATTTATAATATTATAATCATAATACAGTAGCCATACAATTTAATTTACTATATCAGCTTTTCTAATATACTTTATTTAAAAAGTAAGTTATACTACAATCTATTAAATAAATATAACGATCAATTTTAATTAATACTAAAAAAAATAAAATTTTTAATTTTTAAAATTATTTTCAATTATTGTTTGTGGGAATATCAGTACTAAAAGGTTAAAATTGCGAGCAAGAGAATATTTTATGAACACTTGAATATTAAATAAAAACAACAATCATACGTATAAAGATATGATTACAAAGCAACAGAAAGATATTAATCTGAAGGACAGCGGTCCTCTCTCGCGCCGGTTTGGATGGAGAAGACGTTCACCCTCGTGCGATTATCCCTGGTCTCGCATCCCGGACAAAAGCCTACTCGAGCCTAAAGTTTACAGTACTTACGTCGCACTGCTTCGCCTAAGAGAGGAGGCCGCAACGACTCCCTCGGGATCCTCCTCAAGGACCCAACGGATCGAACCTCCGTACGACCTCCCGGGATGGTGTTGAAATCCTCCTAGAAGTCCTCCTCGGGGAGGGGGGAGTTGAGTCTCCGAGGGCTCCTAGCGTTGACGCAGCGGTCAGGGCTCGAGATAGGCGACTTGACAGTTGATTGTCGTGGGATTCGCGTGCCGCAGCAGCTTGGGTCACTCTTGGGGAATCCTCGTAGGGGCTATCGCACACCACCACACACTTCGGTTCACTAGTTTTTCCAAGGGAGAAAAACTGAGGGTCACGCGCAGAGGGGATGGCGTAACGAACGAAAGTTCGTTATTCGCGAAGGGAAATTAAAAATGCAGGAGCACGGCTTGTTACAATGGAAGTGCACGGGAGTCGGCTAACCGCCAAGTAGTTTTTTTGAACTTTCAAAAACAAAGATTTCGGGTTTCATCCGCTCCCCCCTCCGACTCCCCCCCCCAACACTCACCCACTCACTGTGACTGCAATCTCCCTTCCTACGCGCGCTTCACGACGTCATCGGACCTCACAAAATCTAGAATTATACAGTTTGAATAACGAGAAATATGTCACGAATGTCGAATCTCTCCTTAAATAATAAATGCCTTTGGAACATAATTTTAATAAATAATAATCGTTAAAACGAAAGTCTAAATTAAATCATTTTAGTAAAAAATTTCAAGAAAAATTTTGTCCTTTAAAAGTAATTAGAATGAGAGAACATTTTTTAGACAATTTAAAGACCCTTTTTATGAATTATTTAAAATATCACGTTTGGCTTTAATGAACAAACAACAATGACTTTTAAAACATCTCACGGTGTACGAGATAATACATGATTTTTATAGAATAGATTACATTCAACGAGACTTTGCTAATTGTCACATGTGTTTTTTTTAAACACATCATTAAAGAACAAAAAGTACAATAATAATAAAAAAAAAATTATAATACAAATACTATAAAATAAGTATAAAGGTATAGTATAAATTAAAAACGTCTTATACTCTGCTTCTAAAGTTTATTTAAAATTTAGTCTATTTATAAATTTTTTTTTTTATTTCTAATAATTTTACTGCTATAAGGTATGAAATGTCTTAAATTATTGTTAACTTTAAGTAATGTGTCGTCTTTTAGATTTAGTCTGCATAAAATTATTATTTCTCGATTACCTTGTATTAATTTAAATTTGGACATGAAATATTTAACATTGCAAAACGATTTGATTTTTTTTTTTTTTTTTTTAAGAATATATCACATATTTTTAATAATAAATGTTGAAATAAGATATTAAATAAGTTTTTCACCTCTACATTAATGTGCAATAATTAATAATAAATTTATAGCAATGAATTTATTGTATCCTATTAAATTATTAATAATGAATTTTTTATTAAGTTTTTATTTGAAACTACATTATAATATTAAATTAATTTTTAAAAAGACAAATTATACATCATTAAATAACTGAATGATAAATATTATATGATATTCTTGTTGCAATTTTCCTTTTATAAAAGACGAAAGATATTAATGAAAACAAAAGGTAGGTAAGATGTAAGCGCATATTATTGGATGTCAAGTAATTAATATGCACAACTTGTATTACTTATGGCAACTAACTTGTCTAAATTTCAGACAGGAGCTTTTCCACTTATTTAGTCTCAGACTCGTTTTTACAATTACTTGGCTTTTTTAAGGCTTTAGAGCAACTATATTAAAATTAATTTTTTTAACAAAAGTGTTTCAAGAAACTGACAGACACATGGAAGGGGTGAATATAAGGTTCAGGAGATAAAAGAATGTATAGAAAAATAACAATTGAAGAATTTTGTTCGAAATATTGGAAATTATCAATCATAAAAGAGTGTTTTTGTGCTTTCTAGAGCTTGACATCGAAGAACTTAATATTTTGAAAGAATAAATATATAACCAAAGGTGAGTACCACTATCGTAACGACCGAAAATGACTGAGCCAAGGTTTGGAACTTATCGTGAAGAGGGAATTCTATTTTCCACAGTTTCGAGAAGAAGGGAAGAAACTGTGCAGATGCACGGAGTAGTAGATATTCTGTACTAAAGAAGATATTACGTTGGGAATTGACTGCGAGGAAAGCATGTAATATCTCGAGATTTAGATATGGTAGCGGAAATTCGGCTAGCTCTCTTGGATACGAGCCAGATGAAGTAGCGAATACTTTCCTGAGAAGATATTTGACGACTTTTTGTACAGAATTCCTCCACTAATATAAGACTTTTCCAACTTTTACAAATTTCTCGAAAGATTTGTAAAATTTTAATTTTAAAGATCCATTCTTGCATTGAGTATTTTCATTTGTGTAGTAGTACAGATCGTTTTTAGGTCATCTATCGACATTAAGAATTAAATTAAAATTAAGAATAAGAAATTAAGAATTGTTATACTACAATATTATACAATTATTATATTACAATAATTTTTCACTAATTGTAGATTGTGTTCGAGATCGTACTCGTAAATTCTATTTTTATATTTAAAATAAATCGAATTAATACAAATTTTTGGTACAACAATATAGTTTTATAATCTTATTCCTACTGCGGGTGATTACTTTAAACAAAATGCAAATGTGGCAAAAAATTTGAACCATTGACATGTAATTATATATTTATATACGTGCTTATTATAAAAACTGAATAAATAAAAACATCGAGTATTGAGTAAAAAGAAAAAAATATAAGTGGACATACATCGTTTATTATATAGCTTCATATAGATTAATTAAGAAAAAAAGAGTTTAGCCAAAGTCTTAAAATCAATTTTATCTTCTTCTCCTCTCTACTTTAATCCTGAAACTGTTTAACAATGGAAACTCTTAATATTATACTTTAATAATCATTTAATTTATTTTTGCTTAAAAAATGAAGTCAAATTAAAATTATGTGAGCGGTGGATTGCGAACCAACTCATCATTTAATAAATACAATTTTTAATGCTCCATTTGTATAGTCTTAATAAGCGCATTATCCACTGATCGATAGTTTCGAGTTGTTTAATAACGTTTACACTTACGTATCAGTATATAATAATAAAGAAAGGAAAAAAAATTGGCAAGATTGTTCTTCTTTGCACCAGTTTGGAATGGTAGTTATCAAGTTCTGAAAATGACTCTGAAATTTAAAATAAAAACACTAAAAATTATCGCAACTGTCAATCAGCGATGTAAAAAAGGAATGAAAGCAAAGTAGAATAGGAGGGAGAGGGAAAAGCCGATTGAGCGGTGTTTAACGTTTGCGAGACAAAACAGAGACCCTTTCTTAACACTCTTTGTTAAAAGTGGGGCCTCGGGCATTGGCGATTAAAAGAAAATATTGAAAAAGCATCGATTCGCAGTTGACGCAGCTCGACGCGTGTAAACCGTCAGGGACTCCGTGTTGTAGGTATTTAGGCGATAGCGAAATGGCCGCGATACCTGGCATACAACAAACGTTGGGGTTCATTAAATTAACCCTTGACTCAACGTGTTGCACCGAAATGTTTGATATTGCCGTGGCACATGCATAAGCGAAGTAGAAGCGTTTGCATGATCGTGTCACGAATGTTCAAATAAATCCAACTTCCAATGTTACTGTTGAATAATTGAGAGAATAATAAACATGCGTTACGCACTTTGTGTTACATTGCTAACTGTTTTGCGTCATTTCGAGACCTTAAAAATGCTGCTGACGCTGGAACTTGAGTTGGGGTGTCACCGGAACAAAGAGAGACATTTGCATTGTTTGTGCAATAATTTATAATTGGATTTGCACAATGATTATCTATTGGGGCGATTGGAGCTGATGGACATTAAGAAGGACGTTAGAAAAATAAATAGCTTCTGTTCATTGTTCAAAGTTTTCACGGGACTGAGAATCGTTGGGGCGAATTGCAGATGAGTGTCGATAAATAAATAATCGATTATAGGTGAAAAAAGAAATAATGAAATATAAAGTTGAATAACTGATTGACAATGATAAAAGAAAATGTGTTTCCAGTTTCTGAGAACGATTGAAACAAAAGGTCACTTTTTGTATGTAAACGATAAGGTAATGTAATAGAATTTTAAGGAGCATTGGAGAAGGGATTTTAGCTCGAGGAAATGGAAGGAAAAGTGATAAATAGATAGTACTGAAACTAAGGGCAAGGTTTTTCGAATGCCTTTTGAATGGTACTTTCTCGATATTATCAAGTAAAATTATTACACGATACATTTACGATAAAGAGATATTTTTTGAATCCTGGATAATAGAAAAAAATTGAATTGAAAAAGTGTGTTTCATTTATGTTAACACAAATTTGAAAATATGAATTGTTTTCATTATTATAACTTGTGACTAGTGAATGATAAATAGAGAAGCAAATAAATAATATATAATTTCTGTATCAATTTTTATTTTTCAAATTTAAAATTGTATCAATGTGAAAAAGAAATATTTATAATACAATAACTATTTATTATAACTATCAGCAAATGCTTTTACTTGAAGTTGTAACCATAATGTTATTCATAATTACGAATAATAATAAAAATATTAATTAATAAAAAATTAATAAAAAGCCATAATAATCAAGAAAGAATAGCTGCAATTATTTAAAAATATATTTGGCAAATATAAATTTTGTTATTTTTATTCTAATTTAATATTGGCATTTATTCATTATTAAATATATTTTAAACTCAAAGTTTCGTAATTAATCGATAAATACCGATAACGATATGCTGATCTCAAAGATTGTTATCAAATGGCATTCGTAGTGTAAACTACATTACACTCGCGAGAACAAGTTGGCTTCAGTTTATGAAAATTGTTCTCGTATTCTAGAAAACAAGAAATATTAATTATACCAATATTTACTACAGTTAAGTCAATTTAAAATTGTATACGTTTAATTTTTAGAAAACAAAAGCTTCCTTTATAAATTTATTTTTTACTTCTAAAATATATAATAATACATATCAAAATATAACAATAAAAGTACATCGATAAAAATATAGAATTAACATTAAAATTTTTGACTTTATAAATAGATTTTGATAAAAAAGAAATTATAAATATTGATTTATTAATTGAATTTATAGTTTATCTAATACGTACAGTTTACTATTACGTTTATTTTTAATGCAATGTCGCATTTATCTTATGTTACTTAGTAGTTTTTTTGTTGTCGAGTTTATCTAGGATTTATTGATCCAAAAAGGGCAAGCTAATGGCAAAAAAGTGTTGAATTTTGAAAACAGCATTATCTCCACTCCAGGATTTCTCAAGACTTAATTGTCCTGAATCTTCTTATGTATATTTTTTTTATTTTATTTTACTATTTTGATATTTGGAATAGTTTAACCTTTTTGCTTTTATCTTTTCTGTAATATTTTAGATATTATATTTTATTATGATCTTGTGTGCAATTAAATAATAGGATAGCTTGTGATATAATTTATCAAATAGAGTTCCTATGAAATGTCATGTACAATTGCCACTGACTAACCACAGCTACTTTGAAATTTGAATTAAATTAATTTAAGACGCGAGTATAAATTTAGTGAATTTATATTTTTTCAGTTTTTTTATTAAATATTTGTTAATTTTAATATCAAGTATTTTCAATATGAATATTTATTAATCATTGTTTTCCTTGTTTCGATTTTTAATATTGTTTTAGTATTTTTTTTTATGTTTTTCAAACTTTCAAGAATTATACAAATATTTATTTAAATTGACTAAGTTCTACAATTATTTCTTTGATACATAATTTATAAGGGTATCATTATTATAATTATTTTTATACAAAAAACTTGTAATATTTCATTTGTCAGGCTAATGTTTGTTATTGATGTGTTATAATTCTACATTATAAAATTTTTTCTTTATGGGAACGTTGGTATAACCACATTTTATAATCTCGTGGATTATTTTGTAAAGAAAATAACAAGTATATTACAAAATATTTCTTTCATCAAATTTATTATTATATTTTCTGGTGAAATAAATAAATTTAATTTTGTTATTGTTGCTACGAATTAAATAAGATATTTATTTGTAAAATTAGATTTTTTTAACTATATTGTCACATTGAAAAAACCTATTTTCAAGCAAATTATCCTACTTAAAAGGAATGTAATTATGTATTTATACAATATTAAATAAAAATTCTGTTTTTATCTAGTAAATATTTTGATTTTAGATTGCATAATCTATTAGGTAATAATAATTTTAGTAACTAATATTAAAAATAAATAATATTTTATCTGATTATATGCGCATTCAAAATTCGAAAATACAAATTATAATTAAAAATTACGGAATGATACCTGCAATTAATACAAAATTGTTGCTAAATGAATAAAAAATATAATCAATAATCATAAATAAAAAAATTACTTTTTTATATTTATATTTATTGTATTGTTTTAGTTGCATAGAATATTATGTATAAAATGTGTACTTTAAAATATTTGCAATATAACTAAACTATTAACTCAAAATTCTTAAGAAATGATCAACGTTTTCTTTATTTATATATAATATAATGTAATGTGTGTAATTTTATTATGAATCCAATCAACAATTACATTTCTTTATAAAATATTTAAATATATCAATTTCGAGGTTATTTATGTGTATATTGACGAATATAAATGAAATTAATATAATAACACGAGCTTTTCTTCACTATATTTATATTATTTGTAAAATTTATTATACTTCTTGATTATTTTTATTATTTTCTTTATATTAGGAGTAAAATTTAGTTATTAACTTTATCGGCAATTAATATTACTATTATAGCTTTTTATATAATTTGTAAGTATTCTTTAGCTTTATAATATCTTAAATACTTTAATAATCTGAGATATAAGAAAGCTTGATTGAAATGAGAAATTGTGTGCACTTATACACAGTTTGTAAAATAAATTTTTATCTAGGATAAATAAATCTGTGGACTATATCTGATGCTGTTTTGTTATAAACATAAATATATAATGTTATATACATTAATTTATGCACTTGCATTTTTTAAAGACATCTGTTTAACTTTATACTTATAAACATTAAAAACGCCTTGTGTTCTGTAGACTTTTTCCACGACATGCGACTTCATAAATGAGACTCATGAATTGGATCTAAAAGAACATTGTAGGTCTTTAAAAGGATTGATATGGCGCTCAAACTGTGATTGCATACATAAAAATGATGCGAATTTATAGTTGAACATTAATTAGAGAATTATTTAATTCTTATGGCGAATATGAAAATGATTCATCAAAAGAATGTACAAAATGGGCGTAGTCTTAGATCAACTTCTATTTATATGTAAAAAAATCATCTCAAATGCTCAAATTACATCTTTCTATATACTTATTTTTTTTTAATCAACATTCTATAATGTCAACAGCAATAATAACGACAACAACAAATACAATAAAAACAATATTAATATTAATATTATTCTTAACATATAATATTTTGTACAATTTTCTTAATTTTAGTAGAAATTAAATTGTTATATTTAAATTTCAGTAAATCCATATTAATTTATATTTTCATATAAACCAAGCAATAGAGCACTTTTTAGGTCATGGAAAAAAGCAGTTAGTAATATATATCAAAATTCTTAAAAAGTCAGTATATTCTTATTTTTTAAAATTCGTAAAAAAATCAGTAGATTCTTATTTTATAAAATGCTATTCATGCAATTCAGGATTTTTTTTTATTAACAATTTTATCGAAAAATTACATTTTCTTTTTATTTTTTTGGTATAAAATGAAAAGTTGTAATATTAGCACTGTAGCGGCGTTGTTAAATTGTTAAGTTGTGAAAATGCCATTATAGAAAATTTCTAGGCATTGAAATGTGACTTATTTAGAAATGGCAATTAGTGGTATGAATTTTAATGAATTATATAGAAAGAGCAATTAGCTGTACGACAGGGTTATCGGGGGCGGAACCCCCTTTCAGGTAATTCGCGCGATAGTATAACGCAGGCAGAGCAGTAAAGCCAAATCAGCAATACATTTTATTACTGATAATACTGCGAATCATTAGCAAGCGTATAAGAACTATTTTTCATTTTGTAGCAAATAGAAATTCATCTTGTACTCCACTTTTGCTTTGACTCTCGAGTGTGTCGGAGCCAGGTTTTCTTTGCGCCCGCCTCGATCGAGAGTCCGTTGCATAGCGAATAGACTTAATTGTTATTAGCCATACGCGTAATAATTTCTTTAAGATCGCACGTCTCAATTCTTGTAAATAAGTGTAATATACGATAAATAAATAATTAACCTTCTTATTATATACAAGACTACTGTTTGTGTGTTCACTCCCTCATCTCAAGAAGCGACGGACTAAAAATTGGTGACCCCGACGTGATAGTGAGAGTGAACCCGTGAATGCCGTGTTGTATATTTTTTTTAATAAAACTTTAGTGCATTCAGTGATTCAGTTTACAGAAAGTGACGCGATGGCGAACCAAAACGATTCCGTGTATCACGCTGTGCAACCGGTGGTAAATGTTCAGCCGTCGCGAGCTTTTCGCCCGCCTCCGTTTCTCGAGCATCGGATTAGGACGGTTCACGCTGTTGGAGGCTCAGCTCGCGAGTACAAATATTTCAGACGATTATTTGAAGTATTGTTACGCGTTGAGTGCGTTATCAGAGAGGGCGATTGAGCAATTGGATGATGGCTCGCGTCGCCGCCGAAACAGGACAAATATCAGGACCTAAAGTGCAAAGTGATTGACCGTTTTATTGAATCCAACAGTGCGCGTGTTAAGAAACTTCTGGAAGGTGAGCAGATGGGCGATAGGAAGCCGTCCGAGTTCTATAGGAATCTCAAATCTCACACGAGGGCATCGACGTCCGAGCAATTTATCTTCGAACTGTGGAAAACGCGTCTGCCGGCACAGATTCAGACAATTCTTGCGGCATCGAGCGAAGCGGCAATCGACAAAACGCTAAGGCTAGCCGATACTGTGTATAAGGTAAATCCTCCCCGACAAATAAGTGCGGTGAACGAAATGTCGGCATTGGAGGCGAAGATAGATCAGCTAACCATGCAAGTGAATGCGCTGATGCAGGAGCGTAGCCGCAGCCGTTCGCGGACGAAACCCGCGTTTCCTCGGAATTCCAGCCGCCCACGTACGCCCGCGTGAGTCCAGGAAGCCGAGGATGGTTTGTGCTTTTACCATCGGCGATTCAATGATCGGGCAAAAAAGTGTCGTAAGGGTTGCGCGCATTATGCAACCTTTACTGGAAACGACGCGCCCCGTCAGTGAACGCGGCCAGTACCGACGGGTTATATTGTACGCGATGTAAATACAGGCAAACTATTTCTGGTGGATACAGGTGCAGATTTATGTGTTTATCCGCGTGCGTAGATGAAGCAACTTGTGAAAGAAGACTCTTATGAATTGTTCGCGGCGAACGGGTCAAAAATAAAAACCTACGGAAGAGTGTCGCTAAAATTAAACTTGTCGCTGCGTCGCGAGTTTCGGTGGTCATTTGTTATCGCCAATGTGAGTTCTGCGATTATCGGGTTTGACTTCCTCGTAGATTACGGACTGCTAGTCGATCCATAGAACAAACGCTTAATGGATAATGTTACCGGCTTGTCAACGCGAGGACGAAGTGCAACGAACAATAATATACCACAAGGTGTGTGGCGAATCGATGTATCACCGACTTCTAAATCAATACGCGGAGATAACGAGACCGCCCAGCTTCCGTAAAGAGCCAGAAAAACACCGAGTAGTTCATTATATCGAGACTACAGGTGCACGCCAAACCACGGCGTCTAGCTCCGGATCGGATGAAGGTGATTAAGGCGGAGTTCGAACACATGATGCAGCAGTGTGGGCTGCGTCCCGGACGAGGTCCCTGGTCTTCGCCGCTGCATGTTGTGCCGAAGAAGGATGGCTCACCACGACCTTGCGGCGACTATCGGGCGCTGAATGCGCGTACTATATCCGACCGATATACTCCACCGCACATAAAGGATTTTGGGAAAAATTTGAGTGGTAAGCGTTTTTTTTCTAAACTGGATCTGGTGCGAGCGTATCATCAAATCCCGATCGTACCAGAGCACGCGGAAAAAGCTGCGATGATCACGCCATTCGGGTTATTCGAACCCGTAATGATGATGTTCGGGTTACGTTACGCAGCGCAAGCTTGTCAGCATTTCGTGGATGAAGTCACGCGCGGTCTAGACTTCGTCTACGCGTATATACACGATTTTTTTATTGCGTCGAATACCGAAGAGGAGCATCTCCAACATTTAAACACATTTTTCGAGCGACTGGCAAAATATGGAATCGTTATTAATCCCGCAAAATGTATATTCGGGGTTAAGGAGATAACGTTCTTAGGATACACCGTTAACGTGAAGGGTATCGCGCCGTTGAAAGAGTGCGTCGACGCTATTGCCGAATTTTCGCTATCGAGCACGATTAAATGCCTACGACGATACCTCGGGATGTTTAATTTTTATAGGAGATTTGTACCTCACGCAGCGAAAATATTACATCCGTTAAATAATTTGTTAGTCGGTTCAAAGTCCGGGAAAGAGGTAATAGAGTGGGATAAAGAAGCTCGCGACGGTTTTGCAGCATCAAAAAACGCGCTCGCGAATGCCGTGTTACTCGCTCATCCTGTGTCCGACGCGCCGATTAGTATTGGCGTGGATGCTTCAGATTTCGCGATCGGAGCTGCTCTGCAACAATTTGTAGATAACGCGTGGCAACGGCTAGCGTTTTATACGAAATCATTGTCACCGCCCGAGCGCAATACAGCGCGTATGACCGCGAATTGTACGCTATATACAGCACGGTTAAGCGTTTTAAACACATGATCGAGGGACGGAAGTTTATTATTTATACCGATCATAAGCCGTTAATTTTCGCGTTTCAGCAAAATCTTGACAAATGCTCCCCGCGACAATTCTGGCATTTAGATTATATCGCGCAATTTAGTACCGATATTAGGTATGTTAAGGGCAGCGAGAATGCGGTCGCCGATGCACTTTCGCGTATAGAAACTATAGCATCGTCGGTGGAGCAGCAATCCCTCGTAACCGCACAAAAGGAAGATGCCGAGTTAAAGGAATTAATAAAGTCCGAAAATTCAAGTTTGAATTTAAAAAAATTGTACTTCGCGGACGATGGTGTGCATCTGTACTACGATGTCTCGGGAAAGACGATACGTCCTTTTGTGCCTCTGCCAATGCGTCGCAATGTATTCAGATCACTACATAATTTGTCGCACCCCGGCGCGCGCGCTACGCAACATCTCGTTGCCTCGCGTTTCGTTTGGCCGAATACGAACAAAGATTGCAAAACGTGGACTAGAGCGTGCATACAATGCCAAAAGTGTAAAATAACTCATCACGTTTATACCCCGATCAATCAATTTAGCGATGTTGCGACGCACTTCGAGCATATACATATAGATATTATGAATATGGTATATTATCAAGGTTTTCGCTATTGTGTAACGTGCGTTGATCGATTCTCGCGATGGCCGGAAGTAATTCTGATTCCCGACATCCAAGCAAGCACCGTCGCCGCCGCTTTGTTGTCCGGGTGGATCTCGAGTTTCGGCATCCCGAGTAAGATCACGACGGATCAAGGACGGCAGTTTGAATCTGCGCTTTTCGCGGCGCTATGAAGCTCCTTGGTACGAAGCGACTCCGGACCACTAGCTAACACCCGCAAGCGAATGGGCTATTGGAACGTTTTCACCGACAATTGAAGGCCGCAATAAAATGCCACGACGGTACCGACTGGATGTCTGTATTACCCATCGTGCTGCTTGGCATCAGAAGCGCGATTAAAGAAGACCTCAGAACAACAGCCGCCGAATTAATTTACGGCACCACGTTGCGGCTGCCGGGTGAATATTTCGCGTCAAGCAATGTTAATCCGACTGCGGATTTCATAAGAAAGTTACGACAGCGCGTCGATGATGTAAAACCGACGTCAGTACTCTGACACGGACGCAATAAGATCTTTGTATTTAAAGATTTCGCGTTGTCACCGTTTGTATTTTTACGCACCGACGCGGTGCGCGGTTTATCCGATCCGCCATATGAAGGACCGTTCAAAGTGTTAGAACGAGACGAAAAATCATTTCTCATAGAGATTCACGGGATAAAAGTCCGTGTATCTATCGATAGGTTAAAACCGGCGTTTATCATTTCGGAAAATGTGACGCAAGCGCTGGAAAACGCGGAAGAAAACCACGAGGACGAGGAAAATTTCGATGTAATCGTCACGAACAACGGCGATAGTGCGACCGCACCGCGCGCGATGCCAACCGCGACTGAACAAAGCACGCTACCGGCGAATCGGAGAAACAACTGCGCGAATAACAACCGCTGGGAAACCCGCGTCAGGCGTAAAATACGTTTTCCTGAGCATTTCCAAGCGGGATTTAAGTAAAAATTGATATTCTTAAATTCTGTTCATAATCTTCATAGGATGTAAATAAGTCTATATACAGATAATTGTAATTGCGTTATCACTCGTAAGGGGGTAATGTAGCGGCGTTGTTAAATTGTTAAGTTGTGAAAATGCCATTATAGAAAATTTCTAGGCATTGAAATGTGACTTATTTAGAAATGGCAATTAGTGGTATGAATTTTAATGAATTATATAGAAATTCTTTCTATATAATTCATTAAAATAATTTCTTTAAGATCGCACGTCTCAATTCTTGTAAATAAGTGTAATATACGATAAATAAATAATTAACCTTCTTATTATATACAAGACTACTGTTTGTGTGTTCACTCCCTCATCTCAAGAAGCAACGGACTAAAGCACTATAATATTAATAAATAATTTGTATAATAAAACTTTCAAGAAAATTGATTTTTATATAAATTGATCGGAAAATTAGAAGCAGAGAAATTATCCAAAAACAGAAAATGCTTAAATTAATTAACAAATTTGTAATTTTTTTATTTTTTAATATTTAGAATTCTAGTTTTAAAAAAATTAAAATGATTAATATGCATTTTATTTGTACAAATTTTTAGCTTGATCCAATTATTAGTTTTCAAGTAATGCTAATGTTAATTAAATTATGCGAACGTTTATAACATTAGTTCCAGCTCACTCTACCGCACTATTTTAGTTTTTTCAAAAGTTTTAAAAAATATAATTGTTGCTCAACAAATTATTTGTCTTATATTTTATTTAAATACTTCAGATTGCCTAAAATATGAGGATAAAGTTGATCAAGGAAGGCCGAGCTCGAACAATTTGATGAGGAGTGGGGAGAAGAATAAATGAGGGAATAGTTAGCACATATTTCACTCATACTACAATGTAATTTAATTCCTCAGTTTTTATTCTCTGTACTCGCCATGTATTCAAAAGTATTTGGTTATATTTATCCAAATTTCTTAGATAATACAAACGATTTTTGAAAAATGTAAGATACACAATTGGTCGTGCAACAATTATATTTTTTAAAACCGTTGAAAAAACTAAAATCGTCAGATGCATTGAGCTGGAAATAACTTCGTAAATTTTTGCATAATTTAATTAACATTAGTATTATTTCGAAAATCAATAATTCGATCAAGCTAAAATTTTGTGCAAATAAAGTGCATATTAATCATTTAAATTTTTTTAAGACTAAAATTCTAAATATTAAAAAATAAAAAAATTACAAATATGTTAATTAATTTAAGAATTTTCTGTTTTTGGATAATTTCTCTGCTTTTAATTTTCCGATCAATTTATATAAAAATCAGTTTTCGTAAAAATTTTATTCTATAAATTATCTATTAATATTATAGTGTTAAGATTACAACTTTTCATTTTATACCAAAAAAAATAAAAAAAAAAATGTATTTTTTCGTTAAAATTGTTAATAAAAAAAATCCTTGAATTGACTGAATGGTATTTTATAAAATAAGAATCTACTGATTTTTTCAAGAATTTTGATATACATCACTAAGTGCTTTTTTTCATGACCTAAAAAGTGCTCTATTCTTGGTCTAATAAGCTATATTCCTTCTATTATAGTACTCTATTTTATATTAATAATTATTAGAATAAAAAAAAATTACTTATAAATTACCAAGTATTAAATAAAATAACGCATAAAGTAAAATCTATTAATTTTTTTTAATCGTATTATTTCTTAAAATATGTTTTATATAGTTACAATTTTTTTATTGTTAAGATACATAAAATATACAATTTTTACTATCAGCAAGAGCAAGTAAGCATTTTATGTATCTAATTTCAACATAATATGGTAGATATTTTGAACATGAACAAAAAAAGTTGATTTATTGCTTGAAATTTCCATAATAAAATGCAAATTTATTTTTTTTATTATAGATAAAGTACGTCGCTAAACTATTATATAGATTAAAGTAATGGATTTAAAAGGATTTTAAATGATTATATTATTGATATGTTAATATTATTTTCGATTTGATATTTATATTTTAAATCGAAAATAATGTTAGCTTATAAGTACGAATAAGTTAAATATTCAAATTACACTTTACTCTTATATCATTTGAATTCTTAATTCTGAGTTAACGACATTAAATTAGTAATATAAAATTTATGGAGATACATTTAATGATTTTTTATTTATCAAAGTAGCGAAAATATCATGCAAATTTGAATGATCAAGTGGCAACAACATTATTTCCGAAAAACTGTTGAATACGATTTTTCAATTCTTATCTTTCATCGTTTAAAGCCCCCGATAATGCAAGGGTACACTCCCAATGTTGCGATGGACGATCTAAATTTAAAAAACTTGACCAAATCAGCAAGGACTCGAAGCTATTTGTCTTTCTTTCTTATCTTATTTATCTCCCTCTATTTCTCGCACCACTTGCAAAGTCCACGACAAAATATTTCTAGTATGGATATGGGGAAAGCAAAAATACGAAGTATAGGACGTTATCCTCTCTCTCTCTCTCTCTCTCTCTCTCTCTTTCCTAGCTCAGGTGCTTTATAATGCCTTCTTTATCGCCAGTAAGATCTGAAAACTGACAGTGCCAGCTGTTAGATTTACGAGTATCCGAGAGTTGCTTTCTTCTTTTTTCTTGCATTATTCATGCTCTTTATTTACAGGTTATCTTTTTCTTTTCACACCAAGTACTAAAACTATTACTCGTTAACTCTTAAGTTCTTCATAAAAAGCATTAACAAAAATATTTGTCAATTCAGTATTCCATTTTACGGTACAAATAATAAACCCTATTTTCTCAATTTTTCTCTTTCAACAATTTCAAGTCTTTAGCAGCTCTTCTAAATAAATTACAATCATTATATTATTTTAAAATATAAATTTATTTGAGAAAAATGTTATCATTAAACTAAATAATAATTTAATAGTACATAAAATAGTTCCTAATTTATATAGTTTTATATTTCAGTACTAATGTAATTGGAAATAAATTTTTTTAGCAAGTAGAACTCGTAGATAATATAAATTTTTAATTTAAATGTATCATTTACCTATTAATAATTAGTTTTCAATATTTTTATTCATTGAATGTTTTTAGTTTGTATTTAAAAAATAATTGGGTATAAAATACAATAATGAAATGTTGATATTTTATTGAATTAATATTTTCATAAATTTAAAGTATATTTTAAAATTGAAAGAGAGATAAATATATATTAACAAATAAAATGATATTGTATTAGGTAGCACAAACTAAAAATAAACGCAAAAGTTTTAAAAGTAATAAATATTCAAGGAAAATGTAAGGAATTATGATTTTTTTTTAGACAATTTATATTAAATAAAGCGGATTAGTTTAGCTTATAAAAAAGAAAAAAAGAAAAGAAACTGTTTTTTTTTTGTTGAATCATTACAATAATGCCTCGCAACTGCATATAAAACATTTACTTATGGAATAGAAAAATATTGTATATATAAGATGCTGCTGCAATAAAATTTTGTGCATGTACAGTGCATTAATAATCTGTATAAATCAATCACAGGTTGTATATAAAATTACCAGCCAGTTTAAAAAAGTGCCGCGCAGTTATTTTCATAGTGGTAACGTGTTAACTCGAGAAGGAACGGCTAAAGCGAAGGGGATGGATTTTTTGTGCTGGAAGATGTTCGGTGCTAGCCAAAGCAAAAGGTTGATATATAAAATGTTCGAATTAATACGATTGTCATGATGTGCTATTAAATAAGCCTGTGTGGAGAGGAAAAACACACAAATCATTCAGCGCATAGATTATAATGTCTAAAATTTAATCTTCTAGTGTCAACGGTACTGGGCAACCGTAGTTTCCGGGTACTTTAGCTTTAGAAGTATGTAATAAAATATTATATAATAAGTATTATATAATATTATATATTATATAATATTAAATTACAAGTTGAAATTTTTTGATCAATGAGAATGTATGGAGGTAGGGGAAAAGCTAGATCGACACTTGTATGTCACCATATTGTAGTCCATGTTCTTATTTGTAACAGCGGTTGTATAATAATTACTCAACTTTGTAAGTCGTCAGTTTGCATATTCATTCCTGTGTAGAAGTCTGAAACCTTACCTTCTGCTCTCTCTCTCTCTCTCTCTCTCTCTCTCTCTCTATTTCTCTATCTCTTTTCCTGTCTCTTTCTCTTTACTTATGCGCCTTTGATTGCATTTGCACCGTATGGTCATTAAAATTACGCGTTTGTTAAATTTTCTTCTTCTTTGGGTTCGGGTATTACAAGTATGATTTATAGTTAAAGATTTGGTGGAACTTGCTCTGGTAATATTAGTGCTTTAAGAAATTTTTTTGAAAGTAATTAAATTATTCTTGTTTAATCGCATGTGAGAGGTATTCTATTATAGAATACTTTAACCTTAAAATAGTTTAAAGTCCTTCAATCTT
Source organism: Eupristina koningsbergeri (assembly GCA_018907245.1). Taxonomy (NCBI): domain Eukaryota; kingdom Metazoa; phylum Arthropoda; class Insecta; order Hymenoptera; family Agaonidae; genus Eupristina; species Eupristina koningsbergeri. The sequence continues at coordinate 1,143,764 of JACCHV010000020.1, forward strand.
CTCATATATTTGAATAAATTATAAATCACTTTTTACATTTTTTAATATTAATTATTTATAAAATTCAAATTTACACATATAATATTTAAAAAATGAATACTATTTCTGGTTTTTCTTTATTAAATGTATGTTGAATAAGTTAAACAAAGTTTTTTTATTATAATTTCTATATACTTATTTTATTTAATTATAAGTTCAATTATTTATTATCAATTTTGTATGGTAGATAAATATAAAAAAATGTAGACATTATTCTAAAAATTCTTTGTATTTTAAATGACCTGAAAATATATTATGTTCAGTTTATTTCACATTATGTATCAAATATTTTATTCTTTTATTAGTAGTTATTATATTATTATTATTATATTATTAAATACATATGTATACATGTCTATAAATAAACTATTTAAATTTTTTATTAATATTATAATGCTTTTTCTTCAATGTTTATAAAGTTATTAGAATTTTTAATTGATTCTATATTTATAAATTTATAATCAAATTTTATAATAACTATGTACCACATACACGTTTAAGTATTTTTTTTAAATTTTTTAAATCAACTATTTTTAATCAAAGTAGTCTATGTTTTTTATTGTTATTATTTTATTTTTAAATTAATACCAATAGATTCTTATAAAATAATTTTTATTTCATTGAAAATAAACGTACAATATTAAATTCTTTTTAATATTTTTCTATATAATTATAATTGTGAATTTAATTTCAAATTATATAAATAATGTATAATCATAATTAGAATGTTTTGTTTTTTTATAAAGTTTGCTATACACCTTTCAATATAAAGAAGATTTAATATTAAATATATTGTCTAAATATATAGTAATTTAATATAAAAAGTATTTTGTTTTTATAATCTTAATAATAAGTAAAATAAGATATCAACAATTAAATATTAAGATGGTGTTTTTACTTTGTAATCCGTTGAAAAAAATAAAGTTTAATATAAATTTTTTAACATAAATTTATAAATAAAATTTTTTATTATTTAATTAATAAAAAAATTAATAATTGTAACAATATAAGTGATAAAAATATTAATTATATTGAATAATTATTAAAATAGTAAAACAACGGTGGAAAGGAAGACAAAACCCCCAATAGAGTCAATAGATGTCATATAGAAAGTTTGTGAGCAATTGACATTCGACATATTGTATAAAAGTTTTCTGCTAACTGTTAGTAATTATTCTGAAACATAATCTTACTGACGATATCAATTATATTACAATTTTGTAAATCACCATTCACTTATATTTATATGATTATTGCAATTTAAATTTAATTGTTTATAAATAACCAGTACATATTAACTTTCTATAAATTTTTATAAAGTATCTATAAAAAATATTGCTTTGATGTAACAATAACGAAAAATATAAAATTCATTTTCTTTTTAAAAAGAATAATTTTTATTATAAAAGAAATTTCTTAACTAAAAAATTATTTATACTACTAAATATTTTTTCTTTCATCTCAAAATAAAATTCATAAAAATATTTACATAAACTCTTTTACTCGTTCATTTTCTTCGAGGCACCCTATTAACAGAACAATATACCTTTATAATTTTTAACAAATTTTACGTTAAACGAGAATGAATTAACTATCTTGACAAAAAAATAATGTAATAATTTTATAAAGATAAAAGATACTGAATAGAAAGAAAAATGGAATGTCAGTAATGAGAACAAAGGAAAAAATGTAGGAAATATGTAAGAATACAAAATATGCATAAAAGAATCACCAAGAAAAAGGTATTAAGAATACAAGGTAACTTCACTGTACACTTACAAGGAAAATTCGTAAATTTTACCTTTTGCTGACTAGATGAAAAATTAACGCTGCCAGCTTGCGAACATTAAATACTTTTTAATTATACTTTTTTAAAACATGTCTACTTTCTTTTTTGGCATTTTATTTTCTTGCTTTCTTTACACATTCTCCAATTAGAAACATCTGTGCATACAATGCATTAGCTTAATATGTATTGGGTTTTTATTCAATTATGTTTATTTTTTCTTTCGTCAATATATGGATAAAAAACAGTAGATATTAAATTATAAGTTATTGAAATGAACTAATTAAATATTATATTTTACTATGTTTTGATATTTAGATATCAAAATGAATTCTTAATCATTTTTTACAATATTTGATAAATTTTATATTAAAATGATTATAAATTTGATTGTACAATGTCCTGTTATAATACGAAAGTTTCAATAAATGTAATAATATAATTACTTGAAAGTACATGAAATTTCTCAATAATTTTTTTTACATTTTTTGCGAGTACTACTAGTCAATTTACAGGAAACCGAATTTTTGAAATGAAATTCCCTTTGGGTATGTCACCAATTCCATCAATTTTGTTGTTTAAAACAACTAGTCATAATAGTGAATCAAAAATTTTCACAAAAAAATAATATATTTCAGATGGTTTTAGATCTTTTTAAATTTGTTACATGCATTGATTAAGGGGCGAAGGATTAAATGCAGTTCCTAGAATAAAGTTTGTCGAGAATAAATTTCTTTCTCAATATTTTGTTTAATATTTTAGCTACTGAAAATTTATTTCATTCCTATTTCATAAAGTTTATTATCTTTTTAATTAATTTTTAATATAATTTATTATTAAATGTTTGTTGTTAAACGCATAAGAAAAATTTTTTATGATGATGTATGGAAAGTCTTGTAACATTTATAAATCACAAATTAAATTTTACAAATTAAAATTTATGAAGTTTACTACTTATTGCGGTACATAAATATTTATTTATAAATATTTAATAGAGTAAAATTTAATTTTTTTTATACAGTATATTTTTTCTATATCGTTTAGCAATCTTATTTTTACTATAGTTTTAATAATAAAATGTATAAATTATTGAAAACATATAAAGTTTTATGTGTATTATAAAATAAAAAGTTTTTTTTATAGCTTTTAAATTCAGAATTCATTTTTTAATGTTAATATAATATTAACTTAGTTTTATAATTAAAACAAAAAATTATTATTTATATGAGAATTTAAGTAAATAATTTTAATAACAATATTTAAAATTCCAGTTATCACAAGAAATGATATGTATTTTAATTATTAAGTGATTAATTTTATTTGTATTTATACATTTTATAAAGCATACCATTGTCTGGATATTAAAGGTTTTTTAAACTGTAATTTCAACTATTAGCTTTTTTTAATTTATATACAAATGACAATAATATATTTGGATCTAAAACTTATATTCAAAGTAACAACAAGATCACAATGTATATATTCAGAAATCAACATATATCATGTATATGAAAGTTGAATGATTTCTAAAATAAATTATTCGTGCAATAAATATGATTTAATTTTTGCGGATTGATCAATCGTTGTTTACTTCGCATTCTTTACTCTGTTATTTAATTGCACCGCCATAACGAATGCATTCTATTTGGACATTTAAAAAATGCGATACACGAGTTTTCGGTTTAATAGCATGTTATCGCATTTCGTATCTCTTCTTGGCTCATAGTTCGAGAAAACATTACCTCAAAATGCACTTTTGGTTTTACCTTTTTGCCGCTAACGCCTATGTGTGCATATCAGACCAAAGTAAATGTTTGCTCTGCAGTGATAGTCACTGGTCCACTCACTTTGGCTGCTGCAGCAAGAGTTTATAAGTTTTCTAATTAGCGTAGCTTTGCCTCGAGCTAATTGTAAGCGAGCCAAGGTATAGTCCTCACTTTCTCCCTCTTGTACGTCAAGGCAAAATAACGAGGTATTCCGTGCATGCTACATCTATAACTAACGGGTATCGAGTTATTTTGATGTGTTCAATGCAAGTATTTGAACTGAAGAGATACATGAATAATTGTAACAAATTAAATGGTGGATAGCATTCTAAAGCTATATATTCACATTTTTTCCGAAGAGTGGTGTCTAATTATAGATTTATAATTATTAAATGTATTTAAATTTTAATAAAACAAAGTTTTTAAAACAATATTACATATAGTTTATTAATTTAAAGAATTATATAATACTATCAATATGCAATAATAATCAGATGTTAATATTTTTAAATGTGAAAAACTTAATGTTTTAAATTTTAAATCATATAAAAAAAAGAAACATTTTATATAAAAGTAAATTTGAATGATTGATAGCTGGTTCAACTTTCAAGTTTATATTTTTATAGTTCAAAAATATTATGGTAACAAAGTTTTCCAAGCCAATGTTGGAGATCCATCATAAATTCTGCGAGAAATCAATTATTTAAATTAGGTTTCAGCAAACATTGACTTCCACTACTTAAAAATTACTGATCAAGAAAACTTTACTTGCATTATTCAATTATATATCTGATCGATACTTTATTTGTACTACTTAAAGTATTTTTGACCCACGTTGATCTGTACCACTTTAATCATATCTGACTAGAATTCATTTGTACTACTAAAGGTACTTCAGACCAAATGTTGGCTTGTACTGCATAAAATTCATAAAAATTATATTGTATTAAATGTTGATTTTTGATAATGAAACTTCATAATTATTACAAAATATTTATAATATATATATCTATAATATTATTACATAATACTTGGTCTTTTTTTCCCTTAATGTTTGCATTTTGTTACACGTATTTTTAATATAAAAACTTTATAAAGATTTAAAAAAGATATAAATATGACAATAACAATAAAAATCTTCCTGAATATTTATATTATTTGTTTAATGAATATATTCTTATGAAGTTTTCCTAAGTGTTTTTTGACTATTATTTTATGAAGGATAGAAGCTGAAAAATACTATGATACACATAAAACTATGAATAAACAAAATTGTTTAAATGAAATTTTTTATGTACGTTGAATAAATAGAGAAAGTTTGTCACATATATGAATTTATTCTTAGTAGGTTCGTAGTGTAACGAGGATAAAACAATATGCAACGAGCTGTTGACATAATATTTTAACATCCATGAAATATAATAAAAAATAAGAAATTTACGATTTTTAAACATCTATATGTATACAGATAAGTATTCAAAGAATAATAATTTTTAATGAGACACACATGTTAGTATTAATAATTATATATAGAAAAAATACTGTGGATGTCTTAATATATTAATATTATTATGTGTTAACTGTTCTCTCTTTTTATTTGATGTATAAAACAATTTTAACAACTTATCAAAAGTTTTGAGAAATTATTTTGAATATTCTTAGCGTGGATTGCAGCACCAGCAATTAAAACAAATAATTAATTATCTTAGTGTCTGGTAGAAGGTGAAGTTTAATACTTTAAAGAAAATGCAAGTCACGTTTAAAGTATAGGACCGTGTAAAGGGCTCGATGTTTTGATTATATTCAGTCCTTGTATTATAATCAAAGTCTAAGAGTCTGCTTACTCTCTTTCGCACTGATTATTTATTATGAAATTCTTGACACCATATTACATTACTTTCTTGTTGGGTGATAGCCTTATTAGCAATTTTGAATACGTATAAATCCTATCACCTTTTTTTGTTTCTGCATTTAAGATTAATTTTTCATTATTGTAGAATTTAAACAATCTTTATACAGCTATAAAGTAAATTTACTTTATTTAGTTGTATATTATTTTAACAATAATAAAATAATTATCATATTAATTTAATAGAAGTACGTATTTTTTATTTTATAATAACAAGCTTTTCGTTGCGTTAAATTTTTATTGTTACAATATATTTATTGATATATTGAACAAAAACTCAGATTCTAAATTTAATTTCTCTTTCAGGAATATTTGAAAACAAATATATACATGTATAAATGATGCTCATCTGCATAATAATACACGAAATTATAGGTGGAAATTATTCATTAAATTAGTTTTGATAAATAAAAATTAATTACCGTCAATCTTCCGCGTGTATTTTTATTTCGTAAATACATAGAAAAAATTATTACCATTTCTGTTTTATGATGATATCTACTACTGATCCTATCTATCACCTTTCATGAAGCTCAAAATTACGTGATATATAGCAATTTAATTTAATATTATTAATTTTTAAATGAACTATCATAACTATGTCAATAATTAAGGTGGAAAATCCAAACGAAATAAGAATTTTCAACTAAAAATTGTAAAAGTATGATTGACCAAGGTATATTACAACTCATCCTATGAAACTATGCATCACCAAATTGAATTTCAAGCATACCTCTGATGCAGACGTATGTGTAATGGATTTGTTATGATATATGTAATACTTCGTCATTCTTTAGTGCTCGATCTTTATTGTTTCGTAATTCATTTATATTATTTTTCTACAAATATTCCTCTTTTTTTCTGTTCTAGTTTTTATCCAGAGATTAACTTATAATTAATTAAAACGATTTACAGAAAATGAAGTCAGAGAATGGAATCCTATGCATTTGAGTAATCAATTCCATTGAATATGAAATTCCATCCTATGTAACTTACACTAAATTGAAAGAACGAAGAATAAATATATATATATGATTGAATCATCCTTTTCCTCAAAATTTTAATATTACATAATGGATAGAACAATCACACTCAATTTTAAAGATTATTTAAAAGTTATAGCATAAATATAATATAAATGGGTTAAATTGAATTTTATACACAACACAATAATATAATATCAATTCTTTACAATATGGTAGGAAAACTTGCTATTAAAATTAATTACAAAATTCATGCCAATATAACTGCCAAAAAATAAATTTGTTTTAAAAATCTTTATTACATCCAAAATTTATTCTCATTTAAAGCATTTAAAATTGATTGTATATTAGATTTGAAGTACTGTAGTCTTCTCAAAATGAAATGATAATAATTAATCTTATATTTCAGTAGCATTGTGAGGTATTTTTAAAAAATTGCATATTCGTAATAGTTTATAAAGGTTATTAGAAGCTGGTAGACAGCGCAATGATAGAAGAAAAAATAGCAGTTGGCAGGAGTCTGGAACTATTAGTCTTTTGGAGTAGTACTTGCAGCCAAGTTTCTAACTTTTTGAATTTTCTAAAAGAAAACTGAAAGTCTTTTGTTACATTAATCCTATATATTCTTTCTACTATCACATTTTCCTATCAATTTATATTACTTTTGTTTTTATTTATTTTTACCTAATATTTTAAATGTTTGTATAAAAAATGGATATTTAAAAATGCGTTCTTCAAGTATCAATTGTAACGAAATATTAAAGTATATGTTAACAAGGCGAGAAAATGTATTAACAAATAAGTAGCGAAAAACGCGAAAATGGTATTAGGAGTGCTGAAAAAGGAAAAAGCATACGGAAAATCGGCCGTATTATTTCGAGTACGGGCTAAAAGTTGACCCGAAAATAGTAACGATGGCTCAAAGACAAGGACCGTCATAAAGTAATAAAAAAGGGACGGCTGGTCGGGCCTCACTCGGCAAAATAAATACTTTCACCTTACTCGAAGTCGCTCCTTTATACACATAAGCCGATACCTTTCTCTCTCTCTCTCTCCCTTTCTCATACACACATACTCTGTTCCTCGTTTTAGATATAAAATTATTCGTTTTTGATCATGATAATATAATATCGACGCCCACGAGCCATTTCGGAGTAACTTTGAAATAGATGACAATTAAAAGAGAATGATTTCGAAGTCCACGAGTAGGTTTACCATAAGAAAACCAGCGTGTTGGGATGACATACGAGACGCGTTGGTGAGATTTGCTAGGCAAATTTCGGCTCGATGCAAAGTATATCAAGTCTTGGAAATCGCAGACGTGCGATTTAATGGTAAACTGGATGCTAGTGGGACGACGGGCAAACCAATGTATCCCAGACACGAAATCAGACCATGGGAATGATGAAATAAAAGAAAAAAAATGCAAATGGGCAGTGATAGTATAAGATATTAAAATCAAGGACATAACGTGTTAGGATTTATTTCATAACTAGAAAACATAGTCAAAACACAATCTCAAAAGAAATAGTATTATCGGCATATGTTGTAAATATTATGTCACGTGTATTTCGCGCATAATATGTCTGAGAAAATCTGGCATGACCCAAGAGAATAGTTCATTCAAGAAAAATTAAACATTTGCATAACACCGTGAGGGGTTGTGTTCGAATAAAGGGATAATTATAAGCGCGATGTTACAGGAAACGCGAAAGAACTAAGAGAATTTAGTGAGACGAAATGCTATTCAATAACAAAGATACGCGTCAGTCAACTTTAGTACTTTAAGATTTATTTGCGTCATATATTTAAAAATTTAGATTATATTTAGGACCGATATTAAATATTAATTCGTATATTTTAGATTGTTAAACATACATGACTTTTCTTTTCCATTACCAGGGAACCGTTTTTATGCCTGTTAGGAGCGAAGATTGTCATAAATTGAAGCGACAACTAATATTAAGTTACTCGATGATATTGCGAAGAATTGGAAAACAATGGATGTAAATGATTATGGGAGAATAATTATGTATTGTTTTGTGAAACTTGGAAAAAAGAGAGGTCGAGGCGAGTCATCAAGTCAAATTTTTTGAGATACATTCCTTTTTGAGATTTCGTGCAGACCGTTTCGACTCTCAATCTTTTCCGAGTTAACTACGTAAATCGACCTTGTAAAAATCATAAATAAAAAATTGTCTGGTAAAATTATATTTTACTCAGTGTTCGTGTTTTCTTCATTTTCCGAAATCTATATATCTCCACCATCTCGAAGATTACAAATTTCACATCTCTGCACAAATAACAGTATAATTATAAAATTTTTAAATTTTTTTAAAAAAAATTTTTTGATTTACACTTGAAGCTAGATTTGCGAAGTGAAATCTTTAAAATTTGTGCTTTGAGTTTGTAGTCAATCGAATACATTTAAGTTAAAATTGATTTAAAGGCATTTCTCAAGTTAGATTACTTAAAGGATCAAGATCCTAGAGACTAAACTTAAATTTAAACTTGGCCTAAGCTCTAAGGCTGTCCAAAAGCTTTTATTTAAGTGATAACGTCAATTTATTTTTAAACTATCATTAATTAAAAATACCATTGCAACGAAATAATAAATGTTTTTTACATTAATTTTTTTTATGATTCATTACCATAAAAGAAAAAATTGCTAAAACCACACCATAGAATTTATAAGGATATTCTAATAATAGAATTAAATACAAGATAACAATAATTTGTCATACACTCAAAATAAGGGTTAATGGAAGTTGAACACTTCTTTTACTCAACAGTTTTGCGTTTTATTTTCTTACAGAAAACAGTTGGATAGCTAACTGAATTGTTGTGTACTTGATAAAAGTATCGCAATATAAATTTAATGCTCGAATACTTAGATTTGAAAGATATTATTACTATTTTTTATAATCAAATCTATATATTGTAAAAAAGTTGTTGTTTCGCATAGTTACATGTGTCTTATTATTAAATATTTTATCTCAAACTACTCAATTTTTTATTATAAAATATTTAATGATGAACTTAAAAATTATTGTTAAATATTAATCAATTATCATTGGTTATAATTAAATTTGGTTGAAGAGTATCATCATGTTTTCAATGTATGATTAATAAATAATAAATAAAAAAAATTTTAATTATAATAATAAATTATAAAAAAAATTTCTAATAATTAAAAAATTTTTTCTTTTTAAAAAAATTTTTCTTTTTTGTTTAAAATTTCAGTATATAGTTGTTTAGAATATTTGTAAATTGAAAAGAATTATAATAGAATACATAATAGTTAATATAATATTATAGTCCAAAAGCTATATTTTTGTCGGAATCAAATTTGGTGCGAGGATCAGGTGTGTATTTATAACAATAGGGGCTGCGGGTCACGTTTATCTTTATTTTTATAGTCGAGGGAGAAGTGCTATATCTTGCAATAATTACGGTTTGCATCCGAAGTTCAGTGCTTTAGTGAATAAGCCAAAATAGCGCCTATACTGGTCAAAGATAATAAGTATGGACGAAAGATCTCGGGTGTTAATATGCCAAGAGTCCGATAATGAACGACAAAATATTTAATGAATAGTGGAAAAAACGACTAGATCTTCCAGAAACTCGTTCTTTTATAAGTTTCTGATGGCTTGTCGTCGTTTTCTCCTCCATTAATTAAGTTTGGTGTGTGCCCTGGTGATCACTGTAATCTTCGACTTAGCTCGTTCCAATACAGTTTTCTTTGTCAGAATGTTGCTTTGCAAGTGTAGCGTCGATGGATTTTGGCGTCATTCTATCCAATTCAGATTCGCTCGCTGCAATTTCAAATATCCCCAGATTTGTGCTTACTATTCTGCTCTCGATACTGCTGTCGAATCGACGATACATATAAAGGAAAGAATAAATAAAAGAGATGAAATGCATAGAAATACTAAAATCTTTGTTTGAACTATCAAAGACAAATTCATTCTTGCAATGATGAGGGAGGACAACGAATCCAGGAGTATCGATGTACGTTTTATTTGGCTATCAAGTATAAAAAGAAGGATGTCTCAATTTTACGATAAATCGGTTAAAATCACACTCGAGATAGCTGCCAATGTTTGGCTTGAATTATTTTGCATCCAAATGAGATTGCTACCCCGATAATATTAGTCTCAACTACAATCGATGAATTTTAATTTTATAATTTGCCTGGGTCAACACATCCCTCTTTCGCACGAACGTAAGCCGCCCCCTCCCCCTTCATCCCCATACTTTTTTTCCCTCTAAATTTTCCGTTTTTTTGCTATTGTATTAGAGCCAGTGGATTAGAGGATGCACAAGACGTGAAATCGTGTTCTCCCACTAAACGGTCCACGGAACAACTGCGTGCTTATGCGCAGGCGAAAGAGCGAGAGAGACGGAGCACCGGACGCAGCAAGATTTATAATTTGATGAATCGCTCTGTTTTGCCGTCCTGGAACTTATACGTATTTCTCGTGCGCTGGTTAAAGCGCTGATGAAACACGAGTAACATGAGCGCAATTTGCACTAAATCAACCGCGTAATTTCCGGCACTGCGTGTGTTTGCCTGTCCGTGGGTGAGAAAATCCGTGTATTGGGTTATAACCGATTGCGTCGTTTTATCCGCGTCGTTAACAAAAAAGTCAAATCTCGGTGAACATCGATATCGCGGCAAAAAAATTAATCGAAGATAATGCTGATAATGGCGGCTTTTTACTTCAGATTTTAAGCACTCGAAGGGTATGGCGTTTAATTGGAACATTTTTTATCCGGGCTCCCTGCAATTTTACAGCCGCACCAGGAATTCATCAAATTTTTGCTCGAAAATTAAATTTACGCATTCGCGTGAATGATGTTGTGCAATTATAACGCATTTTGTGATAATTTATTTAAAGCCATCCGCTTACTAATATTAGATTTACTCTTTGCTTCAGCGAATTTAAATTTTTTAATAATTTCAATACATATTTAAGCATAGAGCTTTCTTAATCAACATTTCTATCAAATGTATTTTTTATATATATCTGATAATATTTGCAACGACAGAATCTAGATTTTAAGATAAAATAATTTCTAACTTGCCGCGATTTAACTTAATTTCATAGACATATTTATTATTTAATTTTTTGCGTAAATTGAATATAATTTTTAGTTGAATTATTCATTATGATAAAATAACAATAACTATTTTTTTGTCAAAGAATACTCGTAGACAATTTTATACATTTTTCGTGTTATAAAAATGCTAAAATATGTTTGTCTACTTTCATTGCAATATAATAATTATTGTAGCAAATATTTTAAATTAATCGTATTTAATTACTTACAATAAAGATGTTTACTTACATATTTATAGAATTGTGTATCCTTTTCTCTCGAGTAAAGATTTTTTATTAAACTATTAAAATTTATTTTCTTTATATATCCAGAATACGATTAAACATTATATTAAAATATCAGTCGATAGAGAGAAACAGGAGAGTTCATTAACGTATTAAATATTTATTTAAATATTTTTTTTATCAAAGTTAAAAGACATATTACCAAAAGAAATTTAATTAAGGTAATCATCTAATAAAATAGTACATTTTCAATTATCTTGTATAAATTTGAAACGTCTTTCTAAGCTAGATAAAAGCTTCACGGAAAATATTGGTAAATACCACCGTGGCTTCATAGGATAAAGGGATATAGTCTCCTGGAAAATTAATATTTATATATTTAGCTTTATAATTAGAGAGTATATTTTCAATTTTATTTTAAATTTTAGATTTTAAAGGTTTCAAAATCATAATTAATACTTTATGTATGAATCAATAGTTGTGAAAATCCATAGTGGAAGTAAGAATAACCTTCATTTGAGGAAAATAGATGTGTTTACACAGAGAATACCATATACCATTGTTGTACAACGTTTCAGTAGTGTACATACATCCTCATCAGGACTAATGAGACCGAAAACAATACGGATATTGGATTATACTACGCAAATCCACTAAGCGTATCAGAGCATGCAGTTGTTATTTCTAAAAAAATTTTATTGCTTTGATGGACATCAATATTAATGGACATGGTAGCATTTCTAAATGTTTGGCACTTGTATTTTTAAAACATTTAAAAGTATGAATTCTGTTCCATTAAATATGTATATATATATATATATATATATTAGTATCAATTAACTTTTGATGAATTTAAAAAAAAAAAAAAAATTCTACTGTAGATTTTTACTTTCAGTTGTTTAATGTATCTAAAATATATTTAATTTGTTTGAAACAGTAGAGTTAAATGATTGTTAAGTGTCAAACGACCAATACCAACTGTTCAGCCTTTAAAAATTTAATTTTTACATTCTCATTTCTGACTCTTCAGTTATTGCCGTAATAAAAGTAAGTATTTTTTCTAATGGAAAATATGAATATATCGTTTATTTTTTAATTTAAAATTTAAGAACTATCGCCCGTAAAACGTAAAAATAAAATCTAGATTATCAAATAAACATAAAATATTGAACTGCCATGAAATTTCAAAATTGAGCACTACAAATGTGCAGTGAGTACTTAGCTCGTTAAAACTTAAAGGAACTCGAGGAGTATTTAACGATTTCAAATAAACCACGAAATACCCGCGTCAAAAGTCATTCGGTTACCTGGCCATTTCGTCGGTATCATCTCGGGATTAACTTGCAGTTCGCTTGCACCCAAAATATTGATGAAAGGGAATACGAATTTCGGCGAAGAGCAACATTGATTTAAAGTGCAACCGATGGCTCTGTCGTTTATCCTAATAATGCAGTCGAGCTATCGCCAACTCTTCGTCAATACAATCCGCAGTGGCGATGACACTGTCGACCTACTCTCGCCAATCCAAACACACTTACATCCACTGCCTCGGTCTATTCATCATACCTCTTTCTAAATGCAAACGCAAACACGCCAACTTATAATACACAAGGCAAACACACTTGCACAGATGTTATTCGTGTAAACACCGGCAAGGGCTAGCTCAACAAAAACACACTACAAGAATGCAGAGAAATAATATGAAACGACTGGTAATTAAAAGTAAGGTACGCGTGGAAATATCTGCCGAGTCACCCTAAGGCCTCAGCTTATAAAGTATATTTATGCACTTTCATCTCAACATCCATCCCATCCTTTATAAACACAAGCTCAAGCACAGGTGAATTTTTGATTTGTAATATTTATTTAAATAGTCATTCTTTTAAATTAATCACCATTATTTACATTCGTATTTTGAAATATGATGATAATGTCATTAGCTACAAAGACAAAATCTATAACTTGTTTCATAGATAAATACGAATTACACGATTCTCACAAACAACTGCAAGTAAACGCATGCAAAATTTAAAAAAAACTTATCAGGAGGAATATCTACTGATACATACAAATTAATATTAAGATTACCGCGTTAAAATACGCAAAAAAATGCTCATTTAAAAAACCTATTTCACTTGTAGACAATCTTTTCCGCTATTTAATTAAGATTTTTTGTAAACAAGTTTAAAATAAAGCATTGCTGTTTTAATTTCAAAAATTGAAAATAATCTACAGTTGTAAAAAAAATTTATAACATGAAAATTCTGATATATATATATATATATCACATTACCCTTTAATATTAGTGCTTGTCAAAAAGTCTAGTATTGCTCCTTTTGTAAGGATAATTAATATTGTGGACTTTCTTTAAAATAATACCTACATTACATTTGAATGGAAAAATATTTAAATAAATTATTATGACAAATTGGGGCTCCTCAATGCAACTGCTATTTATTCAATATCTTATAAGATTTAGAAATAGAATGGAAAAAAATTTAAATGTAGTTTTAGAATTTTTTTTACAAGTATTTCTTAATACCTATTTAAAAAAGAATAATAATTAGTGCTAAATACTTATTGCTAATTTTTCAAATAAAAATTAATAAGAATTAAATTAATATAATAATATTCAACTAAAATTAATAGGAAATTTTCCCTTATTTAATAAGAAACTGGATCCAATTATAAAATTAATCTAGGATTTTACCAAGGAATGAGATATGCACAAAGTTATAAAATCAATTGTCTTGACTGCTCTACAAGTTACATTGGCAAAACTAAGCGCAATTTGAGAATTGGATGATATTTCTTCTTAATGAACCCGAGAAATGTTTTAACAACAATTCTATTGTGGTGTTAGTTTATATTAATTATAAATTGAATTGGTGTAACATAATATATTATAAAAAAAATTATAAAAAATTAATTATTTTTTAAATGATATAGTTAAATGTTAATTTACACATATCAAACAAATGGAATAAAATTCAGTATTTAAATATATATTTGTACTCCTTTTACACACTCTTTTTCAATATTGAATAAAATTAAAATTGTAACCACTTTACGTTTAAAATCTTCAACTCAGTTCATTCATTATCTTTGACTTAGCGATACATCATGCCGTGATTAACATGTTTGTTTTAACTTTTAATTTCAGATAATTATTCATTTTTTATTTTATCTGAGTTACATTTGCATGCATATATTTATTTATTTTAAAAAATATTATACTGTTTTTAAATTTTAATAATGGACAAATACAAATAAAAACATTAGTTAAATGTTGCAACGACAATTTAATTTAATAAAAAAAAACTTTCTTTTTTAATCACCTTGCTTCAATTGAAAAAAATCTGTCTTGAATTTCGAGGAACACAATTTCAATAAAATTAACTCGAATATTATAAAAAGCATCTATTATGAATTATAAAGAATATATATATAAGAGTTGTAAGAATGAAATAATGGTACTTCAGGGCTAGGAAAATTATTTGAAGTGGTGAGATGGCTGTGTCGGAATTTCAATAAGCTGAGTTTAAAATTGACGACGAAGCCTTAACAGACGCAACCATTTCGAACTCAAACACTTAAAGAAGCATTACAACTCCTACACTAATTATATCCTTGAAAAGGATATAATAAATGTGTAATAATCCTGATACTAATGAAAAATATTATAAAAATGTTTGTGTTGTTGAAATTATAATTGAGCTTTGAAAAATTTAATAATCTATTGCTCTTAATAAAAAGCTTTTATATAAAGACGAATCATAATAAATTTTGTAAATTATAAATATTTATTTTTGAATATATTATATTAATGTTGTGTTGAGACTCTAAAATTTGTCATCATAGTTTTGAAGTAAAATTGAAGAAAAATTTAAAACAAGACTTTTTAATCGTAAATAATTACATTTATTTATTTGTCAATTTTACAGTGTAACAATAGGATACGCTGAGCAAAAAATAATTCTTTTTGCTCGTATCATTTCTAATAAGGGCGATTAGTATGTAAGTGGTTTGTAATATTATATATAGCGGCTACAATTCGTTGATCATAAGATTTTCTTTGTTTTTTCTTTTTAACAATAAAGTTTAGTACATCGACATAAGGTAATTTTCCATTTAAATTGTGCTACTGTCATGTTGCCTCCTTTTTTAATCCTTTATGTTCCGCAATAAACATTATATGTTTTTATAATGTGTTACATATAATATACTATATAATAAAATAGACATTACTTTTGCTGGTGATATTTACTCATGCGAACACAAGGTCACAATTATGTCCGCGTGTCATTTTGGATATTTTCATAAATCTTTTTTAAAAAATATAAAAATTTATACGGTAGGTATAATTTACTTAGAATTAAAAATGAGACTACAATTAATAATTCAAGAATATGATAAACTTTTATGCATTTTCTTTTGTCTTCAAATACATTTCTCAATAACACGCGGATCACAGATACTATTTTATTTAATGTACATAGTTTTAATTCATAAAAAGAAATATAATTATTCTTTAAAAAAATTCTCGTGTAAAATCCACGTGTAATGTGTACGAAATATTTTACGCCAACGTAATCTTGCTCTTAGGTAGTGCGTGTGTACGTGTCAAAGATTTAAATAAAAATAAAATGACTACGTATATGAAAAATTTAATCGCAAAGAATAATAATATGCGAAAACTCTTTTTAAAACTGCTTTAAATTTTTTTTAGCAATCTCCAGCAAGTTATTACTCGATTTCCTTTATTCTTTTATATTCATATACACAAAGCGAAAAATAATAACATTAATAATTCGCAACATCAAGACGATTTTTTATTTAATTCTTATTCCATTATTTCGTACATTTTTTAAAAATTTGTTTTCAAATATTTATGATGTGTCTGACAATCATTATATGTATTATTATAATAAAAGACGATTTGATTTTTTAGTTCATCGAAATTAGGATACTTTTCATCTACTTTCGCAACCCTCGCTAATAAAATAACTATTCGCTTCTCTTGCACTTAATTAATACTTTTATTCCCAATACACTTGTGAGAATTTAATAACATTTTAATAAACACATTTACCATGAAGTATTTATATATTGTTTGTACTATATATAAAGATACAATATATATGTAAGCAACAGCGAGAAAACGCGAATATCACACAATTTTTATACGATTATTTTAACGATAATATTAAAATTTAAAACAATCAGAACTTTAAAGTTCAATTTATTATGCGAACAAAGAGTTGAGGATTGTTGAAATTAAAAATCTTAAATCATTTTTCAAATGAGATTCCGATATTGCACAATTTTGTTTTTAAAATAATTTCGCAAAGTGCTCATGCAAAAGCATGTATTTGCCTTTACAGATATTATTTTTGATAAATATTGAATTCTGCCTTAGCCGTGGCTAAAATTGCGCGCCAGCAAAATTATGTTACCTAAGATTTCTCGGTAAGTTGCACGGATTCCAATGAGATGAAGTCAGTAGTAGTAATATAATGGAATTGAGCGTAGCATCATTTAATATAATAAAAAAGAAAAAAAAAATTACAAGAGAATTTTCATCAAAGTCTATAATATTCTAAAAAGTGTTTATCGATGATCTAGAATGCCATAGAAGATTAAATATCGAGTGGACATCAAAAAAGAATTCTAGCTTTATTAGCGAGGGTTTAAACACAAATAGCCCATCATACTCATACACACATCGATGACACAATCTCCTATCCCATTTATCTCCCTTTTGCTCTACTCTTTGAAGGTGTATTTGTTGCGCACGTGCCTAGTACATGTGCAGATTCACACGAAACAATGCGAAATTTATGAAAGCTTTTGTTTGGCGCACTCCGGGCAAATAATGTCTTCTGCGTCGGTGATGAATCCACGGCCGACCAACGAAGTCTTGCACCCCGCGCAGATGAAACAGTCGTTGTGCCAATGCCTATCTTCGAATGAGATGAAACGCGTACCACCGATGCCTGAAAACAAACAAACAAACCAGCTTTAGTCGATCGTTTTTTTTTCTTTTTTCTTTTTTTCTTCTTTTTTTTTCTTTTTTTTTCTCCTCCCTGGCTTTATTTTTCTTGTTCTGCGGAAGAAACTGCCCGATTATTTTTCTCCGTGAATTTAAACCTGTTAAATCGCAGTCGAACACTCGAAAGCGAATGCTTAATAAACAATGATAAATGCTCGATTGTGCGGATCTGTAGGTTGCAGATGAATGCTAAAGAACTAAAAAACAGCGTGATAATTACGGGGTGTCGTTTTTTCTACAGTAATTTGTACGTACGCCTTGGAGTGAACATTTTTTAATAATTTTGACGATGTTGTTCCGTCGTAAGCTAATTTAAACTAATCGGCTACAAACATTTCGTTGTAATGAATATTGATAATCTTTTAGCAAGTCCATTCATTTCGTTTGCAGTCGTTTGTTGATCCCTTAGCTCCCTTACTCCCATCCACTGAATCAAACATAAACAACCGAATACTTTAGACCCAAGCACTTTAATTTCATTCAATTATACAGTTTGGGCAATAGATATAGCGGTAATAGATAGTCACAGTTATAGTCGCGCAAGTCAAACGCTTCGACTAGAATCTCAAAAAATCGCGCCAAGCGATTACCCAAAAGACACTGGTAGAATCGTCGTTTCACACACTGGGATCTAGGCAGAATGAGCCTCGGACTCGCGGAAGCCCAGCCTTTTGTCATTCAAGTCCTCGCCACCCTTGAACAATTGCTTAGCGAGTTGGCAAGGGTTGACGTTCGCTCGCTCAACAGCCAAACAGCCCAAGAATCACACCCTCGCCAACTCAAAAACCCTTAAACACTGGGTGGGGGGGGGTGTGGAAGGAAAGGGAGCCAGTGGGTAGTTTTCTTACCAGTAATCGGTTTTGAGCATGAGGTGCACCTCTTGGCGAAGAGCTCTCCGAAACATTCGGCACAATATGGCTTTTCATCGCGGGACGTGAATCTCTGCCCGGCGAGCGACTGGTCGCAATGGCTGCAGGTGAAACAATCCCTGTGCCAGGGTTCGTTCTTGTACGTCACACCGCCACTGGTGATGATCTGCCGAGAGGAAGACGAATGTGCAATAAGACGAGGGCAAAGGAAATGTTTTTGCAAAAAAGAAGAGGCTTGTAAAATTTTGTATTCTGGCCGAGGGGAAGGAAATGAAAAAAAAAAAATTGATACCTTACTACACTTCACACATCGGGTAGCGAATTTGTCTTCGTAGCATCCAGCGCAATAGATTTCCTGTTCACGTGGAATAAAACTTTTTGTACCAATCGGATTCTTGCAGACGACGCAGCAAAAGCATTTCTCGTGCCACTGTCGTGTTTTGTATTCCATCTTCTTGGTGCCTGCGAAAGTTAATAATGAAATTTACTTTGAATATTCTGCGCAAATTTTCTTTTTCTTTTTTTCTTTTTTTCTTTTTCTCTTTTTTTCTTTTTTTCTTTTTTTCTTTCTCAAACATTGTATTGGTTTAATTAAATTTTGGAGTTTTACGATCTTTACACCTTACCCAGGCTTACTAATTCCAATTTTTAGTTCATGTTTTTCCTCTCCTAAACTATCACTGCCTACAAATAAAAATTTTAGCCACACCAAAAAGAAAAAAGAAGAACAAAAAGAATGACAAGAATGACGAATGATTTGAAACAACTTATAAGACAGACGGTGGGCGCGCTTCGAGCCTTTAACTCGATTCAATACTCTTTAACTTCTTTATTATTCACAATGAAACATCATTATTTTATAGTAAATTTGAGAAACTAAGATGAATCGATGCCATGTATACAAAAAAAAAATGTATATAAAAGATGATGATCTCAGGTGTTGACCTTTTCTTTATTTTAATTTTGGGCTTGTAACTTTTGTTTCCAATCATAATTATGAGTAATTACGACCTATGAATTCCATTAAAATAATATAATTAAATTTTTTATACTTAACACTTTATTAATTATGTCTTTACTTATTTAAGACAAAAATTAATTTTTTCGAAAAAATAATACATTATGAATAAAACAGGGTGGGTTACTTTTATTCAAAGTTCTTGTAGCAATATACCGTTAATATAAAATATTCAAATAATTCAAAATTATTGATTTGAAATTTAATTATATTTATTAAAAATTCTTCAAAATAGTAGATACATACCGCCAATTTCATGTTTTAATTAAAAACTTTTAATTTAAAAAATTAATTATTATATAAAAGATATTTGTTATAATTCTATACAATTAAAAATTGTATATGTAATTTAATAATTTTAATTTAATTAAAAATTTAAACAAATATTTTAAATTCATTTTTTCCAAATAAAAGAATTTAATGTTAAAAAAAATTACAAGTTTAATTAATTTTACATTTTTTTTTTTTAAACTTCATAATAGAATTGTTATAAAAGTTAAACGAAAGCTTTACTTCTATTTTAACAAATTCGAATTTTAATAAATTTTGAGATGCGTAAAAAAAATATTATGCCATTTATTGAAAGTACATCTTTTGGTAAGGAAGCATCCGAGTAAGTACAGCATCAAAACCCATAAAATCATGACTCAAAAGAAACATGACGTCACTGCAGGTCCAAAGTAGCATTAGTCGTGCGTGACTCCGTATATGTATATATTTTTACAAAGCATGGTCAGATGCTAAAGTCCAAGGCCATTTTTGTAAAAATGTGACAACAACTTGTAATAACCTTACCGATGATGATTCTCTCTTTTTTTTACGCATCATTAATTTTTAAGTAATAAAGTTTTCGATTTAAAATACATTCTGAACGTTTGAAAAGTAGAACATTTAAAGAGCCACAAGAGCTATTGTAATTATTCTTTTAATTATCAATGTAAAAAAAATAATAGGCTACAGTTTAGTAAGCGCAATAATTTAAAATAAACATAAATTTATAAATATCTTTCAATCCTATTTAAAGTATTATTCAAAATAAGATTTTTACTTTATTTTTTTTTTTTAATAGTATATGTACTATGACATAATGTATACTTTATACGGCTATTCTCGATAATATCGATTCGGTATTAATGATTTGAAACTGAATGTGTACATATATATATATAAGTAAATAAATATAAAAATATAATTCAATTGGATTGTATTAATCGATTATTTTAAATAATATTGTATTTGTTATATGTGTAAATTGTATTAAACCACGTAGACCCTCGTAACTTATTCGTCTAAACATTTGTTATGCATGGAATTTTTATGGCTTGAATAAATTTTAATTAATTTAAAAATTCAATAATTCTATTACATGTATAACTAAATTCACAAATTATCCAGATATTACAGCATTTCACTTGATTTGAAAGTTATAAGCCAAAATATAATTATTGTAATGTACCTTTTAATTTTGGTATTTACCATTTTATAATTTAAATATAAATTATAAAATGCATACAATTGTAAAAAATTAATTTTTACAAAGTATTCTGATACGGAAATTATTTTATTGTAGTACATTTTAATAAAAATAAACATTTTTTTTTATACTTATAAATAAATAAGGAAATTATTTTAAATTTCAAAAAGTATATCTTTGTATTAGTAGAGTATATATAAAATTATTCCATTTTAATATTAAGATTTTTATTCTACTTTATAAAAATTATTTCCTCATATATAAATCAGGATATTGTATATTATGTTCATCGTATTTTTTAAGTATTACAAAAATATTAAAAGTAAATTATTATTAAAACATCAATATTTTTATCTTATGAATTAAAATTGTTTCTTTTTTTTATTTTTATATTGTGACTAAAAAACTTGAAACTATAATTAAATACTTCAAATCTAAATTTTACTATATATTTTAACTATATTCAATCAATAATATAATTACTTCCTTAAAGTATATACTGACATCACTCACGTTAATATCGTAGTAGACTATGTTTAACTAAGTATGACGATAGAGATAATAAGGCATATGAGATACTGTGTATCACAATAATTTATCTTAATGTAAATAAAAATAATAAAATTAAAAAATATTTTTTAATTCTTGATAACAATAAAAAAATAATTTTTTAATGTATTCTCAATGTTTTTTCCTGAAAAATTTATATACGCATTTATTCATAAGCCTTGAATTTCGTTAAAAAATAATTTAATTGCGTCGCATAATTGCAGACTGTGTAGTAATTTATTTTATTTACTCAATTAATTATATACCAGCATAATTATCCTCATTTTTAATTGTATGTGTATCCAATGATAATGTAAGTCTACACTGTAACAAAATAAATATTTTTTTTTTCATGTTTTAAATTTTTATTTACAAAAATTATCAAAAAATGAAAGTATTTAGTTAATATTATGTAATGTAATTTCATGAAAAATTTGATTTTACTAATTTTTGAATATATAATTAAATTACTAAGATATCTTTACGCTTTTATTCTTTGATAACAAATTTAGAAAAATATTTAAAACAAAATTTTTAATTACAATAAGATCTATAAAACTTTTTTTTACATTACATTACACGTTTAATTTTAAAATAATTAAAGAAGATATATCTAATGATTTTTTAAATCTAAAAAATTTTTCTTTCTTCCACATATTCTATAAATTTCTCTGAATAATTTTGTTATTTTTAAATGAATAAATACGAAATTAATTACGATGCTATTTTATCGTCAATTTACTGAAAATATTTAGTGATCTCATATTAAATATAATTAATACTTAAAATTATGTATATTCCAGATATTCATCGGTGTAATTTTATAAAATAAATAAATATAAAAAATAAAATTGAAAACTAATTATAATACATACAGTAAAAAAACATTTTTGCACATATTTTAAATTAATTACAACGAAAAAATATAAAATACCTATGAAAAAAATATTTATTTATTATCATATTTAAATATTTATTTTATTTGTAAATATAAAGAAAAAGTATCAAAAATTAACAAAAATTAATATAAAGAATAATACAAATGAGTAATTTAAAATGGGTTATTTTATATTTTTTCAATACAAGCATTCAGCTATTAAATTGTTATGTGAAAAGATAAAATTACTAGAATTCTGGTTCAATAGCTACTTTGAAATATACAAATTCAATAAAATTGAACATTCAAATATTAATTATAAAATATTAATGCATACTTATACGTATTTAAACACATGTTTTATTTTTATAATATCTGAAAAATATATTTATTTTTTGAATTTATTTTTCAATGCACAGTAACAAATAAATTTAGTGCAAAATTGTATATTTAACTACACAGGTCGAATAGTAAAAGCAAATCAAAAGTGACTGAAAAAAATTTATTGCTTGATTTTTGTTATCTAAACAAAAGATGCACAAAAGAAGACGTACAACGTAAAAAATTTCATTATTGTATATTACCAACATTCATGGACAAGGTTTATTTATCATTAGACAAACGTGTTTTTAACAGTTTCATCAGAAATATTGGATTAAAGTATTTTGAAAGAAGTTATTGAAATATTCGCGTGACAAAATCAAACGTGGGCTTAGACGAATACTGCAAATTTTATCAGAAAATGATAATAATTCTATAAATAGCCTATTGATTACAAATGACAATAAATACCAATTTTTATTTAAAATTTTATAAACTTTAATAGTTAGACCAAATAAAATTATAATTAAATTAGAAATAAAAAAGAATGTATTCACCAGACATACAATTTTTTTTGAGTTTCATTGATTGTTTGATAATTGCTTTTATAACTTACCAATAAATAAAATAACATTTTTAAAATAATATATATAAAAATTAAATAACACATAAAACTATTTTTATAAATGTAAGTAAAAAAATATATCAATGTAAATAGAACTGGCTTTATTGATTGAAATCTTGAATAAAAAATATATGATAGTAATGACAAACTAAATGATACTACGTTTCACGATAGTAAAAGAATAAAAAAATTGTATACTTTTTACATGATATTTCAATTAAGATTTTATAACCTTATTTTTATTTGGTCTCATTTTTTCTATAATTCTTAAGCATGAGTTTACAGTATTTGATTGAAATATTTTATGTTTGTAATTATTATGAAAATTAAATTGGCTTGACTGAAAATATCCGATACAGATGTATTTTATTATTGTTATTTTTACTATACATAATCTAAGAGCTTCTTAAAAATTTTTTTCAATTAAGTTAAATCGAAATGTATTTATATAAAAATGAATTATAATAAATAAGATGATACATTTTATTATATAATAAAATAATGTGTAAATATTATACTAAAAGTTATTGTAGATTAAAGCATGGATTATTGTTCAAAATATACAATACACAAAGGCAATACAAATTAAAAATAATATTGTTGATGTGCAATTAAAAAATCTTTTACTGCGAGATTAACGAAAAAGTCTGTTACGATCGTTTTAATCTTATACTAATCTTATCAAGTTCAATATGTGTGATTGTGGTAAATTATATATTTAATTTTATAGATAACATTGAACTTTTCTCTATATGTATCTTTTATTAATATAAAAAATTTTTCATTATCTTAATCAAATGAAAACATTATTATTTTTTTTGATATGTTTAAAAATGTTCATATTACATAGATATTGCTTTTGAAAAATTTTATGCAATAATTATTTGCTTTGCCGATGATCCTTCTATATATTTAACAATTTTTTTTTATATTAGTTTAATTAAGAGCTTTGAAACATTATTATCAGCTACATTGTTAATGATTAACCACATAAAATTTTTTCTCAGTATTTATATGCATTTAACTTCATAAAAAATTCCTAATTTATATTTATCTAACAACATTTGAAATATTGGTTATTGAATATAATTGGTTATTAAAGATCATTTTTATTAAAAATTTTTGTATTACTTATGAAAACTTTTACTATTTATTTCTAACTCTATTGTACGGTTAAAGGTAATAACCATAAAATTTAGGGAGTTCTAAAATCTGCTCCAAATTGATGGTTAATGATACACCGAGTGGATGCTTAATTGAATTTTTATGATGTACGCATATAGCAATCGTTCCAATAACTGATAAGACTAGACATTCAATTGACCAGTGTATTTAGATCTTCTAATCTATCAATAAATTTTGAATAAAAAACGCTGTAAATTTTATATTTTATGTAAAAGGGAGATGACTTATTTTAAATATAGATAAACGTCTAAATTTGGAAAATGTTAGATTGAATTTAAGAACTCATTTCTGTCAACATTATTGTATGTACAAAAATTGAAACTAGTTCTTAAAATAAGAAAGAATATCGTATTTCAACAAAACTATTCAACCTTTCATAAATTTAAAAATTGAAAGTGATAGAAAATATTTGTTTTCTCAAATAACGAGTAAGTGTAAAAAATTGATTTCGTATACGTATGCACATATATACAATTATAAAACACGTGAACGTCTACCTATAAATAGGAGTATTGAAATGCTGCAGTAAGGATTAATGGTTTCAATAATAATTAAAGGGATCTAATGAAAAACCCGATCTTAAAACTTTAAATTTATCCGCTAAAACAGATTCAGGATTTTCCAGCCGTCAACCGAAAAAGTCAACGAAAAGCGTCACCTGGTTCGGCACGTCTGGAATCCCCTACCAGGCAACAGATGCCCAAACAGCAGCGAAACTTGGGGTCGCCCTCCAAGGGTATCATACTGCACACCGCAATGTCTTCGTTGCGGTCGCGGGCGCGTCTTATTCTGTCCTCGCCGACGGTGCGTTGCACCAGGGGTCGCAGGTGGAGTCTGCTGGAGAGTCGGTCACTCAGAGGATCCACGGCCGCCATCTTCTCGGCACCCTTGGATGGTCGGCGAGCCACTGTGGCGACAGGTAACGAGCTTGAACCACGGAGGTAAACGCCAAGGATACTCCTTCCTGGTGATCGAGGACGATCTAGAATGCTGCACTCAGTTTTCCTTGTACTTTTATCGGGCTAAGGCTTTTTACAGTACTATTTTTTTATGTTTTTGCAGTGTGGATCTGCAGTAAGCTTGGATCAAGGGGACAAACATCAGCTTGGAGGTAAGTTGATGAGAAAGGCGACAGTGAAGAGTTGATCGATCAATTACTTTCGTGTGGAAATTCACGATTTGATTTTCATGAGCCTCCAATGTTTAAATGCAAAGAACAAATCATAGTATGTTACTGCTTTATTTTGCCTTCGATTTAAAATACTACTAGGGCCTATCGAAAAAATCGAAAAAATCAATGAAAAACATTTCACTTTTTTTTAATGTTGCTTTGCAAAAATTGAACAGTGCTCCTCTCGAGTGCCTTACTCCGAGGAAAACTCCAGAGGTAAATTTTTATTTAACGGATTATCCGGCATTCCCACAGCGTATCCGCAACCGAGTACGAGTTAAACTTCAAAAATACGAGGGGTCCTGACAGAAATAGAACGAAGTAGTTACATGTTGCTGTAACAACCGAGCGCGCGAAATACGAAATCCGAGCTCTGGATTTTATCGTCGCGATTTGTGTGTGTGCGATTTATCCGAAGGCTTGCGAGTGACTGAGCAAGGCAGACCGGCTTCAACTGCCTCCTACTTTTCTTCTCCTCTCTCTCTCTCTCTCTCTCTTCTTGTGGAAGAGGTCCGCGGCAATGAAATAACCTCGCGGGGATGCAGCGCCGATGACGTGTGTGAAGGAGCGACGCCATTGTAAGTTCGCACTCGTTTTTCCTAATTCCATTAGTTGCCACTTAAGGCAGCAGCCTCGGTCAACTCAACTTGGTACCGATCTGAGGAGGCACTCTAAAGCTGCAGGGGTTGACCGGGAGTAACCAGTAGAAACGCACTCGGTCTGGTCGGACAAAATATCATTCTTCAATGGGCCAAGCACAGCACTTCACTTGAAAATCGTTTTCCAATATTTTGGTAGAATTCTGTTTAAATTGGTTAGTAAGGATTGTTTCAAGTCCTAACTTTCAAGAGCAACAAGTTTCGAACAATAAAAACAACAAAATTTATCTAGATTTTTGCATCATGATATTAATATAGTTGAGATGTTATGTAAAACTTATAGGTACACCCAATAATTTTATTATTCTAAAAGATGAATGCATTAAAATATTAAATTGCAAAAATTCTATATTATAAATCTATACCAATATATAAAAAAAAAAGAAAAATGTATATAATAAATTTTTTAAGTAAAATATTTGTTTAATTTTGTCTTATTAGACAAGTTAATATTGATTTTTTTATTGTTTTTCTTCTTTTTTCACTTATTGTATATTTTATACTCATATCATTTCTATATAAATTTTCTGCTTTTATCGTTTTATATATTATCGAAATAAATAAATTTGACTAAATTTTACTTTGATTTTACTGTAATAAATTCATTTTGTTTTTTAACGCCTAAAAGTACCATAATCGATAATTCTACATAAATTACTCAATTGAGACCTAACTAACTAAATAAAGTCTACGACATTAACATTCAAAATGCTAAAAATTAATTTGAATTAAATACACTTAATCCGCTTAAAAGCAAATATTAATTAATATTTTTAATTTTTATTTTAGCAATAAATTCAATTTGTTGTATTCAAATAAAAATTTAGAACTACGTTTTTCTATATAATTATCGTTAAAACGATTATCTTAAAAAAATGAAAGAATATTGAATTCATATATTTACAAAATTTTATATTTTCAAACATAGGCATGCAATTTTATGGTCTTAAGCAAAGTTCTTGTAGAACCAGAAAGACATATAATTATTCGCTTTTATACTTTATTTTAAATGTATGATTCACATCTCTATAATCCTTACTAATTATTAATTAAATATTGATAATACTTAATCTAATAAATATTATATACACACTCGTTTTTATGCATACATTCATATTGATCTATTTATTATTTTTATTTACTTATATACGTATACAAGTAAATATAATAAAATTATTTTGACGTTATATATACTGACCAGGTAATGCATTTAATTATTGTGTATTCACATATACATTTGTGTATATACATGTATATATATGACGTAGACCTTCAATTCATCAAAAAATTCTTAACATACTTTATTCAAATATATTAAAAATAATAAAACTTATTTATATTTAGATTCTGTACTAATTAAAACAGACTTATTGAGATATTTCAGAGATTATAAATTGAACGGATTATTATATAAGACTTGTAAGACTTGTTTCGCCTCTATATTTTATAAATCAGTACTGATTCAAACAGAATCAAAATAAAAAAAATAAAAAAAATGTCAAACAGAAGATAATTATGTATTATAAAAGAGGGATCTTGAAGTAAATCAATATGTGAGTTCTTCATTAAGAATTATTTATTATTAAAGAAAATATTTTCAGGTTCTGTTAAATTACCATTTAAAAATATGTGTTATAAAAAAATAGGCTACAATATTTGAAAATAAAATTTGAAAAGGATTTTTACTATGTCAATGACCATACATATCACATTATTTATTTATTTTTTATATATATGTACTTTATATTTGTTTTATTATTACATCTTTGATATTAATTTTTCTCATATTGTAATTTTATATACATTTATATTATCCTTTTTTTGGGTCATATATTTACTTTATATTTATCAATAATGTTTTAGCTATTTAAAATAAACTAGTAAAATTTTTTTTCTCTTTTTCAATTAATATCACGTATCAATAAAGTAAAATTGCTACTAATGATATTAAATAAAATGAAAATTTATACACAAACAAGAAACTTTTAAGTATTTGAAATACTAATTAACAAATTATGTTGTTTGAACCTAATTAGTAGTTTTCATAATATGTAAATTATAATTTAAAAATAACGTACATATAGTTATAATATTCAAAGATCAATTAATACAAGTTGCATACAATTCAGTGAATATTACTCTTAGTAATATGACTGAGAGAAAAATATGATTAAAGCATTACTTGAAAATATGTCTCAATTCTTAATTAATAAATATCAACATTTAATTAGTCATCTACAGAATAAACTGAAATTTATATTTGAAGCATTCATAAAATATGTTCATTAATTTTGATAAGAAAATTTTGATATGAAGGCTTTAATAAATAAAGATAAATTGTTTTAATATGCATCATCATTAAGTCACAGTATATTTTTACTAAAAAATCATTCATTTTAATTTTATGTAGCTTATAATTCACCAAAAATTTTTTTATTAAATTAAAATTCTTAAGTTATGTCACTTATTACAATAATTTTCAACTATTAGTTATGAAATAATTTTTTATATCTAATTCAAATATAAAAAAATGTTTTTACATTATATTTATCTAATATTTTAATATTATATAAAGTTGAAATTTTTTTAATATGATTTCAGCAGTAGTTCAGAAGTTTGTGTGATTTCGATAACTTTTTAATGATTTTATATAATATATGTATGAGATTTAGAAAGTTTTATAAAAGTGAACATATTTGATACGGATATATAATGGTAAATATTTAAACAAAATCTATAAAGTTATTTCTTTTTATAATTTACGTTTAATCTATTCGACCCACTGTATTGTAAATATTACAAAAAAAAGGTATAAAAATATAAAATCTGAAACCGTTAATTGTAATTATAAATCTGCTAAATTGTGCTTTTGTAAAATATATTAGTTCTTTAATTCATTACTAATAGAATTCATAAATTGCATTAAATAAAATAAGCTGAAAGGTTTTATTTCTCTCGACTTTTATATTTTTAAATGATATAATATATACTATGTATATAATTATATTATTTTATAAAAATAATTTTATTCATAATTCATAAATATTTTAAGAATTTTAAGCCTAGTTATAAATTTTTTTGGATTATTTACTATCTCTCATGTTAGAAAAAATATGTATTCGTACACAAACAATTCATGAAAAATCATATGAATTTTTTATAAATTTAATAAGAGTGTATTGTCTGATAAATGTGAGATTTACATAAAATAATATAATAATTATAATAATTAAATATAAAAAATATTATTCGCATGATTTATACAGCATCATTTTTATGGTGCCTTTTCGAAAATGTGACGAAAGATCATAACGAGTTCAAGAGTGAATCCTTGACTCGATTACCTTATAAAAGATGGAGATATTCAATGTAAATATACGAATTTGTATTGGTTCCTCCAGGGAATAGAGGTTTGTACGTTCTTAATCACATTAAAAAGCACATTTTATAATAATCAAGAGAACTTATGCAAGAAAAATCAAATTCTTTTTATGTAAATGTATTTCAGTAATCGGTTTTAATTTACTTTTAAAATGAATTTTATTACAAGTTTTTTTTTTATTATAAATAGTATATAATAGCACTGATAAGAAAATTTGAATACACTTGGGTTTTAGGTCAATATAGATGGAAAAGAGAATGGCTAACAGAGAATTATATACATGTATGTACATATGCCTCCGTGAGGCATCATGAATAAAAATAAGCGTTTTTACTTTTCAAAAAAAGTGTGAATTTTCTACTCTAGATGTTTTAGAAAAAGATATTTATACTTGGTTCATTATTGGAAATAAATATATAAAAAAAATACAGTACTAATAACATGATATGTACACAAGGTTAATTTTTCTTGAAAACACAGTTTATACTATAATAAATAACATTATCATAGTGTAATTAAAAATACGAATAATATTGCATGCAATAACTGAAAATTCAAATTAATAAGCTTCGGTAATTTTTACATCAATAAAATGAAGATGTCAGTATCGGATCGTAGATGTTATAGATTCGATACCATCATCACTCAACCATATAATAATGATTCCAAAATAGATTACCCATGTGAAATATTTGAAAATTACTCACCAGCACGGAAGATTTCGCCACATCCATCGCAACGACTAGCAAATTGGGCATCATAGCAGTTACCACAGTAAATCTTGTCTACCTTGCTGCCAAACTGTTTGTCCACCAAGGACACTCTGCATTTATGACAGAGGAAACAAGCTTCGTGCCAGTGCTTGTCCTTGTATGAAAGATCCTGTAAAATATAAAAATAATTTATTTGTATGGGTATGAGCTGGAACATAAGCATGGAGTATACGTGGTAACTCCGGTAACACTAACTAGGGGGCGCACGCCAATATTCAACGAGAATTAATAGAAGGGATGTAAGGTTAGGGGTTCAGCGTGTAAAACATCGGACAGTAGTAATGTTGGTTCAAAGTAAGATTTATGCTTGTAGTTTTCCTTTATACCTAAAGAATTGGCCTGGTGCCTAAAAAGATGTCTTTGTGCTTTAAAAGTGGATTTGCGTCTAAGGGCTTAAGCCTAGTGTCTTAACATTTAATGTATTCAATTGAGTTTATTCCTTGCTGGAGACAATTAGTGTGACTTTTATAGCAACACGTATGCACGCACAAAAATTTACATTTACAAAATATAAATTTAGATAAAATAAATTTATGAATAATGACAGATAAATATATATATTTACTATCCTATAAAATAGCCTGACACTAAAAAATACTTCAAATTCTTATTCTAAAAGAAAGCAAGAGGAGTATCTATCACATCGTAAAATCATGTTCAATTTTCGGTTATTTCATCTTTCTTAAATTCTTCTATGTAAGACAAAGTATTTTTATTTGTAACCTAAACATTATGGTTAATTTCCAATATTTATATTACATTGTTTTTAAATATTTGTTAAAAATTATTACATGTATTTGCTTATTAATTTCTTAATTTTTTATTCTGCAATAGTTGTTTGAATTTTTAATATAATTTTCATAGTATTTTTTTAGCTTTGTATCATTAAAAACTCATAAAGATCTTTATTTTTTAAGTAATAATTAATATGCAGGTTTTTTATGATAATACCAAATTTACTTCTGGATTAACTTATTTTTAAATAAGAATTACTTTAATGATTTTCAGTATCTTTATTTTAAAATTTTAACTATATTTAAAAATTATTACTAAATATATTTTTATGCTTAATATTTACTTAATTAATTACACATGAACGCAATTTCTGTATGCAAATGTTTTGATATTTGGAGCTAATAAAAATATTTATTAGTTTGTATTTATTGTGATTATTTTGTGATTAAAATTTAACATTATTATAATGTATTTAATATTGTAAACCAACAATTATTGTAATAATTTTAAGTATAAGATAGTGAACGCAGTAATGAATGCATCGTTTCTATTTCTAGGAGTGAGTAAGTAAACGCCCATGTAACGTAATGATGGCACAGCTTTTCTCGATATTCCAAAAATTTTCAACGCTCTAAATTAAAACTTGTATCCCTGAACTGTCAAAAAAGACTTTAAGTACACGCAAAACTGACATAATTTACATTATTTTCACGAGCACAGTATTAACATAATATAAATGTTAGGCTAGACATGTGTTCTATTCTTATAAACAATAAAATGATTTAAAGATATTCATTAAGGATTAATGTAATATATTAACATTTTACAGATACTATATTTTTTTAAAGTATACGAATGCACAATTATTTATTTTGTTTTGTTTATATATATAAACTATATTTAATTATATTTTTAATTAAAAATATGTTTGTTATAAAGACAAAATCAACCAAATTCTCCTCATAAAATGTTCTCAAATTCTTTTTATAACATCTAAAAAGAATTTTCTACTTATATCAAATTATATAAAATAAATAATTTCAGATTCATTGAAATAAAAAAAAAAAAAGCTGAAAAAACTTACACATATATTTATAGTTTTTAATTTCTACTTAGAAATTAACACAATAAAATATAATTTTAAACAAGTACAATTGTTTAGTGACTTTAAATTTATATTTTAAGGCTAATTTCATCTATTTTATACATAAATTCTGTACAAGAAGTATTTTTATCACAAACAAATTAATTGGAATTTTTAAATGAAATATCAATTCTAATTGAAAAGAGGATATTATTTTTATTTTAGAAAACTACTTTGATCATATTTTAAGTAACTAACATTATTTTTTAGTCCTATTATTCAGAATTTTTTAAATTTTGTTCCGTATTTTCGTAGAAACCAAAAAAATAATATTATACTATTCAATTTTGTAATTCATAAGTTAACGTAATTAAGTAATTAGTAGAAAACATATTTGAATCGTAAAACGTATGGGACCAATTGAAATTAAATTAAATTTTAGTTATCTATTATCGGTGTATGTTTTTTTAACGAAAATATTTTAAATATAATAAGAAATATCGAAGAAATGATTATTTTTTATGAATAGTATGAATAATTACAATTTGGATTATAATGAAAATGTTAGAATTTCATACTTGTTATAAATATAATGTTTTATTTGAGAAGAACAGGTAGGTATGTATTTACTTATGTAACTATAAATTTTATATGTTCTGATTAGCAGGAAATATTTCTTCTAAATTTTTTATTGAATAGAAAGTTTAAATCTTGACTGAATCTTTTATATTTATAATTTTTCAAATTGATATAGCATTGAATACGAATTTTTTAATATGTTACACGTAGATTTAATTTTTGTTAGAATCAATTGATTTAAGCTTCAGAAGAAAATGAAAATGAATGAATCAGAGATATAAATAAAAAAAACATTGAAGTTTATATACAATTTAAGATTTGCTACACTTTCCAATCTCAAGTGAATCATACATCATGAAAAAGTTACTCGTTTATAGCCTGAAAAACCATCGAATTTGAAAATAATGTGCAGATGAACTAAAATATAGAAGGATGGATCACTCGAGAATAGTTGAAAGCAGTGATTTCACCAGCTACAGGCCAACTACCACTATTCTTGGTTTTGTAATTTGAGCTGCTTTAAAGCAGAGAATTTAGGAAGAGAAAGTGTGCAAAAGAAAGTTGAGACATCAGCTCATCAGCTCATCAGCTCGACTGTAGGTGGAAATGCCATCTCAAAGATTTATTTTTTCAAAAATCAAACTGTCATTCACGATGTGCAACTAAGTAGTTACAGCAATAACAGATTGGGTATCTTTCATTTCTTACACTAGTATTCGATAAGATGTTATGTTTGGGTTATGGAATATTGTTAGTTACGTCAATCATTGGAGTTCCTTTTACTTTTTGTACGAACGTCTCGTTTAAAAAAGATTTTTCAGTTAAATTTTTTACTTCGTGGGTACTAATTTAATTTTGTCTGCCTAAAGAACGACAGCGATTATATAAGTTTTCATTCATATGCAGCAGACAAAATCCTACCATAGAATTGAATATATTTTTGAGCATGTGCTATAATAAAGAAGGAGATTTCAAAGGAAACGCATTTGATTATAAAAATGTGAATCAAGGCATTAATTTTTCATTTTTCAGGTGAATCCTAGCGGACAAGGAGATTTCCCGAGGGAGCGCATTTGATTATTAAAAATGGGGGGAGGGGAGGGGGGGGAGAAAAAGTCACTCCCTTGGAGTGAATGCTATTAATAAGAGAAGTTTTCAAAAGGGCCGCGATTGCGGATAAAAGAAGAAAAAATCGACGGGGCTTCGGGTCACGAAAACAAAATTCACTCACCTTGGAGTCAATGCCGATAATTTTGTGGCACTCCTCGCATCCATTAGCAAACACACTCTCGTAGCACTTGATGCAGTAGGGGTGTTCGTCTCTCAGGACATATCGCTGACCTGTCAGTGACTCGTCGCACTGCCAGCAGCAAAAGTGACCGCTGTGCCAATCCTTGTTCATCGCCTTCGTGTACTCCCCACTGAAAATTAACTAAAACCGAAATGCCACGTTAGAAATATTACGGCCATCATTGAGACGAATTTCGTCTAATTTACATCGACAGATAAAACCGGAGATTTATCGGCAAATCTACTCAATTGTTACCTGGCAAAGATTTATATTGTATTTTCCGAAACAATGTTTTTGTTGGCACAACAATTTCAGTTGGCACAATACGAGCTTTCAGTTGGGTTAATGAAACTTTGGAATAATAATCAAATTTCATTGAGACATTACTCGATAAATATCAATGTACGAGCAAGTTTTTTTTTTAATCAACTCCTTCGTTTTATATACATTTTTTTAACGATATTAAATCCTTTAATCATCCATTATATCATTGAAAGACAATAAATATTATTCGAGACACTTGGAAGACAAATATTATTTTCATTGAAATATCTGTAGCTAAAGAACTATCATTGATCGACTTGATATATTTCTTTTAAATAATCTAGAAAAAATTTGGATTTGTGGCTTGTCTTACATGAAATCATTAATTTTTACTTTAGTAAAAAAAATACTCCACTTTTCACAATACAAATCTATTTCTTCGTAAATAAATTTATTTTTTCAATAAATATTTGCAATACAAAAAATTAGCTCTACACTCTAAAAAGACTGAATAAAATTCTTTGCAATAAATGTATTTCATACTTTGATTAATATAAATCTAAATAAGCTATTAATTTCGTATTGTCAAAATCATTGATGATGTTGATAATTGATTATCTTAACTTGAACGAAGACGTCTGCACCGATAAACATTTGTTGTAAGCATTTCATATTTTTATAAAATTTTTTAAATATAAATTTACAATAATACATTTTGCAAAACGTTGTTAATTAATAAATACAAAAATTACGTTGATTTCTGGAGATATGTACCTTGGTTGAGTGCTGTTGTATGTGCTGGCTGAGCATGTTTTTTGTATGTAGAGTATGAGCAAAAGTATAATTGTGAATATAAAAATTTCTTTACACGAAGAATTATGCTTCTTTAATTCATTATTTTCATACGAATCATCAAAGCTACTCTTGAAAAAATATTTTGATAAAATACTAATCTCGAAAAACGAAAACATATTGTTGAAATGTGTTTAAAAATATGGTTTAAAAATCTTAGTGTTGCGATGATAAAAGTGTAAAACAATTTAAATATATAATAATCTATGAAGTTTTTGTATAATTTTGAAAATATTCATTTATAATAAATATATAAATATTTTTTACTTTTATGAGCGAATAGTTTAGATATAATTATATTATATTTTATGAATTTGTAAATCATAACATGAATTATTTTAACTTCATCCAAAAAATACAATACTTATATTAGTTATAAGATAGAGGAACATTATTTATTATATTTTACAATGTCTTGTAATTTAATCTAATAAACTATACGATATTGAGTATTTAATTTTACCTTTAAACATTTATTTGCTCTATTATCGTTGGAACTGTTAAGCATATTTAGAATAATTAACTCATTTGAAACCAAAATAAATTAATCAAATGATGTATTTATTATATAATATATCATTGAAATATAATGAAATTAAAAAATCATTGATATCATTAAGGAAACAATATTTAAATTATAGGG
This sequence comes from Eupristina koningsbergeri, assembly GCA_018907245.1. Lineage (NCBI taxonomy): Eukaryota > Metazoa > Arthropoda > Insecta > Hymenoptera > Agaonidae > Eupristina > Eupristina koningsbergeri. The sequence goes on from JACCHV010000020.1 coordinate 1,179,998, forward strand.
AAAATAATTAATAATTAATGTCATGATTAAAATTTGCATGCGTAAACAAATTATAATTTTTTCATAGTAATTTTAAGTTTAAAAATCGGAGATTGATTAATGTAATAAAAGGATAAAATTACACCATTTTATTCACTTATTTTCTGTTTGTTAATATCCGTAAAAAAGAAAAATAAAAAAAAAATTCAAATGATATTAAAATAGAACATAAAGTTGAAGACACTACTCAAATAAATATTTTACCAATCACAGATTTGATTTTAACTACAATCTGTAAACACAAAACAGGCCCTATGTTTTCGGCTTAGATAAAAATAAAAACTTTTGCTCGGACGATGATTGCAATGGAATAGTTGATAGCAAAAATAAGTGGTCAGTCTCGACGGCCGTGGGCGGGAAATTCAAAATAGTAGGACATATCAAGCGCCATGCGCGGGAAATTCGAAATTGTAGGATCCACTGTCGCGAGGTACAGTACACGCAAAAGGATTTTTATGAGAAAATCGAAGGGAAATTTAGGTGTCAATGGAAGTTGGTGGGCTGGATAAGCGGTAAAAAATGAAAATGAGAGAGAAAGGGTGGGGGGGGATAACGAGTGAGAGAGAGAAAGTTAGGTCCCAGCCAGCACATACTCGTCGACGGATCCTCTGTTGCGCTGGTTGTCGAGCTCCGTGATCGTGACCTCGGCATTCTGATCATGGCTTTCCCTGCGTTTCGTCGTCTTCCTCACTTTGCGCGTCTTCCGCTCCGTGGTCGTGTACACTGTGTCTGTGTCCGCCATAACTAGCGCGATTTCCTCTGGGTGGCGACGATTTTCCGGGCTTTTCCTCGCTGGCCGTACTCCCTTCACGAACTGTACGCAGAGTTCGGGTGTCTCGGAAGCGAGCTGACCTGGCGGTCGAGAAAACGAGAAAAAGCTCGAGAGATATAGAGCTCGTGTCCCTTTCGAGTTTCCCAAGTGACTGAAATCTAGGATCCGACCGGGCAGGGCGTCATCATATCGCGACGCTATTTTCGGCGTTCCGACGCACGACTCCAGAAACTTGCTCACTCTCTATTTATCTTTTTCTCCTTTCCTCCTCTTCATCCACATCTCTTCTGCTTTTTCTCTTCAGTGCTGCCTTCTTCTTTTTGCTCGCGGCTCTCCTTCTCTCCCTTCCCTTTTCTACTTTCCACCACCGAAAGATGCAAGTGTGCCGGGTGCAACTTTTCTACGTTTTCACACGCGCTCAAACTTTGTCTGTTTTCTCTGTTTTCTCTGTTTTCTCTCTCTCTCTCTCTCTCTCTCTCTCTCTCTCTCCCTATCTTTCTATCTATCTCTTTATTGACATCTTTTAGTCTCTCTATCCCACCGTGATACATATCTATCAAATGTTCACACGATGTTCAAATAACCATTTCATTGTTTATGTATTATGTTTTGCCAATGATGAAATGTTCCTGTACCGTCAGTTATTGCATGTATTATAAACATCATGAGCTTTTGTGGAAAGTATATTTTAATACAATAAGCGACAATAATCAACTAGCTGTATATATATAATTATTATATTATATTCACATCGCTTACATTTACAAAATACATGCATCAATTCACAAAGATTTACTTGAACAAGTAGTAAAAGTTTTGTAAAAATATAAAAATTGCTAAATATAACACTTCACTCTAGCAAATTAGTCAAATTCTAATAACTTTTTTCCTAGAGAAATAAAATTTAATTTTAAAAATATGAATTTTTAGTAAGGGTTTAATCAAATTTCTATACATCTATTAAATGAAAAATAAACTAATATTTAATTAATTTTTTATATTACGCTTATAGAATATTAGTAATGAATAATTTTATAACGCATTTTCCTTTGAATGAAAATATAATTTATAATGATAAAATAAATTCAACCCTATGATTTTGTTGGCATGAAAAACAAAACATATTTATCCTTGGACTTACAGAAAATAAGATCACACTCGAATTGCAGAAAACAAAAGCTGTTTATTGCTAAGACTTATAGTTATCAAATATTCAAAATAATTTTTAGTCAAAATCATATTTCACAAAGTGATTCAAGTAACCAGAAATGTGTTATTCATATTTTAGATTAAATCCCAACTCAGATTCTTAGATGAAAATTCCTTGAAAATCAAATATTGATTAATTCAAGATTATTATTATTATATTTTCAAAGATAATTGTGAAAAAGTTTTTGTCACGATGCTTATTTATTAATTCTGATAGCTTAAACTAATAAGTTATGTTCGTAACTATTAATTACTCTGACTTTTCAAAAAGATTAACAATAAAAATAACAGATTTAGTATAAATGTATTAATCTTTCATTTTTTAATTTAACATGAAAGATGCAAAGTCTTCAAGACTCATCAATGTATTAAGAAAGACACTTGTACAAAATGATGAAAATAATCTTTACACATTTATTTTTCTAGGCACATAAAGTATTTGCAAAATATGAACATTGACAGAGCTTAAAAATTTCACAATCTTGCATCATTTTCGAGAAAAAGGCGTAAATAACGACATTGTGGCGCTTTTCCTTGCCTTTTTCCCTCCACCGTCTTCCCCGTAAGCCTTCACCTACTGACTCATTCTTTCATTTTTGCGGTTGAAGTGTCGGGTGCAACTTTTCTATAACTTTTCCGCGGGCGCACCTTGTGGATGTGTGGAACCAGCGTTTTTGATCGTTCGACCAATGTTATTTTTGAAAATGGTCCCGCCTTACACGCCGAGACTCGTTTCATCGACAGAGTCAACATTAAAAAGTGAGGCGAGTCATACACCTAGTGACTTAACGAACCAGTCGGTTGTTTTTTAACTTGTTTTAAATCGATTTGATTGTATTTTTTATTTATTTCGTTTGATGCTCCTGCGAATGGAATACCGACATCTGCCCTATTCACATTGCAACATTTTTTAAACTTTTATGAAATTATTGGCGATAATACTACTTGACATGTCAAATAACAATAATTTTTATTATTTTCACTAAGCAACCATGCCATTATCTAGTTATTTTTAACCTAACATTTGTCGATTTTAATGATGTTTTTGCAAATTTCATCTCGATACGCATTTTAAAACAATTGAATTCTTCATTTTGATTAGTAATGGTATAGTAGACCAAATAATAAATCAGTGATATTAACAAAACATTATTAATCCATTATTTCTATTAAACGTGATTTATGAACTAATAATAAACTAAAAATAAGATCAAACATCAATGGAAGTAACGAAAGATTGGATAATAAGTAGTAAACGGTGTTGGCGCGATATTTAATTTGGTATAAAAATTTTATGTTGCTATTTATTAGATTTTTATTTTAAAAACTTTCTTTTCTTATAGAAGGATTTAAATATGTTCAGTTTAATACATTAATGATTTTAAATAGATTTTCAGAAAAAACACTTAATATTTAAATTGTAGAAAAAATTATCCTTTTCAATGATTTTAAGTTAAAACTTTAATGATCGAATTGATAAAAAAATATTAGTTAGTTAACATGACTTTTTTCTTATTTGTATTATTTAATATTAGACTCATTAGAAACTAAATCAATATAATTTAATAATTTTTTTTATATTTTTATAATGTAAAATTGCATCTTTAAAAGTATTTTAATCACATTTTTTTTGTTGATACTTTTATATTAATATGCAAATTCTTATTCATTTTTCATATAATAACTGCATATTATATTACAAATTATATTAGAGTAAAAAAATCTCATAATACTTTATATTACTTATCTAAAATACCGTTGATTTGCAACATTATAGCCTGATTACATAAGATAAATGACATTTTCGTTCAAATGACTTATTCTTTAAATAGCAATTTATAAAAATCTTATTGATATACTGCATAATATAATAATAATTAAAATGATCCAACTTAAGTTAATCAAGATCAATGCGATATGCTCAATCAGTTCTTATGATGAACTAATTTCGCATGTGACGTTCATCAATTTGAATGAACGGAAATTTATTACGGGATAATTGAAGCTCTAGTTAATTAATGTTTTATAGAACCTATTGTTAATCAAAAAAGATAATAATAAATAGTAGTAATAATTATAATAATAAATTATCTGACTGTTTCATATTTCTAGATAAACCATAGATGTAATAACAAAAGTACAATAAAAAGAAGTCTACAAAATAAAAAATAAAACATTTATAATATATTTTAATTATTCTTTATTATAATATCAGAATTAAATAATTATTTTTTTCGTTTATATTATTCTTTAAAATTATTAAAAATGTTCATGGTTTTTTATTTTGACATTTCTTTAATCATGTTACGGTTAAACTGTGCATATTTTAATTAAAATTATTTAATAAGATATTTTAAAATGTAAACTTATTAAAGCTTTAAATTGATTGAATAATACAATATACTGATATTAAAAAATTAATTCTAAAATTTTTTTTTCAAAGAATATTAAATGCATTTAATTAGATATAAATAGACAACATCGTATTGTAATATTTATTTTTATATATTATATATATATATATATATAATGTTATTTATATTTAAATTATATATTTATTTATAAGTATTTATATTAGTAATTTTAATTGTTTATATTATAATTAAATAAAAATTGCAAAAACACTTATATATAAGTATTAATTATTCTTCATTAGAACTCAAAAAATAAAACAAAATTTATTGCTACGAAAAATAAACTCAAATAATATTTATGATAAAAAAAAGTTTTTACACCTTGTGGTATACCACGAACCTTTAAAATTTTTTTCAAACCAAGGATAATAGACTTTTTAATTACATATATTTAAATATAGTATTCAAATATATATTTTTTACTAAACTTATCATTTATATTATCTCAATTATGTATTCAACATATGAATTTTATTATTTTAGTTATATTATAATTCGCAAGAAATTTGAGAAAATTTTTCTATAGTATAGTTATTATAGTTAATTAAAAATATTATTTTTATAATATATGTTTTCATATTATAATATAAATACTGAATTGAATCGTGTTTGAAAATTTTGATAGATAACAATATAAATCTAAGAGTTTCTTGATGTAATTCTGTAGTTTATTTAATGATTTCTAAGACATAAATTTGAAACAGTAATTGAGGTTATTTTATGAGTAAATAATATATAGTTTATAATATTATTCTCAATAAGATATATATTCATATATTGGCGAATAATAAATAATATAAAATAAATAATAGTAAATAATATATGAATATAATTTAATTATGAAAATTTTATGTTTTTTTAATGTTTTTGAAATATTTGGAGTTTATGCTAAATTTTTTAAATGATTATCTTGATATTGTATATATTTAATTACGTGCATAAATAAATAAGGGTATTAAATAATAAATTGCATTATTTATGCAAAGCATTTTATCAAAATTTATTATTTTATTTATGTTTCAAAAAAAAAATTTCTGCCAACTTCATGAATTAGATTTAAAATCAATTAATACTTAAAAGCAACGAAGCTTTTTTAATTTTTTTAGATTTTGAAACAATTAAAAGACGTATCGGTAAAAAGTAGTTTCAACCCCAAAACAGATGATACTATATATTCTTTCTTACAGTATCTCTTCTTTAATCCGCAATTACAAAATTTCATTGAGCATAAATTAAAAATTCAATAAACTTAAAAGAAGAAAAAAGTAATTAAGAAAAGAAAGAAAGAAATTTGTCGGATAGAAAAATCGAGGAGTGCAGAATAAGTATTGATTAAAGATGTTTTATCCTGAAATCAATAACAATAAACAGCCTAACGGCGTCCGAAAATCATAAAGTTGTAAAGTTTGACGTTATGCCAAGCAGGTGGTTCTCTCCCTCACATTATAGAGGCTAAATTGCGTCAAAGAAAAATAGAATCAAGAGAAAATAGAAAGAGATGGATGAATCGTAGGTAATTGGGTCGGAATGTTTCACACAGCACCAATAATATTTAGCGACTCAAAAGAAAAAGCAATATCTCACTGTGTTTCCGATATTTCAATAAAACTTGGGGAAAACAGAAAAAACGTAGGTGAAAACAATTTTATTTGATTATATAAATGTCGTCGGTTTACAGTTATTTCTATAAATGTGTTTTTTATGTTGTTACGATTCGAAAATTAACTACGTCCTGAAATCGTTGTATACGAAATTGACAATTTATTTTATATTTATGTTTCGAGTTTTTTTAAATATTAAAATTAATTATATTTTATTTATATATCATAAAGTTATTTTTTATTATTTTTATTATGCCTCATTATCATCACAGTATTTTAGTAGTTCTTACAGTGATATAAAAATTTAATGAATCTTACGTAAATTTATCAAATTTTAATTCATTATTATAAATACTTTAATATTATATCTTGTCTTAATAGAAAGCAAGAATAGAAAATTTGAAGTATGAGAAATAAAATTGTTTTTTACATTATCAGTTTCAAATACTAATTATATTTTTTTTAAATAAATACATTTTGTATTTTCAAAAAACATCTGTATGAATTATTTTATAAATTTTTCGATTATATGATAAACAAATTAAATTTTTTATTTATTTCAATAAAATTTATTTTAATGAAATTTAATAATTCTAATTAACACAATTATTATTGAACAAAATTATAGTATAAAATTCTTTTAACATTATAATTGTTTGTAATGATTATTAATAAAAAAATAAATAATTTATAAATTAGTTACAATTTATAATTTATTAACCATTTTTATCTTTATATTAATTATATAAAGTTATAAAATTGTTTAGAATTTAAAAATTGTTTGCAATTATAAAGTTAGGAGATTGTTTTTTAAATATACCGCAGGTATTAATATGCTATGAATGTGCAAATAATGTATTTTTCAATCAGGATTTATATATTTAAAAATGTTGATATTTTTAGATTTACTACATAATACACGATTATATGGGTTATTTAAATATTATGTCTTAATTAATTATAATAGAATTCATAAAGAATGCTAAAAAATACTGTTTATCATCTGCTAAAATAAAATTAAAATGATTATAAAAATTAAATTTAAAAACTTAATTTATAAAACATTGATATTTTAATCGCTTACTTTCTTTATCCTAATATAAGTTTATTAAATTTTTCAAAAAAATTATTTCAATTTAATTTTGATAATTTGTTTTCCTTCAAATTATTTTCTACCTAATAATTTCGAATACTATTAACAAACTTTTTATTGAATACAATAAGTTTATAGTGAAAAACGATCAATTTGTTTAGTTGAACTAAAATTTATGTCAAATTAGTCAACTGTCAGTTATTTGATGACAACAAACATTAGGAAATAATCCTAATGATCCGTGTAGTAAATTTTTTTGTGTAATATAATATTTGGAGAAATTTGATATTAAGGAATTGAAAATTAATTTTTAGTGTAGTTCTTTTACTATAATAGTATGAAGGAAGTTTAAAAAATATATTTGTAAATTTTATAATAATTGATAAAGATTTATTCAATGATCTTCGGTCTAGTATTTATAATAATACCTACAGTACATTAGTTTTAAAGATCAGTGAAATGGAATTAACGACTTTTATACGAGTCGAATTTTATAAAATATTAGTTTTTTAATTTTCCAAACATCATTTTATTTTTGATCTGAGTATAAGTGAATGATTGTAGAAAGTATACTGTAATTATTGGATATAAATATTTTAGATTTTTCAAACTTAAAATATTTTTGAAGTTATTTTCTACACAATATTGAATATATCTGAATTAAACTGGGAAATCCTTAATTTTTTTTTCTTTTTTTTTCAATATCTATTAATAAACTGCAAGCCATGAATAACTATGAGCAACTGTATATTTCCATTGCATAAATATATATATATATATAGATAGATAGATTTATATAAATAAATGTATACATAGAAATAATAACTTGGTGTTTTGATTAGTAATTAATCGTGTATAAAATCATTTATTATTTACACATTTGATCGTAACAATTTAGTCTTGTTTTTTAAAATAAAGGAATTATGTTAATTTAAAAGTTGATCGATTGGTTTCTTTATCAGCGTTCACGGTCGAAGTAAAAAAAAGTCGGGAAAGACGGCGCCAAAAGACAAAAAACTCTTCGCCTCGGCCTACGCAATATATAATATCAGGCATCAGGGGAAGTCGCGCGCGCGAAATTGATATTTTTGGAGACCCCACGCATGTGGCACACGGCACCAAACCTGCGAATACGCGAAAACACTTTTGAACATCAGAAGAAATAGTGCGAGGTGTCTCCCTCGCTAAAGAGAAAAAAATAAATCCAAGACGCATTTTCCTATGGGTAGAGGGCGAGGGCGAGGGCGAGGGCGAGGGGGGGGGCGGGGCGGAGGCGGGGGGGCAGAGGGATTCGATTAAGCGATAAGAGTTCGCGTGGTTGTCGGGTTGATCGTTGGGCAACATCCGGGTAAGTGTTTAAATCGGCGGATAATTATGTAAGCCTGATAAATAATTTTAAAATCACTGTCGCCAAGAAAAGACTCTCGAAACTTAACATATTTATACTAAAGATAATTAATCTTACGTTGTAGAAATTAAGTAGTTTTAATGAAACAGGACGGAGATTTAGTGGACCATTCAATTAGCAAATGAAGTAAATTATATTAAATTTATTTTATTGGGGATTATATAAATATCTTAATTTATTCGAAAATAAATTTCGCCATTTAAATAATAGACAAATAAACGAAGAAGGACCAACTTTAATTTATTCTAATTATAGTGCGCCGCGAATTATTACATGTGTACATGCATATGTGCTTCCACAAACATGTATACATAATGGACACCTGTGCTTTGTACAGCATATTAAAACTATAGCTTGAAAATATTACTGAAATTTATATCCAAGATTATTGTTTCGATTTATTGGGATGTACGAATTTAATTTAAAGATTATTTTACCAAAGTAATGGCACAATGAATTAATATGAAATTTCTTAACAATTAAACGTGAAACAATTTGAGAAAACTTTAATTCCATTGAAAAAGATTTTCAGAATAGGTTTTGTTTCCAAAAAATTTGATTAAGACTTCAATTGTAGTTACGAATTCGATTGTTAAAAGTGTATGTATTTTGGAACTCATGTTTGCAATGAAAGCGAATTAAACGATAGTCCATTAAATAATTTGAATATAATTAACTTACTTTATTATTCAAATTTTATTTACTAGATATTTTAAAAAAATAAAAAAAATATTAAAATTAAATAAATTTTTAAAATAATTTTTATTATAAAAATGTTCCAATTGAGAAGATTATGTCTAACTACTTAAAAATATCGTTACTTTGATAAATGAAAATAGTATTTTATTAGTAAAATTTTTATGAATTTTGATTTTACAAATTTTTTTAAATAAAAATGTTTATATTATTATATTTTACATTATATATGAAAGTAACCGATCGCCTAGTATTCTCGACATCGAAATTTCATTTATTGAAATTAGTTTTTTAAGCATTGAAGTTTCTGATTATGGAAATATTCAGCAAATCCATTATATCTCAATTCTTTATGTATTTTAAAATATATAGGAAGTTTAAGTGTAATTCATTTTTTAATTATAGTTTGATTTTAATTTTAATGACAATGAATTATTTATTTATAATAAATACTAAACATATAGTTTTTATGAAATTATATTAAATATTAAAAGTATAAATTATTTAAAGGTGTATGAATTAGGAACTATAATATTATGAAATAACACATCAATTGTAGTAAATATAAATGAAACAATGTACACACGAGCAATAATGAGTCACATGTAATGTTCACACAAACACATTTTATATAAATAAATAAATAGTTTCAATCTAGATCTACATAACTATTCGTTCCTGTCATATACTGGACTTTATTTCTACAATAATTCTAAACATACAATAAAATGAAGATAAAAATATGCATATTTATCCTCAAAAGGGGTCTTGGAATTACCCAAAATGGCTGATTGCTTCCGAAATCTGGAACAGAATATTCGATGGGATCGCTGAAACTTGAACCTTCTTCTTCGGCATCAGCGTACTCATCACAGGATTCATTATTTATGGACGATTTCAGCGTTTCCTTGGGAAACTTCGAAATGTCATTTGGCGATAGATTAGTTTTAATAACAGCTGGTATCTTTTCATAATCATCTTCAGAGGCTTCTTGGAAACTAGATACTTTAGATGACGATAATTTATTAGTTTGAGCAATTGTTTCAGAAGCACGTGCAGCTTTTGATTTCTTGCTGCTTTTATTACAACAACAATTCGAGCATTTTTTTGAACCATTCCCGTCGTTTAAGCTTTGAGAATTGGTGTTATCATCAAAGCTCGTTTGAATCAATACTGAAATACTGTTTTTGTTTGTAGGCGTGGATATATTTGTATTACTGTCCTTAGGTGAGGTATTGGTCCATTCATCACGCAGTAAATTTTTAGATACGTGAATCTGAATGTCAGATTTACATCTCTCTAATTGTCGGTGCCGATTAAGCTTTCGATTTGTTAACAAATTTTCAACTGATTTACCCAATTCCGTACTCTTTGATTTGAACTTTATCGATCTTTTATTAGAAAAAATAGATGGAGCTTTAGAAGTTCTTCGATATTTTCTTTGATGATTTTTATCATCTTCTTCTCCGTCATCGTAATCGTCACAAGAATCTACACGCAATTCTGGTGTTCTCGACCGTCTCAATACTTTTTTTGCGTGCAGATTACGATTTTCTGTATCTTCCAGAGATGATACATCGGAAGACGAGTCGTTGTATCGTTTAATAGTCAACGATAAGTTATCATTCAGTTTACGAGTTGTTGGATTCTCATTTCCAGAATCTATAAACGAAGATGGGTCTGAACTAGATTTTTGATCAGTAACGATATCATCAATACCAAATGGTATTGGCGTTGGAACTCTGACATAAGCATCGAACTTTGGTGGATTAATGCATATGAGATCTGGTTCTGAATTTGTATTTATGATAAGGTCCTCTTTTTCGTGATATGTTTCTTTTTCATCGATATTTAAATCTACTTCGTCGTCGATAATAATTTCATTACATATTTCATTGGAATGAATATTTGTAATATAGCAATTTGATGACTGATCGTTGAATTTTACAATCAAATTCGTAAGACACTTTGTAAGTTCTTTAGCACCAATACAAGCAACCAATATTGAAACTTGTTGCCCCATAATTATAAATTATTAATATCACTTTAAAAAATAATTAAAAAACTTTGAATCATCGTATTGTACTTGGAGCTTTTATATTTGAAAGATAAATTTTTTTTATAAAATACATAATATATTATTTTCAATTTTTTATTTACTATTTTCTCTCACTTTTATACAATACTTACAATTAATTTATTTTTTAAATGTACTGTTATCGTTTTTCATTGATAATTGACAAAGTCAATTTTTAATTAAATTTACAGATAATTTTTTATCCTGTAAGTTTTTTAATTAATGGTAGTATTTCCGCAGTTGGAGCTCAGTCATTAAACACTAGATTTATTATTTTTCAAATTAAATTTTATTCACTGAATTCGATGCTAGAGAAATCTTGACTTCTTCATTCACACAAATAATCTTAAAATCGCAATTACCTATTTGGATATTGGAATATTAACTGAAATACGTGTGCGCATGCATTTATTTACGTGGTCGTCGAGTATTTGTAGTTTTAAGAAAAGCAATGTTCTTTCTCGAACATCGCAATCGAACTCTGCATTCGAACTCCAAAGGGATTGTTTGCACGGGGTTAATTGTAGTCGTTGTCGCTTCAGTCGTTGTCGTTGTCGTTGTTCGTTGTTCGTTGTTCGTTGTTGTCGTGGCTGTCAAAGTATTCTACCCGATAGCTGGAGCTTTCGACCGAATTATCTCATTGCCTCGGCAGGATAAAACGCCACCACTCCTTTTGTTTCTCGGCTTTGATTCTTGATTCTTCGTTGCAGTAATGTTGCGGCGAAACTAGTTTATGCATACTGATCCTAGCCAAATGCATGCATAATGAGGAGGGAGAGACTCGCGCATATAGATAAGCATTTTGAGGGGCAAAAATTTAGGGAGGGGTTAAAAGTAGCCTGATAGATCTACTCTGGATCAGATATACATTCAGAAGAAGAGACGGAGGTCGAGAATCAACGCCAACTACTGCCTTAACACAAAACGATCGATGAGCTCTCTAGGGGCAATTAACGCGACTTGCAATTGGCAACAATAGTACGAGACATTATGTGTACCAATGACCTGATCGTCAATAAAGAAAACAAGGGGAGAGAGAGGGAGACGAAATACACCGGCCAACTCTACGAGCTAATAGGAGTAAGCGCACTTGTCAGGACTAAATTAGAGGATAAATAATATTAAGACCAAGAGAAGCCATTGCCGATGAAATTTTAAACGAATCTTTGATTAATTAAGATTTCTGATTAAAAAAAAAAAGAAAAAGAAACATCCATCAGAGGGTCTTTTATTGTTGGTCGATTTCTTGTACTTGAATAATAATATGCAAGAGAACCGTTTTATGCATTACATTAAAAGCTTTTATCTGAGCAATAGAATTACTTTTGAAATTTTGTTTATAACTCCAATTTTTATTTAAAAACCATGTAATATAAATCATTTGCATGCTTAAATATTAATCATGAATCATTTTTTTATCACTAATATAGTTTTTGAAAAACAATCTTAGTAAATCACAACGGCTGACAAAACAAATTATGCTATAATTTTTTTCCACCGATAATAGAATTTATTAAATTTGATAAAGAAAAAGTTAATTGCAAGTTATTGCAAGAATATTTTTAGATGATGAATATTATTCCTTCAGTTATAGTTCAAACAAAACATTTGGAGTTATTGTTTTTAATTTTTTATAAATATGTATGAAGACATTATTTTTTTAAGAAATTAAAATCTTGACATTATAAACAGTGCTTTCATTATTCCTCATTGCACAATAAAAAATATTTAAAAAGACACCATCAGCAAATCAGTATTAATATAAAAGAATTAAGCATATATGAATGTGTTTATGTAGGTGTCACGTGTGGCCATATAAGTTTATCGCGGAGATTGACATAATTAAAGTGACATAATTATATTTTATCATCTATTATATAAATATACAAACTATATTTAATAAGATAATAATAAATTGACAGTTTATTATTAAAGCCATGATTACCTGTACGAAAATAGATTTTAAATAAATAAATACACTTATATAATTAAGAGCTAATCAACCAGTTCTTGAAATATTAGATAATAAATCAAAGAATATTTACAATAACATCTTAATATTATATTTATTTCTATTTACAACACACATGATTTTTACTTCAAAAATATTGAAAACCTTCGTATAAATTATTGTTTGTCTATGGTTTTCGAAAACTTTTCCATAAAATAGAGACAATGATTAAATAAAGTACGGAGTTTAAAGCTTTTCAAGCATCACAATCAACAATTAGATCAGCTGCAGGGAGTCAGGTAAAAGGGAAAGGGGGAAAGGTCGAAGATCGAGGATCGCGCCGAGTTTTCCCGAGAATTTCCCCGTGGACGGTGACGCGCGTTTTTCCCCTAAGCCGCAATCGCGGGCAGCTGAAGCTTTTGGAGGAAAACGGAACAATGCCAACGGCATTTATTTCGGTCGCTGATCGAACGTGGCCACGGTCGGTCTCCACCGGATCTCGAAACCCCTTTTTGGCATCCGGATTTAGAACGCGAACCGAGTGCAAATCCCTCAATGTCCGTGCCCTAGACTCTATGGGACACATGCGTCTGACCTGCCCTTGCGTGACCTCGCGATCTCCCGATCTACACCCTTGAATGTTCGAACTCCATCCCCTCTCCCTCCCCCCAACCCCTCTCCTCCCTCCCGACACTCGCCGTCTAATGCCAACTACCAAAATCGAAGCTTCTTTTACTCTTCCTCGCGGTTATGTTTCTGGTGATCTTTACACATTCGGGTGCATCTCCATTAGACTTACATCTTAAAGTATCACGTGCTTCATTTTGTATTTACTTTTTTTTTTTTTTTTTTTTTTTTTTTTATTATATTCGCGCCTGTATTTCTCGAGCGTATTTTTTCGTCGCTATTCTCATTCTATAATTACTTTAATGATGGATATTTCGGATTTTTAAAAATAGTGATTCTTTCACATTCCGGCGGAACTTTCTAAATTAAAGTATCACGAAAATTTTTCGAATTCATATTTTATACTTTAGCCCGAGTGGTAAACGATTAATGCATCCTTTCATTATACCTCGCGATTTTCCGTCGGGTACACCAATTATTCTTTTTTTCATAAATTACTTGTGAAACTGGTTCCGCAAATTAGACGCAAGACTACTATTTATCTTTTGATTTATATATCCAAATTAAAGCGATAAACTTCAAATTCATTCCGCATCAGAATTCAACTATCAAACCCAGCTTTTGTCCGACCAAGCGGAGACTTCCTCATCAACATTTGATTTACACGTTTATTTATAAAAATCTCAAGTTTCCCAAGACTTTGAGCCAAAAATTGTTTTTACAGTTTACTTCAAAATCGCTCCTCATCATCTTCGTATTCTTCCACATCAGATTGGAATGCATTTGCTATTCCCGCATAAAAGTTAAAATTATCTTTAATACGTGGATCTGACGGGCCGCGTGTTTAAAGGCTCGTTTAAAAATAACCCCGACGACGACAACTACAACGACGACGACGACGACGACGACGACGACGACGACGACGACGACGACGACGACGACGACAACTCCCGGTGAAAGACGTCTCTCGTTATTATTCGGGTGCCGGGCATGTCGCGTAATATCGACCACAAATACATATCCTGACATTTTTGAAAAACTACAACAACATCTTGGCTTCGAGGATGTAGCCCAGCGTGTTACGTGGATGAAGAGAGAAGGATGATTGTGTGGCCTAGTTTTTGCTCGGTGTACATCAATTCTCAGGATCCGAAATCCAAAAAACATTTTATTTTCTATCAACACACAGCCCAACCAGTAATTTATTTAACTTGATATTTTCCTAATGTTATTTATGTGTATAAATAACATTTAAATTGTTAATTTGAGTGTTTACGCTCTACTTGCTCCATATTTTATTGGGCGCAACGACAATTATTATTTATTTAACAAATTTATGTAATGATTGAATGAATAGTACTTATTTATTCATTATAATTTATTGGAATTGAATTTCCACAAAGTATTGACTGATATTAACGTGGACACAAAACTATTAAACATTTTATGACCATGAACTTATTAAAATATCATACACATAAATAATTGAACATAGTTCATGAGAAGCAATTGTTACTGATGTGATAAAATGTCATTTGCTCAATTTATATTTCTGCTAAAAGTTTAGTAACTATTTCTTTAATTATTTTTTAATCTTGCTTAATTAAACAATTATTTTTATGTATACTGTGTAAAGAGACTCATTTCATGCTTTTTAATACTTCGTAATTTTTAGTACCTGGTATTAAAAAAAATTTAACTTATAGTATTATACACGAGACTAGTGGTTAGACTTTACTTTTATCATTACATAATTCACGGTTTTAATATTGAATCAGATAAGCAAGTAACTCAAGTGATATTTTTTGTACTAAATTATTTTAATATTGTCTTTTACATTTACCGAACAATAATACCAAGTGCGAATTTGATTTATTTTATCACGTACTTCAAACACAAATAACTAAAAAAATTTAGTAATTTTTTCCCTCTAATTTATAACTAAAATATATTATTTTTCTGGCAATAGATGATGGTCAAGAGCAAAGACCTAAGTAGAATGCAAGGCATGCTAGAGTTATTGCAACCCTTCGACTATATCTCTTCCTAAATTCTTTATTTAAAATGATATACCTTTGTTTAATAATAAAGAATTATAAGTAATATATAATTAATATAAAAATTTTAATATGTATAGATTATTATTATTATTATTATTATTATATAACATTAAAATAGTGTTAATTTAATAGATAAGAATTTCTACTAGAGATGAAACATTTAATATACAGCATGTTAAAAATTATTTTTTTATAAAATTAAATGTAAAATTAAAAAATTAAGATTTAATAAAAAAATTAGTATTAAATATTTATAAGTTTAAGTAAAACTTGAAAAATATAAAATTAATAATTTCATTGTTCGTATTTATAAATAAAATACATACGTAGAGAATATTATTCTACAAAGTATAATTATAAATTGAAATACTTTCTTTAAGCTTATAACAACTTCAACGATATGAATGTGTAAACAGTTTTTGAAGTAAATATGCTCAAGTCTTTCACATGATAATTTCTGTAGAAAAGTTTTTGTTAATAAATTACTTAACATGTATGCCGCCAATATTTTTTTCCTTTAGATAGAATTTCTCGTGTTATTTTTTATTTTTATATGTTACTTATGTATTATTTTAAAACAGAATTATCTCAAAATTATGGTTTGCTTATAGTTTCTATTATTAAATAATTTATGTAATTCTTCTATATAAAATAAAACAGTGTAGTTACAATTTAAATTCTGATTTGTTAGTTGAATTTATAATATATTCCTGTAATAAAAATAAATTTGACACTTTATATATTGATATAATCATGTCAAAAATCACGAATTATACATTAGTTTCAGTAATTTTTTATAATATCTGTATGTAAAAATTTCCAACCATAGTATTTGAGCTTGTTTATCACTGAAAAAATAAATTAGATACATTATTGATTATTGAGACTTACGCAAATAATATTATTTTATAAAAATTTTAAATAAAAGCAAGCAATTTTGTAAAGTAAGTTAAATAATATTTTATTATTAGTTTACTTAAAAAATATTTTAAGCAAAAAATTTATTCGATAATAAATACATTAAAATAAATCATAATGTTTTTACTAAATATATTTTTCTTTGAGTACAAAATTTAAAATCTTCTTCTCTTAAAATATTTAATTTCGTTGAAGCTTAAATTCATTATTTTCAAGTACAACCTACTTTACCAATACTTTAAAAATGACATATACAGTACAAGATATCATTTTTGCTGACTAGAGCTACCATTAAATAACAACAATGTCGGGATTAATAATCTTAATTTGCGATAATGAATTCTTCAAATAGCCTATACAATTAACTTTCAATGTATTTCTCCTTTAATTAGTAAAACTAATTCATTAAATAAATTCTTTTGCGCAACTAAAAGAAAGAAGCATGACCTTGTAAAATGTAGTACCGCAGTGGTGGAGCTTTAATTTAAGCTTTTATTTCCTTTGACGGTCGAGTGACCTGTCGATCCAAATCAATCCATTCATCTTGGCCTCAGACGTTTACATTCATTCTGCCTCTCTCTCTCTCCCTCTCTCTCTCTATTTATCTATCATTATATATATATATAGGACTTCAACACTGACACTCATAGAGTTACGCATGGTCTACTCGTGTACAGACGTTCATTGACTTGGGTGGATCGAAGTAAGAGCTCGGAACCTCGAACAAACTTCGATATGATGCCGCCAAAACCGACATTGCGTTATTTTTGATCTATTTGTCTAGACAAGCTTCGAATGTGGCTAATGGAATTTAAAAATGTATTGAACCATTCCGACGTAGCTAGGCTACTTATATCACTTGTCTATACTTTGAAGTTTGAATGCAACAGCCTGGTTGATTGAAGATCTATTATTCTGCAATGTACTTTATTAGTTCTAAATTATAAAGTGAGCCGAAGGCGCTTCGTTTCGAATTGACTGTGCCAAATATCTTGTTTAATACTATTTTCAGAGATAAGCTCGAATCTATAAGCTTATCAATCCTCACTCTTTTTACTCATATGCACAAATAAGAAAAATTGAGAAACAAACATTATAAAGTTAAAAATAATGAGTCTGCATCGTTCACAAGTTTTTCCTTTTCATTCACGTAAACTGAAATTTACATCAACATTTAGATTCATTACTTTTTATAGATAACGACACTCGGGATAATTTGGTAAAAGCTCTATAAATAACATTGAAAGGAAAAATTTTATGATTTTAATTATAAAGTTAAATAGGTTGTGATATGTTTTTAAATTCAATTACGATAAGTAAGTTCTTATTGACATATATTTAATGATGGAATAAATTTTTTATTTTTTACAGAAATAAAAAATATTTTTATACTTAAAAAATATCGAAGTCTAATTTGAAAATATTTTATAAAATTAATATTCAAACTTGAAAACCAATTTATATTGATGTATTATTCATAATAAAATACATGAAGTACTTATATAAAATATTTTATTTATCATTATTATAAATTCTTTTATAATTTTTAAAACATTGCAATAATATAATATTATAAATTTTTATAAAAATTTATATACTATAGATAAATGATACATTTTAAAATGGAAAATTCATTTTTATACAATGTAATGAATAGGCTCATAAGTGAAGTATTAAAAAACGCACGTATAAATATATATACAATCATAATATAATATTATGATTGTATATATGTACAATTTATACATGTATCAAATTATGATTTAATATTATTAAATATCAATTTATAATTATCAATTATTTTGTATTTGAACAATATTAATTTTTTTTATTTACTTTATAATCAATACGGTTTAATATTCGTATTATGAAATTTGAATGTAGAATTAGTTGAGAACGCTCATTATTTTTAAGCTATTATTGATAAGCTAGAAGGTTGTACTAGCAAAATTCAATAAGTTCATCGAAATTCAGTTCGACCCATGTTAAATTTACAAAGAGCTAAAATAGGAATAAAGGTCTAAAAAAATATTTAAATTATACGAATATGTATTATGAATGCGTGCGAATACTAATTTTATTTACAATTAATTTAAATATAAACAAATCGCAAGAAGAATATTGTAAGCGGGTTTGCATAAAAACAAATAAAGAAATTCATTTTTATTTTCAATTTCAATAATATAATATGGATTTCTCGAAGAGCGCATGATAATAACGCAAGAACGAGGGAAAAGAGAGGACATCTTTGTCGATCCACTAAAATCGCAGGCCACTCCCGAAATAGACAATGTCGTGGGGCTCAAAAAATAAATAATACAAAACTATGAGCGAAAATTACTTCAGCCCAGGAGCTTTTGTATAAAAGCCGACAGCATTAGACATAAAGCACAGAAAACGACTAGGCACTTTAGAATCATAATCGTGGGCGTTAAACCTAAGGTTATCCGTTTGAAATTTTTTGCTGCCCTAGATAGTTAAAAAATGTTTACGCGAATAATAACACCGAGCATCAGAAATAATTTTATTTTTTGATATTGCAGTTGCTTTCGAGCAGCTCTTTAAATTCGATATACTTATTTTAATATTTTAATAAATTAGTCTATTGCTTCAAGTACTTAATTATAAAAGTTAAATTTATTGCTATAATGCATTTTTTTTCATAAGCTTGTGATAATGGTAGAAGTATATAAATGCAGTATATCTATTTTAGATTATTTTTATTCCTTCATATTTTAACTCCTAAGCTTTCGGGATATTTTTAGAAAGGAAAGTTTTTTTCTTAACTTTTACTCTTTAATATTCAACCTAATCAGGAAGTTTTTTCAATTTTATTATTGCTTACGTTAAAAACAGAGGCATTTTAGTTGGAAAATAAATTTTAGCATATTGTAAAATTTTGAACGTGTTATTCTTGATTTTAATAGATCGCATTTACTTTGCATAATGACATACGAATACGCCTTATTAATCTCAAGAATTAAATAAAGAATTTACAAAGCTAGTTTTTGTTTTATTCCATCAAATTTAGTTAAATAATAAATACTACTTTAGTAACCAGTCAATAAACAAATGAAATTTCCTAATATATATGACTAAACAAAAAAAAGAAAACAAATAGTTTTATTTACAAGATTTTATTTATAACGATATCAATAAATTGCTGACAATACACTTTATTCATCTGTTATTTAAAATTACATTCAATTTTATTTTTAAAATTGTTCGATATATTGTATAAAAACATAATGAAAATGAAAATTAAGTATACTTGTTGTCCACTCTAAATAGTTAGATCAAATGAAAGTAGTCAATAAAATAGTTAATTTTATTCAATGTGTTTCGGATATTCAGAGAAAATTGAGCTCCCTTTTTCGTTTATTTAATGGCTAACGATTTTATCTCTATACAGTGGATAAAAATGTGCGTATAGATTTTACAAGCACAAAACATCATCAATGAATGCGTTATCAAAGTTAATTGATAACAATTGTGACACATCTTTCTTTCAAACTTTCCTTAATCCAAATCTGATAATTACTTCTTTAAAAAATATTTGTGTATTTATTTATCGATATGTCCATATCACACAAAATACAAAAACTATTCTTATTAATCTTAGTTTATGCAACATAATTTTGTCAAGAAATCCAAAATTACTGCACAAAGGCTTTCACCACATAATCGTAAACCTGGGCCCTTTTTCAAAACAACATTTGCGGAGAAAATGAACGAATTTTTCTAGTCTTAGCACGTTTTCCTCGACCGAGAACTAGACTCTGTTTTAATATCTTTGTATAAGAGTAAGAAATACCATGATGTCGACATGTCCGCCAGCACAGCTGCAGGGCAGATTTTCCCTGAGACTGTTAACATTTTGCAACCCTTGTCTAGGAATAGGGCAAACATGTCGAGGAGTTTCCTTCCCAAGTTGAGTCCAGTCCAACTTCTACTGACATGTTTATATCTTGTTAATGTTAATAAAGCTTTCCTTTAGCTAAAATTACGAATTCTAATTGTTTAATACATTTGAGCACAAAAAGTTTTACTAACATATGATTTGGCAACCTTGCAATAAACTGGAAAGACAATTGCGCTTTCATCAGTGTAATATACAAAGTGTCCTACATTATTTCTGTCAGACACTGGTGGATACTCTTTATGTAATTAGTGATATCGTGATTCACCGACTATAGTTTTAATCTCTCATATAGATCTGTGAACTTTAACAATCACGAACTTTCAATGTAACTTTCCTGTGAAACCGTACATTTTTCTGCCACAAAATTTAACTCTTGAATCATAATATAATAAAAAATATAACCTAATCATAAAAGTATAAATCCAAGTAATTATTAATTTACACTGATATTTTTATATAATTCGCTCACAATTTGTAATTATAAATTGCATGTAACATTTTTTTTATAAATCTATTGCACTTCATGAGACAGATATAAACACATTTCAGTATTTCTTTCTGCCTAAAAAAATCATTTTTAATTTTCTTAATTACTAAATTATGGTATAAATTATTCTAATTGTCGTTAGCTCAACTATGATATTTGTGTTTTTGTGATCTATGTTTCAAAGTAGTACACATTTATTTCATTTTATGCAAACCCAATTCACCATTTTCAGTAGTTCTACTGCATTCATAATACAAAATTTGATTAAAAAACAATTTTTTGTAAAGTAAAGATGAGACGATAGTGTTATTACTAACTCTTCCAACACTAAAAAACCACCAATTTTACTTATTGTGAAAAAATTATGACGTTCTTTATTATCCATTAATGGTTATTTTTCGTATCTATAATTGAAGTATATGTATTTCTAAATATCGTTCGATTCTAAAAACTCTTATTTACCTTGCATAGGGGTGAATAATATGGTGTCCTCGAAGTGTCTAATATATTTCCCGTCGATGTGTATGAACGTGACATTGAAATTTGAATTATTTTTGGATACCTATACTAAATTTGAATAGCAGTTCATTAAATGATACTAAATTTCAATTTTGTTTTGGCAAAATTTTAGAGTTTGCACACTTATTTGGGTTATAATATAAACCTACTGCGATAAAATATTACTTACTGTCATTTAACACCATTTTTTTTTCATTAATTTATTCTTATTCTTTTCTCCCATTTATGTTTAATAATCTTTTATACATGCATTTAAATTATATATATATATACAATAATTACTTGCAATACCTGCTTTGTCAAAATAGAGGTAAAATAATAAAAATGTTTATCTTTTTCTTAACAATAACTTATTTATAAAATAGGTAAAATAAAGTAGTAAATGCTGCAAAAGTTATATTATTAAAATACTTTAAAGTTTGTATGAACAGATTTTGATAGTATTAATGAAATCATAATAATATTTGTAGAGAATAGAATAATATTTATAAAATAATGATATGTTTTTTAACTTTATCATTGTAATAAATTTTTTTTAATAAGTAATTAATCAAACAATGTTTTATTGAAACAATAATTATGAAAATTTTTATTAAAATAAAATAGATCTTTTCTGGTGATATGATTGATAGATATACACATATAAAAAGTAATTATCGTATATAAAATAAATAGATTGAGTTTTCAAAAATCATACGTTCACGAAATAAAACGAAATGTATCTTTGAACGTAAATTAGCTAAAAATGGTTCTGTGCTTTTTTCGCACTCAAATAAACATAGTTTCGCACTCCAATAATCACAGTATAGATAGTGAACATTTATTAATTATAGATAAGGAAAGTAATTCTAATGAAGAAGTTTTTTCTAAAATGTTACATTCCAATACACAGAATAATATACTCAACAGATAAATAAAAACACAAATTTTAAATACTCAAAATAAACAATTACTTAACAATGATGTAAGACTTAGTTAATAATTTTTATCTAAACAAAGGTAATAGACTCATACTTCTTGATAATAAAAAAGATTATAATTAAATTTGCTTTTCTATTTTACTGTACAATAACCATCTAAAAAATAAATTTAACTTAAAACAATCAAATAAATAATGTGTTCTATTTTTAATATATTGTTGATTAATAAAGATGAATAAAGTATATCTTATTTACCATAACAATACAAAAAATCATAAAATACATTTCATTAAAGAAAATCTACTCTTACCCAGTGAGTGTAATAAAGAACAACAGTCGATAAAGTAGTTACCAATATTATTATCGTTTTATCATATATAAAATGTTAAATTTTTAGCAACTGTTAATACTTATGATTTGTTGGTAAGGTAGATATTATCTAATTATTTTAGCAGTAGACAGTAAATTTATGCTTTGTCCACTAAATTAAATATATATTTATGCATAACAAAATAACGAGTCGATAATAAGAACCTTTTTTCGTAAAGCAATAATAAAATAATTAATATATTTCTGAAAGAGCTATGATTTTCAGCTAAATAACTTTTTAAAGTGAAATTTACCGATGGTAATGTACTATTAGATTGATTGCTAATGGTACTATTAGATTTAATGGGGATTTGAATAAAAAAAATTTGTTTAAACATTTACATTTTCGACGATAAATTTTGAAGAATGCTTAATATTAAAAAGAAAAAGTGAATAAACATTTGAAGTTACCTCGTCGCAAGCTGCACATCTGGGCTTCAACTGTTCGGCATAGTGCCTTTCGCAGTAAAGTGCATCATCGTGCACGCAGTAGGCAAGGTCGACCAGCAATTCCTCACACTGGGAACACCTGAAGCACGTTGGATGGTATAGAAGTCCAAGTTTACTCGCCGAAACTGCAAGACTTCCGTACTTCAAAGATTCATTGCACATTCCGCAGTCCTGGGTACAAAAGAAATATACCAAAATATCAATGCATCAGAGATCATTTATCGATTGAACGTGAAATTTCTTTCATTAATTGTACTTATAATAGGTAGAGTACTTTTATCTTACCAAAAATATCCTGGTCACTCTTTATATTTATTTAATTTTTAAAAAATGGCTGAGCCCGCTTAAAAATTATTAATTTATGTAAATGTAATTTATGCGTATATAAAATTATTTAATTTCTACTTGATCAGAATTTAATTCTTACCATGTTTGGATATACAATAAATGTCACTCAATAAAGCAAAAGTTTAATGAAGTCAGATGAAGGTAATTTTAAACTCTTCAAGTAAAATAATTGACACCATAAAATACCCAAAGGAAATAAAGTTTAGTGACTCATTTTATTAAAAATATACGTATACGAATTTTTACGAATAATCATAATATTCATATTAATTATTTCTTATATATGCAATGCATAAAAGTGTATAATATGCAATTAACTAAATACGTAAAATAAAAGTTTGCTTGGTTGATAAAAAGTACCTTAATTTCTTAATAAAGCATCTTAATTTCTGTAAATTAAAATAATCCAACCCGCGTTAGAACAGGCTCATAAAAAATTCAAACAAAAGCTTGTTTTCAGTTTTATGGGCATTTAAGATCGTTACCAGATCACTCGTCCACCTTCGGTGGAAAAACAGAAAACTGGCTTCTCCCCGACTTACCGCGGCCTTATCGAAGACCTCCTGAACGCTCCCGATGTCCAGGGCGATCTCGTTTCTCGCTGCCATGAAGTCGTCGGCGCTCACGGAATGCTGGGGGTCAAGGTGTCGGCAGTAGGCCCGGGCAAGGTCCTGCTTGGGGAGCTGAGTCGCCAGCTGCCGATCCCGATGTCGCTCCCCAGCGGTGCCCAGCCGTGGTACCGAAATTGCTGGAAGCATCGAAAAATACTCCTCCACCTGAAAAAACAAAATTTGTCAGCGGTATTTCATTTCCATTTCAGGAACAAGAGCCACCCCAGATGCTTGTTACTTACTGCCAAAAGCCTTGCTACCAATTAAGTCACATTTCAACGAGTTTACATAGTTTGTCAATTCAATCTAATAAAAAAAATCGATTTTATGTTGGGTGTATGTATAATGGTAATCCATTTACAACCTTAGAATTGGATTCTAATTATTATTGAAACGGAGCCATGTGAAATAAAAACAAGTAGTAGAAAGTATCTAACACGCAATTACCGCACGATGCTGGTGTCTTAATAACTTTAATATGCACTAAAATAGCTTGACAGGATAAAATACCCACGCAATATATTTTACAAATATATCTTGTTACAAAGGAAATCATGACCCTTTCAGTCCTTTATTCATGACCTTCAATTGCCGTTCCTTTTTGGGGTGGTGTTTAACCACGTGTCCTCTAGCGGTCAACTGAGGAATTAACACACTATGCATATGATAACTATAAACAACTAAGCTTTCACTCTAAATACCTCTACATTTATTAACTGAAAGTGTAATAATAAGTTACAACGATACATCACGAGTCAAAAATTTAAACGCATTTTATTGATGAAATGACATTTTAAAAAATTGTTGTCATTCTAGCTCGAAGATACATTATCCGATTAATTATAATTTTTTGGAAAAGTGAGAAGACTTTTTTATGTAACATTATCTACGATGTAATTGATATTTTAAAAAATTTAATATACAAATAATATTCTTTTTTTGATAAAAAATTTCATTTTTTTTAAGAAATTATGTGAATACATTCATATCCACATATTGCTGATATGGAGTTATTATATTTTATGCTTTCATCTCTCATTTTTAATGTAAATTTGGTATTTTCAATTTATGATGCTTAGCAAGTATTCTCAACTGTTTTTTTCATGATTTAAAGTATATTTAGCGTAGGCTAAGAATTAAATAATTAAAACTATATTTTTTACTCCATTTCAATATAAACTATTCACTGAGAATATAAAAAAAAAATGCTTACTGATTTAAATTGAATATCAACGTTTATGTTGAATACATTAAAATTTAGATTATTTTTAAACATTAATACAATTTTAAAATATATTAATTATAAATTATTCATTTTGATTTCAAAATACAATTGAATGCCTTATTTTCTCAAAGATTGATTTCATAACTATTGCTCATTATTTAGGCTTAATTAAAAATTAGTATCTACGAATCTTTATTTTGGCGTTATTAAAATAGAGAAATAAAAATAACACATCTCTATTTTTCGAATACATATGCTCAATACTATTATTTATTATATAACATTATATTGAAAATAAATATGATTCATGATTTGCGTCTTAATTACTGTTACTATTTTGTAAACTTAAATCTTTAATAATTCATAATTTATAAGATTTTATATAAAAAAAACATATCAATGTCTGATTACTGAATTTAATATAATGGAAAAAAACAATTTATACGTACATATATATTTTTTAATATAAATTAAGACATTGTCAATTAATTAAAAAAGTTGAAAGTATTTTGTATTTTTAGTATTTTCACCATATTATTTAATGTTGAAAAAATTACGAAATTTTATTTAATTATTATAAATTTCATGTAATTTCATTTATATACTATTTAACGATTTTAAAATGTATACGGTAAAGAATATTTGTAAATTATAATATTGCATAATATTGTATAAATGCTTTTAAAGATTTAAAAATAAATTTCATTGTATTAATTTTTCATTTGTCAAACTAAAACTCAGTTGAACAATAATTTTCAGAAAAAAAACAAGCAGTTCTAATAAATCAATATCCCAATAAACTTCAATATGTCACACGGGAAATTCTAATCGAATGAAGTAAGAAGGAAAAACGCAAATTCATAATGACGAGGTTAAACGTCAGTTATCACAAGTTTTCCGAAAATATTGACGATGGGAAGCTGGCCAAACATTCAAGCAAGCGCGTGGATTTTACAGTTTTCCTGCAACCACATTTCTAATTAATTGCACTCGCAATGAGAAAAGTTATGTTTTAGATCTTACTTTTGTGTCTGAATGATTAATGTTAAAATAAAACGTTTTAAAGCTGATTAATTATTCTTATTTATAGTGTAATTTAGGGCATAATTTTATCATAAGTATTTAATAACGTCTGTGATCACGAAAAATATGTATCTATGTATACATGTATATATAGGAAGTAAAATATTCAAGAATTAAAATTCCACAATCATACCACAAATTTGTGCTGTTAATTTACGTTAAAATTATATTTCAAACTCTTTAAAACAATTTTAATTACTCTATATATAATTAAAAGATTTGTATATTTGTATTACATGAAATATATATATACATATATATAAGTATCAACTTTCATAATACCCAAGTCAAAAGATAATACGATACCGATTACATTATGAAAATGTTTGATAGATTTTTTTAATCTTAGTATTTTATTAATGTAATTATTTTTATAGCGAATATTACAACGTAATGAAGTATAATTCATATATACAATTTATAAAGATAAAATTAAATTTTAGACTAAAATAAATTATAGAGTTATTTGGACATTTTAAAAAAGATATATACACAAGAATAAGATATTTATGAGAAATTATAAATTATTATTATACAATAGAATGAAGTTGAAAAGTAAAGTTTTTTTGTATATTTTGATGTCTTATATGTAAAAAAATAATAACAGACAAATCAAAACAGTAATTAAGATACATTAACAAATTAAATTAGTTGTGTATATGAAAGTGCAAAATGTTGACGTATCTTTCATTTAATCTCACGTTTTATGAATGATGCCAAATTTTACCCATTAATCCATCGTTCAATTACAAATATGTATTTATACAATTTTGTCAATGTATACATTCCTCTAATTCAAATACATATATATCGAATTATATGCTTAAAATAGGTTTAGTTGTCTTCAAAGATTAAATATGAAATTAATTATTTAACAACAGGAAAAAGCGCATCTTTTATTCATGACTAAAGGGCTCATTAATGTTTATTATTCATTTGAAAATCTTTGTTTCATTGGTACTTATAAAAATTAAATAAAATTATTTAAAATATCATTATCTATAATTGATCAAGATTTGTGTATAATAAATGCAATGTAATATTATTAAATACTACAAACTTGATTTTTATTGTATCCATAATATTTAAATTAAATACTTTCATTTTTTTAGTATAAAATTAAAAAAATGATTTTATTAGAATTAGATTAAATTCATAAATTAACCAGACATTACAAGATATAAATATATATTTTCCGTAACGGTTATTTAAAAAATCAAGTATATTAATTACAATGAATTAATTAACGATTAAAATTTACATATTTTTTTATATAACTGTATAAATTTATAAAATCCATAAAATTTACAGGAATTTTTTTGTGTGCATTAATTATGAGTTAACAAAATTTATTATCTATGATACTATTAAAATATTTTTGAACACATGACATTGTTTTGACATATTGAAATTATTTTTAAAAATAAATTACATTTTTTAATTATGCTAATTTAGTATTTATGTTTATATAAAAACTATATTTGTTATTAATTCTATCAGTAATGTTCATTCATTAATTTTAATTTTTAAAATATTATGTATTTGTAATTTATTAGTTGTGTATATGATATATTTATTTATCGAATTTGTTAAATAAATTTACCTTATTTATTTATATATGTTTATTTAACGTACAATGAAAAATATGAATTATTCTTTAATAATATATTATTTATGTAATAATGTTTTTCGCAAATTAATTTTTCAGAATTATTTGTAAAAGAAAATATGAACTTTTTTTAACCAAGCAAATATGGTTTGTAGGAAATAAGAGAATGTTACAAAAGTTTGATTAATATATTGAAAAAAATTCGATTTTTCTAATGAGTGATTTGAAGATCATTCTTTAGTTATTTTTATAAAACATTTTTACTAATAGTGTAATCGGAAACCTAATGAACTTGAAGCTCTTGTTAGATATTTATAATTGGCAATATTTCAGAGTAAATTATAATAATTTCACAAATTGAGGTTCGTTTATCAAAGACACAACAAAACTTTCAATTAAGTTTCTAAATTATAATTATAATCGTTGGTGTGGCATACGTTTAATTAGATTTCAGAAAATAGAATTTTTGGTTATTCATTGCACTAGCTAATGATAAACTCACCATCCAAGGCGATACTTAATAGAGAAGTAGCATACTTATTTGTGGATAGAATAAAAAAAATGCCGCAATTCACGAAACTTTAATAGGCGCTCATTAAAGTGTCCTCGTGAAATAAATCGAGTATAAAATAATTCGAATTCGAGGGCCTACTCTCGTTAAGGATCTCCAGGTCTCAAAAAGTTCTTTGGACAAAGAAGTTTGACTCACCTTGTGGGGAGGTAGTCCAGGTGGTGCCCACGCGAGCCCCACATTCCGGGGATCGAAGCCCCCCGGGTCCCTGGATTCGTCAGCCTTGAGGCCGAGTCGCGCTCGCACCGACACCCATTCATCGTGGCACACGTCGTGGGCTTCCCTGGGACATTTGCAACTGGTGCAGTTCTTCCTGGAAGATTCCAAAAACATTCATTCGTTATTACAATCTTTGTGATAATCAAAAGATGTTTGTGAGAGATAACGTCATTTTATTCGAACTTTCAATTCTTTTATTGAAAATATTGAAGGCAACTCTCTAACATCACCATCAATCCATAAGTGCAACCACTATATTAATTATTGTGTACATTGGTATATTGGTAATACAAAAACGCATCTAAAATATAGAATATATAGAGAATGGAGCTAAATAAAATTATTTTTATTGGTTCGAGAATGATTGATTTTGATCAAATTTTATCAAAATTTCTACAGGATTATTTCTAAAATACTCAATTTTTCGAAACGATAATTGGATTATATATATAGTAAAAACTGATAATTAAAACTAACATTTTACAATGTATACAAATAAAAGGGCATTATGTCACATTATTTGCATATATATTATGTATTTATGTAGAATAAAATATTTTTTTTTAATGTAAGAGACATTAATATAAATATTATGAATTTTTCTTTTTTATGTAATATTTAATCGAAGATTGGTGATTCTTTAATGTTATTTTTCATGGTTTAATGTAAAATAATAACGCGAATATTGATATTTTTTTATACAGCGTAAATTTTTTAATACAATTTTCTTTTAATTTGATTAGATTTAAATTGAACCCCTCATTTTCTAGTTCTAATAAAATCTTGGTTAAAATAATGTCTTTATTTTATTAAGTCCCAAGAGAAAGCTTTTTCATTGTAATCATATGTTTTATTATCTTCTTATTGTCAAGCAATTTCTTTTATGTTTATGATTTATACAAGAATTCATATAAGTATAATACAAAAGAAGTTTCTTATATAATTCCTTAATATCAATATATATATTTTTTTTTCCTCAGCATATTTACAAAAATAAATTATATTTCAATTAATTATCAATTCAAATTTATTTTTCTTTTTCTTTATTTTATTAAAATTAGTAAGGCCAAAATTTGAATTTAATAAATTATTGTATACAAAGTATTATACACAAAGTTACAAATTAAAAAATAAACACGTATATTTCACTATTAAATTATATATCTATAATTTAATTTAGAAATTATAGATATATTTATCGGAAGTCTTGCATACATAGTTGGCTAACATAAACGTATGCTAGCACATTTCTTTTCATGAAATAAAGTTTAAAGGGAACGAATAAACCCAATATGATGAATTGTAAAATCAGGGAGATGCATTAGTATTCGACATTTATTAACTACCGCGCCTTTCTACACATGTACTGGAAATATTTAAGGTCACAGTGGCACTAGTTCTCATTTTTTTTTCCTTATCTTCCTTCGTTTCTCTTTATCTTTACTCATTCTTTTTTAGAACTCCCCTTGTCATTTACTTATCACTACCTTTGATACCCATCGTTTTATATCCGTGAAAATTGCCAATGATACGTAAATAAGATTCATCAAAAAATCGATTTTCGTATTTCTATCTAAGTATGGTAAAGGATAGAAACAGAGAATGAGATAGATAGATAGAGAGAAAGCGAGAGAGAGAGAGAGAGAAATAGAGGTAAAAAAAGGGTTAATTGATCGAATTTGTTGATAATGACGTTGCTCGAATGAATTATTTCGAAAAAATTATTTCCATGCTTATAACCCATATTTATGTTATGAGTGCGTGTTTTGACTTTGGCCTTTTTTTTGAAGCTATAATATAACCTTTAATTTACATGAAATATATTTGAGAAAATTAATGATCATAATTTCATTAGACTCTTCAATAAGTATATACGTGTATGTTCTTTTAATATGATCGTAATTTATGTAGATTAAAAATTACATATAAATTTTTCTTTTATTGGTTAAATGAAATGATGAGATATTTTCACAATGTATACTATTTATTATTTATAATTAAGAACTTATTTCTATCTCCTTATGAATTAATTTCAAGTATAGTTTTATTTATAAAAATTTGTACTATACAATATAATACATGCATAAATTCACAGGTATTCGCAATAATATATATCATTCGAAAAAAAACATTGGACTATATTTATTTAGAAGTAAATAATCATATACTCAATTCATATGTGAATAAAGTTTTATAAAAAACAAAAATTGTTAAGTTAATTAAAAAAAAAATAATCCAAATATAGGAGATATTCTGTATTTATATGTATTTTTAGATTTTTATGTATTTTTTTGTTTTATATAATTTCATATTTACGAATATCCAGGGAAATGAAACATTACAATAAATTTTTACGTTTTTTATTGTTGTAATATTCACATGAGTTATAATTGAGTTTTGAATTTATTTCTGATAGTTTCTTTAAGTATAAATTATTATATTATCAAAATAATTAGTATAAAATTTTTTTATTAAATTTCAATAATGGAAAAATATGTATAATTTCCCAAAAGACAAAAGAATTTTTTTATAAAAAAATCATTTATTCATTAAATTTTTATAATATATACATTTAAATAAAAATATAAATTAAACTATCTTAATCTATTATTAAATTGAAGCAACTTTAAACACACAACAGTTTTTTTAGTATAATTAAGCGATAAAAATAATTTTTTTGAAGAAAATTTGTTTTTAATATAGTTATAACTATTAAGATATTCCAGAACTAATATATAAAATATTTATAGTGTAATTATTTATTTTTTTTTTTTTACAGTAAAATAAAACTCACAAAATTGTTAATATTTTAATTGTAATTGATATTTTCTTAGTAATGTTCTTATTACAGGCAATGAAATAATAATGGTTTGCATATTTTTGAAAAATTCTAAAATTCAAAAAGTGAAATTACTTATTTAAATTTTTAATTAAATTCAACAAAATTTAAATATAAATATGCTTATTGAAATTAGTACATTTGAAAATAGTCAATATAAAAGTAACGAGAACTTTAATATTTAAAGAAACTATGGACATTACAAGCATTATCAAATTAAAAATCAAATGTAGTATAAGAGACTGCAGATTTGTTATTATTCAAAGTATATATAAAACATTTAAATGTGATAGTTTGTAGAGTTTTGTATTTTCTATTTTATAAAAGAATCATTAGCTGTGATAAAGTGCCGGACAAATTATCCTTTTGAAAGGAATCTCATCAGACTTCAAAATTTAATGTCCCGTGAGATGAGGAAACATTTTTATAATATGTTGAGCATTAGAGTACTTTTTATAATAACAGTATTTGATATTAATATTATATTATAATAAAATAAAGAATTCGAAAGAATAAAAAAAATTTCTGAAATAATTTTTATAAAAATAAGTAAGAAGAAAATTTACTATTATCCACATATGCATAGTTAATGCAATTTAAAATTAGTGAATGAATAAAGTATAATTTTGATAAAGACATTTTTAATTTAAAAATGTAATACGATAATCTCTAAATAAAATATAATGTGTTAATTATTTTTTATGTTATGAAATAATTAATGATCAGTACAAAGTTAATTTATAAACATTTCATGTACGCAAATTTTCATTATACACATTAATTACAATAAGTATTAATTTGTTATTCTCTGATTTTATGGATTTAGTAAAACCATAATAAATTTAAAAATTTTTTTGTAATAAAATATGAGCATCAATTTTTTATAGTAATATTAATTTAATAGTTGTGCTCTTTTGTTTGTATAAACGTGAAATTATTTCATTAATTAAAAAGATCAAAAGTAAACAGGTTAATGCACTATGTTGAGTCTTTGAGATTAATTACATAACAATTACATTTAGTAATATTTTCCTTTTTCCAAGAATTTTAATCAAGTAGTGAGTAATAGTAATAAAGTTTACTTAAGTATACTAAAAACTCTTATATAAAACAACAGCTTAATGGAAATATATTGTTAATGAAAATCAATATTTATTCATTAAAAAAGTTTTTTATTATACGGAGATTAGTATTGTTCAATATATGACTATATCAAGTTGATTGAAATCATTGTTAATGAAATAAGGGTGCCCCATACTGTTATATCAAAGATTGAAACAGTAATTAATGAATAACTGGAATATTCGAATTTCTCTCTATTTTATTTATATTTGATGTCTATTATTTATTTTATATAAATAAAATTTGTGATTTTTTGAAACATGTAATTTAATATAAAACTATGCTTTGAAGATACAAAAATAATTATTGAAAAATAATTAATTAAAGTATATTTATTTGAGTTTAATAATAGACTAAAATAATGAAGTATTTTAAACAGTGAATTTAATCAACATTATGGAAATAAATGTTATATTAATATTAAATGCAAATAATACTATGAGTATATATTTATTTTTAATATTTTTATAACGAAGCATTTAAAATTATAATTCTACAAAAAAAATTCTCTAGTAAGAGGGAGCGTTTGTTGTAAATTATATTTGAATATAAAAGAGAATATACAGTTGGAATGAAAATTTTTCTGTTGTGGGTTGTTTAACTCGTAAAAGGATATCGACTACGATATAAATTTTTAATGAGACACTTGTACAGAGTCTTCGAGTGAAGGAGCAAAACCGACAATAGTAAAACAGAAAATAACGATGATGTAAACAGCTCGTTAATTTGAAAAAGGATTCATTTTCTTTTGTCAATCAGTTCAATTAATTAAATAACTGATTTAAAGTATATTTTCAGTCATTATTTACGAAACTTGTACTAAGAAAAATTAAAACATTAAAATACTAATGGGATGTAAGTTATATTCACAAGATAAAAAAAATTAATTATGTCATATTGCAAAAGTGAATTTTAAAAAATTATGATTTGAGAATATAATGTTCCAATGCAGTAACTCATAAGTTAAAGTCCATTTATTCAAGTACAAAATATATGAATTTAACATATTTTATAAATATTCTAAAATATATATTTATAAATTTAATATATTTATAAGATTTATAAAATCTTTTTAATTTAAATTATAAAAAATAAAAGTAAAAATAAATAATAATAAGTTAAAATATAAAAAATAATTCAATTTCTTAAACAAATGAAATGATAATGAATGAATTGAAATAATGCATCAGAAATTTATCATAATAATCGAGTACTTTTATAGTACGTAATTATAATTATGAAATTGTGTTTAAATAACTATATTAATGGATGTAGTTTACAAAAAAGAGTACAAGGACCTGTTTAAAATTGATGATTTAAAAAACAAAAAAAATTAAAATATTTAATTAGATTTGCTCACACTAATATAATACGGAATATGATTCATAACTTCAATTTAACCAGTACTTAATTTAGTTTTCAACCAGTATTTTGTAAAATAAAACGTAAACGTTTTTATATTAATAAGTAAGATAGATACTAATTTAATTAACTTTTCTTATTGAATGGATTAATTAAGTGATAATATGTATTCTTTAAATTTTTATAATAATATCAATACTCGTTAAATATAACATTATTATTTTTTAAGATTATGGAATTATTTATTATGAAGTATTATTAGTGTATTATTTTTATTCAAATCAAAATAATGCAATAAATTAATAAAAAGATTTATCAGAATATTAGTTCATTTAATTTTGTAATGTTAAGTAAATAAATCATTTTTTCAAAGTTATTAAAAAGAGAAAAAAATGTCTTGCATTGCCCAATCGTTAAATAATAAATATTGCGAAAGATTTACGTTTAATTCTTGTAATAATCGATTGATTCGTATATTATCAATTATTAAAAAAGAAGACAATAACAAACAATCAGTGAAGCATTAATAATTAACGAATGTAAATTTCGTGTGATAATTTAATTGCATAATGTGGATAAATATAATAATGCAAGAGAATATCGGGATACATCGTCAGTTAAATACTTAAATCTAGACAACTTTGAGTCCTAGAGTTTGATGTTGAAGCAATTTTCATTCAAGCTGATCTTTGGAGTTATGTTTCCGGTGAGTTAGTCAAACCAAAAGTAGTGGTACTACTTTTGGCCAGTCAAATGTTGATGCTATGCAAACAGCGCATAACGTATGGATGAAATAAGATCAAAAAGCCAGAGTGGATATAATTTTATGTGTTCATCCATCAGAATGCACTACATCACAATAAATTTCACTAAAACTTCAAAGTGCGCACCCGCGCAAAAACAATATGCAAAGGGAAATTTTTATTCGGGATATGCAGAAAATTTTATATTACAAAGAAATTTTTATTCGGGATTTCAGAAAAAATATATTACAAAGATGATTTAAGAAATTATTTTTCCAATATTTTTCCAATTTTTTTATGATAATAATATGATACACACACACACACACACACACACACACACACATATGTATTCCACATAGTTTTGAATTGACAGATGTGTTACGGAGATGGACATTCTCGTATTCCAAGCCCGTAAAATGTAAAGTTATCGATGAACAAAACGTTAGATTACAACAACAAAAAATTAAATCAGAGTTTGAATCGAAAGGCATTTGTTTAAATTCTAATTTATTGAACATAATTTTGAACAGAATATTCATAATGACAATGAAAATAAAAATATCTACAAATAATGTTACTTAGTAAGTTATTTTAAAAAATAGGAGATAAGAAAGAAAAATAGTAAATTTAACGAGAAAATAAAATTAAAATTATTGAAAGAAGAGAAAATTATGTCGGTAAAAGTTTTTTGATAAATAATCTTCAAGGTTATTTTCTGCAATAATAGTACGTATAAAATATATTTACGTGGAAAAAATTCTTTTTGAAATTTTAGTAGAAGCTAAGTAAAATGTCTCTAGTTAATGTAACTGCAATATATGTGTTCAAGGTAAAGTTGAATTTGAAATCAATGTTCGTATCATTCATGCGAAGGATAAAATGGTCAATAATTTATAAAAAATCTTAAATACGATTTCGTAATATATAATGAATTTAATATCATTATAAAAAATAGATAAAAAAAATACGAAGATGTATCGAAAAATTATTATATGATTAAACAAGATTCAAATGATAAATTTAGCACGATTGATTAACAGCGAGTATAATATTTATTTTATATAGTTTTGGTAACGAAAATATTCATAAAAAATTACTGATATTTATTGATTAGAAATTGAATAATATCTAAATACGCCAGTGGATATTAAAAATAAGCATTTTCTAAATTTTTAGAATATAAAGTTTAAAAATATGAAAAAAGTTACGAAACTTATAATAAGCTAATTTTAAGTTTTCAATTTTATAAATTATAATTAAAAGAACAATAAGAAATAAACATAATAATATTGAAAAAGAGGACCAAGGTATTTCAATAATAAAATAAACCATAAATGATTAAAAAAATTGTTAAATATTGAAACCTATAAAAGAAAGAAATAATGATAATATCCCTTATTTTTATATTCTTAAGCATTGAATAATAATGTCATTAAATTAGTAATCTGACTTTAAAGAGTTTTAAAATTTTTTAAATAAATAAATTACATGAAAAATAATACAATTAGAATGTTTTCAAATATTACTTATACTAGGATAATTATTGAATTTTGATACATTATCTGTAATATAGTTAAGTCTGAAAATGTAAAAATTATTTTTGAATTTTCAAAATATATATAATATTAGTTTAATTTTTTATACATAATAAAATTAGTCGAAATAAAAACTTAAAATATTGCATAACAATGTTTATATATTTCATAATATCGAATAAACATTTTTTAAAAATCGATACTTGTTTTAAGTTAGCACAATTGAATTGTGCAAGTTAATTGTTACTCTTTTTGAAAAATTAATATTATATTGTTAATTAAATTTATTAAATAATTTATTAAATAGATATGACAACTGGTTGTTAAACATTAGTCTTTACATTTAAATTACTTAATTACGTTTTAATGGAAGTTTATTTATTTACTTTTGATTCTATTTATTCATTTATTTATTCTAACTTTCCATGAGTCTGCGTAATGCTAATTCAAAGAAAGTTCAATAAAAAAGAAACGAATGTCATATCAAAACCAAAAATGATAATGAAAAATTTAGAATAAATAAATACGAGCCTTTTTGTATATTATTATATTTTATATGTTCTAAAACTAGCAGTAAGTCGATAAAATATATTACATTCATATATATTTTTATCGGCACATCAAGAAGTTAAGATTAAATTATACAGATTATATAAATATATAAAATGTTTTAAAGTAAGTTGAATAAATGATCTATCAAATGTATTTTAAATAATGTTAAATGTTAAATGGATGATTTACTGATTTTTTGGAATTGAAATGATTACTGAGTGGAAACGTTTGTGTTTATATCTACAAATGATATGATAATGTCACACGAAAGAAAGCTAATTACGCATATGTCAAAAATTCAGTTTTTCAAAGATTTGAATATACATAAAAAATATAAAGAAAAATTTTTCTATTAAAAAAATTACATTTTATTAATCTTTAATATTTTCTAAATCTAAATTTTCCTGACTTGAAGAACTTTTAAAATCAATTTTAAATCTTATTATATTATTATTTCATAATGTATTGTTATATAATACTGTTATTGTTATTCTGTGTTTTTCTAGTTATGTAATTGTTTTATTAAAGTTTTCATTATATTTTATGACCGATTATTTATTTTCATTACATATATGGTTTAAATAATATTCATCAATAATAGAATAAAATGTAATGAAAATAAATTTATGCATAGTGAAATATAATTGAAACAATCATTAAATAGCATATAAAAAATAATTATTTGTAAATTGGTAGAAAATATTTTTGTTGATAAAAATGTATAGTATGAGGAGTCTAGTTTGTATATGATAATAATATACATTACATGTAATTTTCGTCATAAAAATTAATAAATTTATTTTAGAAGCAACATATATTTATTTTATTTCGATTATTTTTACCTGTTACTTAAAAAATTGTATTTTATATTAGCTCTGTAGACTAATAGTGTATTTCGAGACTACATAGCGTTTATAATTCCAAATAATTATCATTAAATATAATGTCCTTAAGATGTTATCGTATACAGTATTAACTATTTCATTATAATTATTATGAAAAAGTGGTTTAGAGCATAGATAAAATGGAGTCTTAAATGGAAATAAATTATATTTCCGATTAAACAACAAGATCAAATACATCGTGTGTATAAAATGCAGAGCATTAGAAAGGTAATAATAATAACATAAAAGAATGAAGCTCCGAACATGCAAAATCACACACGCATCTAAAAAAAATACATCAAAAAGAGAGTAGTGTATCTATTGGGAAATTGAAGCGAGCACGAATAAAGTCAACAACAGTTATCTAAAAATAAGTCACACTGGATAAAGGTGAATTTGATTTACCTAACAATGAGCTCGAAGAGTTCGAACTGGTCGAAGACTTTGCAGTAAAGGTGCAGCACCCTGACACACGCCCATTTCATACCTGGCCAGGGGGCGAGGCTCAGGTCCAGACCATCTTCCATCGGACATTTACCCATGATGGAGCTGCGCTTGAGCTCAGCACCGGATATGGTCGGGAACCTGTTCACGAGTGCGGTTCCAGCGCATTCGTTATACCTTTCCTGGTTTTTTGCGAATTTTTTTTAGGCGCTCTTCGAAACGGCAAGGAATTGAATTTTGTGGAACTGGGCTGGCTTTACGCGGTGGGAGGCTCAGTTCGCTAATTTCTATTGGAAGCGCTCTACAAGTGAAAGTATTAAATTCATCGTGAGGGGGCTGGAATTTTAATGAATATTTCTATCTGGCAATGCTAATGATCTGGCCCGGAGATCTCGCAAACATTAGGCACTCCCAGAGCAATTGGGAGTGATTCTGTTCGCTCGAGCAGTTGCTAATCCCACAAAATTCAATGCCCCCGTGGATTCTAAGCAGCCTCGCTTTTCTGACCTGTTCTTCCGGTCCAGGACGGGGTTCCTGCGCTTCTGGACCTCTGGACCATTGCGTGAGGAGGGCACCAGTCCTCTCTTGATCTCCGCTCCTGAGAGCGTCGGATACCTGTCCCTCTTATCAATGGGTACAGACTTTCTGTACAGGTCCTTCTCGGAGAGTGAGGGGCACCTCGCCCTCGGAGGCTCGTGTCCTTTTTTCGGCTCGGGGATGCGGACGCGAATACCTTGCGGCTCAGCTCCTGGAGCCGACACACACGATACCCGCACCTCCATTTTCGGGAACTCTTGGCCTGGGCCTTTCGGGCTCATCTTCGGCGCCGAGGCCCGTCGATAATCGGGTTACGCGTCGTTTGGCGATCGTGGCGGTTTTTCTTTTAGCATTAAATCGGTGATATAATCGGCCAAAAGACTCGACTCTTGAACTTGAACGCAGTAGGAGCAGTTTTAACCTATTTAAGTTCTATAGTCCTCGTTTCGTATTGATGCTATTGGGGCTCGTAGTGATGCTAACGCCATTTTAACTCCGTCTTAGGATTCAAAGTTTACTAGATTATTGGTGAAGATTTTCTAAAATCTTTAAGATAATATTTTTAATTATTTTATTCCTCTGATTTACTTTTTACTCATTGTGTTCATTAAGTCATCGAAATTAAAATGATTTACCTGAACAATAAATTAAAAGTTTTGCATTCCTGAGAAGTTTCCCAATTGAATAATTTTGTATCAAGCCACATAGTTTTAAGTCACATAAATAAAAAATCTATTATTGAAAATAATTTTATATATGAACTACGTATTTTATTACGTTAATTGTTAAACCAACAATATTAATATTCGATAAAACTAAGAAATAACCTCTTACATTCATCAAGTATATTAATAAATTATTAAACTAGACATTTTATTATTAAATAAGTATTAAGCACCTACTCTTTATACTTATGTATTAAGTTCACGAATAAAAATATGATTTAATTCTATAAATACTTTATAATTACACCGCTTGTATAATATTTGTCGTAACTTCTTTTTATCCAATTTTCATGTCATTTAAAATTAAAAGTGTTAAAATATATTATACTGACCTTAAGTGACAACTACTTTTTTTATATTGAAATTAATTTCAGAAAATTTTTTGGGTAAGACGCTTTTATTAATCAACATTTTATTTGAGTGTTTCGTAGTGTCGAAGAGAATTTAATTGCCTGCAACAAATTTGATAAGTAAAACTCTCTTGGTAAGTAAAAACTGTTTGTTCTTAAACGGTAATTTCATTTTATACAATGTCATTATGAAATTTCATTATCCTATCACAATAATAGATTTAAAATTTATATGATTTTATTAATAATGCTAATTAATATGTAATTAAAATCAATATTAATCTTATGTAAATGATTCAATTAAAAGATTATTCAACAATTAGAGTTTAAAATAATATTTTTAAAATAATTTCAAATTTAATTAAGTGCAAGTGCTAAATGTTCTAATTATCATAATTATGAATCAAAGAAGTAATTTTTTATTATTCTTATATATTATTTGACCTTTTCATTTAATACTAAAAGCATTTTTCGTTGATATTCTATTTTTTAAAATTTAATTTTGCTCATTCGATTTTTATGTAAGATTTTCTAGCTCTTCTGTTTTCTTAGTTATTATTTAAATTTGTGTTTGCATATGGATGAATTATAATTATCATTATCAAAACTTGTACTTTTTATATAATGCTTTAGATATTTCTTATATTTCTATCAATTTTGCACAAATTCACATATTAACGTAAAGATATTCATTATCCTAATATGAAATAAATATTTGGTGCTAGAATATAATTGTTTAAAGACTCAATTATAATAAAAAATAATTCAATTATAAATAATAATTTTCTTAAAAGAAAATAAATGCTTTTGCATCCTAATTTTTAATAATTGAATAATGTAACTAGGTGTTCTGTTTTATATTCAATTTCTTTATTTAAATATTTTAATTCAATGAATTATTTATATCACGTGTTAATAATAATAATTAATATCTGAAATTAAGTTTGAAAATAATTATTTCAAAACATCAATATGAAAGTTTATTGTATAAAAGTAAAATACCTAAATATCATGGCTTTCTTATATAATTTATTAAATTACCAATGTAAAATTTATAAACTTAACTATTGTGCTAAACTTTTCTCATAAAATTTCATATATAACTTTATAATCATCGGTAAAAAGTTTAAAAATTGAATTATCCATCAACTTATAAAATGAAATGGTTTTGAAGATGGATGAGAGATTATTTTCATAAATATGAGGCTTAAACGATAAACATAAGAATGTGCTGTTTTTCTGTTATATCACGTGTGTATTAAAATTTCATTTAAGTATTTTATTTTGTTATTTTAGTACTACTATTAAACATTCAGTATCCTTAAAGTTTTAAGTATAATCAATACTTGTGTTATTAAACAATGTACTTTATATTACATCTTTTTTGAAGTCAGAATTTTTATATAATTATTTAGTAAAACGTAAATTTTATGCTAATAAAGAGAATGAAACTTTATTTTATTATAAAAAGGATTTAAATTATGTTAACGTAATAAAAACGTCAACTTAAATGAACTAAAATTTCAGGTGACGGTATTTTTTTCCATTAAATTATTGGGGTAGAAATTATGACGTTAGAATTGTATGTGTGCATTTTATAATTTTTTAAAATTTCATATTGTACCTCCATAAATTCAATGTAAAACGTTTTTAAAGTTTTTAATGTTTTAATATGTATTTGATAAACTAAATTTTTATAATTATAATAAATAAATTATTTAATTTTAATAATATATATAGTTGTATATTATTTTGAGAAAATAGTATAGAAAAGTCAATTCTTTAATCAATATATATATATATATATATGTATGTGTTTGAATGTGTAACATATTTTACAATAAGAGCTTCAATCAAAAAAGGTTATTGAACGATTGCTTATTTCTCGGAATTAATGTTAAAAAATTATGATTGTATGAATAAATGCAGCTCTTAAAAGTTCCAATATCAAATGTATAATATTGAGTCTTTCATTCTCTTAATTACTGCATAAAAGCATCACGAAAACTCTTTTTGGTATCATTTATTATTTGTAGTACATTATCCATGACGAAATATATCTTATCTGCAATCAATTATCTCTTGCTTTTAAATTATTTGTATTAGTAACAAAAATTTAAGACAATTTTTAAGTATTATATTATGGTAAGGATCAGTATATCCTCATTGAATATTAATTCATGGACGTAAATTTAAGCTTAAGACAATAAATTGCAAGGAAAAATTTATCGGATTATGTAAATTAAAGATTTATATTAAAATTGACTGGGCACTCAAAAATATCGCAAAACAATGAGACTGCGTATCTATGCGATCAGCTGTAAATTCTGCAGAACAAGAAAAAAAAAACATATAAATTGTGCGAAACACGCGCTATTGAACTTTTTTCCACCAACGAAATTCCATTGGCTACCTTGGATTTCGATTCATGAATTTTTAAAATAAAAACCAGCCCCAAGCCAAGCAAACGTCTGCGTGCAATTTGAAAATTCAATATGCAAATTTTCCGGATGCATTGATAATTGACAGGCGGTCTGGGCGTTCTAGTCTACGTCCGATGCTAATTAGACAAATGCTTCTTCGCGAAAAAGGCATGGCTAAAACGCTGGGCATTCGAAATAGCCCGCGTCGCTTTAAAACGTAATTTAGAGTTTTGCTATTTTAGAGATTCGACGGTTTAGGGTTGAGATGCATCGACATGAATTCTCGGATTAACGGGCGCGATTTTGAATTTGAAAAATTGTTGTCTCTTGAATTGACGCGCAACTTTTTCAACTATTTTTGATGGGAACGTCCGCACCGACATTGTATTCCTTAGTGTGTTTTCTCTATTATTAACCCAGAATAATTTATTACAAATTCCTACATTTAATTTTGTGCAAAAGCAGTTTTGTTTGTTTTCAGATATTGTTTTTCAAGTTTCCGGAACTCAAATAAAATTCTTTAAAAGAGGAATATTTGTAAATAAAGCTTTGATGTTTTAACGTAATCAAAAATTCTGTTATCCAATCTTAGATCTCGTAGTTGATCTGAAAAACGTATAATTAAAATTGTAAAGTTTACGTTATAAATAATCGTATTGCAGATAAAATAATTTAGCTCCGTAATACCCTTTAACACGTATGAAGTTTGATAAAAGATAAATAAAAGAAGAAATTGTTACATTATTACTCCAAGAGATACAGTTATTGAATAAAGACTTCCGTTT
The DNA here is from genome assembly GCA_018907245.1 of Eupristina koningsbergeri. Classification (NCBI taxonomy): domain Eukaryota; kingdom Metazoa; phylum Arthropoda; class Insecta; order Hymenoptera; family Agaonidae; genus Eupristina; species Eupristina koningsbergeri. Next base: position 1,223,500 of record JACCHV010000020.1, read on the forward strand.
CTTTATTTGAGGACTAAATAGATAGTTAAACGAAGAAGAAAATTTATTTATTAAGTAATTTTACGTCTTATATGAGTGAATCAGGTAAAAATTTTAGAAATAACTATAAATTTTTATTTTATAAACATCTATACATTCTTCGGAATCTTATCAATTACTAATGCCTCATTGTGCCTTAATTTGCTTAATCTTATCACAGTTGTATTACAATTTATTTTTTATTACATTAACTTAATTTATTAGAATAAACTATTATTATTATACTTAGTTATAAAATTAAATAAGATTCTACATTTTACTGATAAAAAAATAATACTTTATCCATTCATTTGGACTGAGGCTTACGTCATATTTACCAAAAATTTATCTTAATTGACCATAAAAGAATTTTAATTTATATTCAAAATTATTTTGCTTTAAATAAAAAACCATTTTTATGAAAAAAAACACCAAAATTTCTATTATTCATGATCCAATTCCCGTGTCCCAATAAAAAATTGACAAATATGACTGTTTTTTTATGATAGAATTTTTTAAAACAACACATAAAATATGTCTTATGTTGCAAAATTTTTCTTGACAATATTTTTTGTTTTCTTACAGACCTATACAGGTCAAGTATTTGATATATTTGCCTCCGAAATTGGGAAACTATAACGAAACATTATTATATCATCAAGCACTCATTACTTTCAAGAAATTGTAAAGGAAGCTATTTTTAAAACCAGTTTTTTTCTTCAATTTTTGCCTGAATGGGATAAAGATCGACTCACACGCGTTTTAATCAAGCATTTTAAATGCGGAACTACACATTCTTACATGAAATTCACTGAGAAAAATCGAACTTCCCGACACATTCATACACATCACCGACGGAGCAGACCTCCGGATCGCCCGGAGGAGGAGTACACGCTCGTCTACTCACCGGAGTACTCAAGCTCGCGCATTCAAGGCCGCGGACACAGTGCGAGGAGATGAGGACGACGTGCATCACTCACCGAAGGCAGCTGCGTTCGGGCAGACTCAAGGTCGAGATGCACCCGCGAGAAAAGCACACTTGGAACTGGCGCCAGCGCCAGCGCCACGAGGCTTTGAGCGACCGGAGGTGCGACCTCGTGGACGTCGTGGGACGTCTTCTCCGGCGCAGGCGCGCGCGGCCTGCCTCGGGAACCTCGACAACGTCCTCGATGTCCCTTTTCCCCATGATAATCTTCGAAGTTTGTGAGCTTATAAGCTGTTAATCGGCTTCCTATGTCCTTTCATCACGAGGGAAGCTTTCGTAAAGTTGCTTCAGCCAAATCTTTCAACGATTTTCCTAGATCTAATATTTTGTTTTTATTGCTTTTGTTTATCCAATAAATATTAGGAATCAAATGTTAAATAAATTATTTTCTTAGAAAAGAAAGAAGGTATTATATAAACTTCGCTTTCTATCGGAATGTTTACTTATTAATATTTATATTTATCTAATAAATTGTAGAAAATAAATATCAGAGGTAATTATTTTCTTTAATAAAAGAAAATATGTGTATAAACAGATTTAATACTATTTAATAAAACATTAGACTTTCAAAATTAATGAATTGTAATGTCAGGCTTTCTATCGCAATTTTTGTTGTAATTATACTGAATAAATAGAAATAAAAATTAAAAAATTCTATGTACAATAAAAATTTAGAAGAATTTAAGCTATATATTATTACAACGCAGTTTTTGAAAAAAAGCAGATGTTCAAATATGAAATGCTTGAGATAATCGATGAAAAAATCTTGAGTGACACTATATCAACAAAAGATAAATGGCTAAAACTTTTTATAAAGTAACTATCGAACGTCTTGAAACTGCTAAATTTTTACAACAATTTTTTTGATTGACACTAAATAAAAAAGCTGTTCATTATAAACTAGGCTAAGTAAATGTTAATCTAATTTTAGACAAAATGCAGCATAAATTATTCACTTGATTTAAATTAATATTAAATTATATACTCAAATAACTCGACTTGTAATTTTAAATTAATATAAATATGCTTTATCATACGTATAAGTATATTAGTATGTTATATGTATATTATATAAATATACATGTAATTTAAAAATTAATTGAAGCATCTTGATTTATTGAAGAGAACATTAAACTAAATAAAAACTACTTTAAGTAAAAACAGCAATTCGACGATTAACATCGGTGACGAAGTTGATGGACTTTTGGCAAAGATATGTTCGAAAGCTTAATACACATTTCTCGTAAAAGCAACTGTTTCACGCGTGCACTATTCAAGTTTATAATAACGTCACGTACAAACATAAAACTCATATCGTGCTTTAACAGGTTATTTCTCTCTCTCTCTCTCTCTCTCTCTCTCTCCCTCCCTCTCTCCCTCTATCTCCTCTTTAACTCCTTCTTTTACAATTTTTAATTCTTTAAATTTTTGTTGGTCAATCCATTCAAACTTTGTTATCAAAAATTTTCTTTAACTCTTTATGTTGTATGCATCTATTTGAAAAACAATGCAATGTTTAAATGTTCAAATTGAATGATAAAACATTTTTCAGATAATTATTATATAGTGAATTGAATTAACATACTTATAATTTCATAAAACTTATATATATTTAAAAAATGCATGTACACATGAGAATTTGTATAATAAGATTTCAAGATTTGGTTATTTTATTTTTTTAAATATTTTAAAGAAGTTCGTTTATTTTTAGAATATCGATTTTTCAAAAACAAAAAACACCTATAAAATAATATCCATTAAACAATGAATACAAGTTTCTTCTGCAACTATTATAATCTAATTATAATTTAAATGTACTTATAAAAATTGATATTTAGACTTAAGTTACAAGTTTTTAATTTGCTAAGTGATTCATTATTAAATATCTCAATGAAAATGAACACTAAATGTTAATAAATTAAAGTTACACGAAATTAAAGTTGCTTCGTATTCATAGTTTCTTTTATTTTTATCCACGTTATAAGCGAATACTTATAATTATTTATTTTAAAATTTATTTATTGAATAAAATATTATTTTTATTTATTATATTTATTATACTAAATGGCCTTTTACTATCTATACATAAATACATAAAATTTTATATATTTATATAAAATATCAAAATTTATGTACATTTTATACTTTCTTTATATTTTTATTTAAATAATCAATCAGTCTTTTACAATAATTTGCATATATAGTTCATAATATTGCATAAATTTAAAAGTCAAATTTACATTAATATGTGGGCATAAATAAAATACCAAATGTCTCTTCCATATGTTTATAAAAATATTAAAATGCACGTTGAAAGACAGAGTAAAAATTTTAAAACATTTATGTCTACTTTATACCTCGTTAAAAAATAAAAAAAAAAATTACATTAGATCATAATTTCTTCAAAATACTTCAAACATTTTTAAATTGAAATACTTGTAAATCGCATCATAATATTTATATTAATAGTTCATTGAAGCTTTTTAGATATCAAAACATCCGTGTATTACGTTATAAAAAAAAACTTTTATATCCTGTCGTAAAACTTTCGCTACGCGGAAGCAAATAAATTAATAATATTTTTTCAAAAATTTGGTACATAAATACTGACTGTTGTATTAAAGTATTTTAGATTTTAGGATTATACTTTTTTGTTATATTATGTAATTGAAATAAAAAAGAAAAAACAATAAATTTAAAAATCCAAAAGAATGAATAATTTGAAAAGTGGAAATATAAATAGATATATTTAAGAAAATCATATGAAAAAACAGAAAAATTGAATAGATCAAAATATTCTAATAATAATTGAATTATAAAATCGAAGCTGCAATTTTCAAAAAAAGATATAAATTATGACTGATAAAAATCACGAAGCTAGTAAAAAAGTCCCAATAAAATAAAGCTGATTGAATTTATTTTGATTAATTTTGATGGTTTACCTATAAAAAAATGCATAATAAATTTCATGCATATTTTTTATATTAAAAAATTACAAAAATTGGATTTAGTTGTTTTAGTCAATAACTATTTTCGTCTACCTGCAATGAATATAAATAAATGAATGGTCTTATCTTTTTTTTAAGCAGTGAGAAAAATTATTATCTGTGCGACTCTTTCACTACTTTCACCGTATCGGTCACTCTTCCCCATTAGAACATTAAGCTATCTTTCCACGTAATAACACGGCCTTATTTTTCGAGAAACAAGCCAATAAATCCGAGTTGGAGCCCGAGTTGCCCACCCCCGCATAGCCAATGAAAATGTCATTTCCGTGGACTCGCCTTGGCAATGACTGCGGTTGTGTTTCATTTCATCTCGAGTAGAATGCGAACTAATAACAAGTGCCAAAATGCGGCCTTGTCACTCAGATCCCGACCAAACACAGCACCACCTCGATTTTTGCAACAAAAAAAATCCACCTACTCATTTATTCATTCCGCTCTAGATTTTCATCTAGAGGGGCAAATGTTTTTTTTTTTTTTTTTTTTTTGTTAATAAAATAATCAAATCTTTCACATTGACTTTGTTAATTTGGATTAAATTTATCTCTGTACAATGGAATATTAGCAATCTGATTGACTCTATAATAGCTAACTGCACGACAGATCTTACTATCTCTCTCACCTGATGGATCTATTAATTACTTTTAAAAACTATTATTAAACCATTTATGATTTGCTCTCAAATACTTGTGAAGAAATAAAAATATCAATTGCTTGTGGCTTTAATAAATTCATTTAGGAATTTTTATTTTAATTATTAACCAATATTTAGTAGAATTATTATTTATAAATTAATTTCACAATATAAAGGAATGCGCAGACAATATATATATATATATATATCTGATCATCTCTTTATTCTTTCAGTGTATCAACGAGAGATTAAATCCAAATTTAAATTAATTAAAATTTAATAAAATTAGAATACGAATAAAACAAAAAATACGTTATAATGTACAATTGTATCGAGACGAGTAAATTAAGGAAGTAGATTCTTTGCAACTATAAGAAATAATTGATATTTAGTATTTTTCTTTCACTTCAAATCATTTAAGTATTGTAAAAAGTAATTACTTACTTGTATTTATTCATACATTCATATTATTCTTTCTTTTTTATCAATAATAAATATTCAATTTCCCTTTCTCTTTGGCACTGCTTAAGGATTTATCAAAGAAATATTATGAATTCTATATTCATACTGTCAAGTCCGTATATAAAATTAAGTAAAAATGTTAAAAGCACAAGACATGGCTAAAATGTACAAAGTGGCTTTGGTTAAGTAAAGAACTTTAATTATAAAGTACTCGTCTGTTCAATATGATCAAAGAAAGAATATATATGAGTTCTTCAGCAAGTTTTCAAGCCAACGATGATATTATCCGTACTTAAGAGTATTTTTATTCTCAATGATGATGATTCACTGTGATTATGACTTGCTGTCAATCTCAAATGATCATCGTCACTCATCGCATAATTTTCACTTTATGGATAAACGATTTTTTTTACATTGGACAATCTTCATTTTGTAAATGGAAAGCAAATCAGTAACATCATAAAAAATGACAATTAATATTTTCATCATCAAAATGAAAAAGTAAATTTTAATGTATAATTTAATGCGAATAAGTAAAATTTAATATAACAATTTACCACGGTCATAAGTAATTAATAATTTAATAAATCATTGTTGTATTTCGTAGATATTTCAATAGAATAATTTATATGAAATATTCTGTTCGTAAATAATCATAATAGTCAAAATAATTTCATAAATATATGTATTAATATTAAATGTACGTAGAATATTCATAATATGCAAAATTTGTAAAGACTATGAAATAGAAAATTAATTATCTATGGCAACTAAATGCATTTCTATAATGAATGACAACTCGAAAATTAATTTATCATCCTTCCCAGGTATTTAATATTAAAAATTTATTGTAATAAAATTAAAAATATTAAAAATAAAATATATTTTTTACCATAAATATAAATTGGAATGATATCACAAACAGTTGTTGCGGTATCAGATCGATTATAAATAGTAAACGTATAAGAATTTTACGCATCTTTGTGATAGTAGGCTAAAGCAATTATAATATATTTATAATTGACATTTTAATATTATATATCTACCTTTTTATTCATTTCCTTTTTTGCACGTAAACATTATAGAGGTACTCATTATATTTATAATTTATTAAACACTTTTTGCCTTAAATAAATTGATATAAATATTATTGACATAAAGATAACAAGTCTTAAGTAAAGTTCAAATCAAGAAAAAAAGGTGTAACTGAAGATTCACGAATTCTCTATTTATTGTCCATATTGTAACGAATAATCTTAAACTAGGATTGTTTATCGTTTTTAGTTCTAAAATATAAGTTTAAGTAAATTTCTTAGTGGATTCTATTGAGCTTCATGATTGATAGAGTTACTTTAATAACACTACTGTGCGTTTAATTGAAAATAATTAATTAAAATAATTTTACAAACTGTGAATTAATACAATGACAACGTATATTTTAAACACTGCAAAAATTCTTTCAAATGTGACACATTTGATTTAAAAATTAGACACGTTCAGAATATAGCAAGTAAAATATTGTAAAAAGTAGTAGGTAAATTATGATATTGGATGTAAGATTCATTACCAAATTATATTTATATAACATAAAACTACGTATTAAATAGAATAAACAATTATATCCATTATGAATATTTGATAGAAATTATTATTTTGATTAATTTGAAAAAGCGATAAAATTTGTTTGAAATGAGAGAACCGATTATGCAAAAGAGAAAATTATTATAAAAAAAAAAAGAAAACTCCTGATATTTGTGTCTTACTGGCAGGGCTCATTGACTCGCAATCGCAGCAAATTCAGTGATTCTCCTTCATTTTCCTTCTCGGGAATATTACTGTTGACGGAGGGTTGCTCAGATTTATTATCCACATCTTTGACCCCATCTCCAGAGCCGAGGAGCGATGGGAGACGTCGTGGTCCACGACGTCGCATAGCAAAGTTCCGTTCACGTGAAGGAAAACGTGGAGTTTTCCTCTTGATTTCCGTCACTTCTTTCACCGAGAGTCTGTCGTCCCAGACCATTTTCGAATTTTTTTTACGACTACTATTGTCTATTTGCTTTTTTATACCCTTAAAAACCTGGGATCGATTGGGGAAATAATTTATTAGAAACGAGGGCTAAGCGCGCTTTGATTCTTTCATATGTATTGTCTAAATAAGAGCAATAAGAAAATAATATATTCAAACTTTCTTGAATAATACTTTGACGTATTTTTGCTTAAAAATAAAAAATTATTTAGTTAAATTTTTTTTTCAAGGATACGCTTTTATATTTATATACACATTAATTTTTAATCAAATATGAAACAATGAAATTAATAATTTATGAATAAAAATATTCCATGAAATCATTACACATACAATCTTTTCACGTAAATATAATTAAAAAATTTACAACAAAATATAATGTAATTTATTTTAAAAATAATAAAATGAATAATAAATTGTAAGTACACGATTGTATTAAAGGCAAATGAAATTAATTCAATGTAATTTATAAGTTATAATTGATATAAATTTGTTCGTTCAAAAAATATTAAATTAGAAAAATAACTTATGATCATCAACTTTATTATTTATTTTGAAAATTATAAAAGAAAAAAAAAAATTTGGTTTAACTAATTCTAAATATTCAATTTTGATATTTGAATAAAAATGATTTTAATTAAAAGAATGCTTAAATTTTTAATTTTAATGAAAGGGTCTACTGCTACTTTTTTTAATTATTCAAATTAAAATTTTTTATAGCTTGTAGCTTCAACCTTGTATAATGGAAATATTAGCTAGACAAATTACACTAATAATTATTACTAGAATAATAAATTAAATGGATAACGGTATGTATAAAATTAATTTCATATGTTAATAAATTATGAATAAAATAATAAATATCAATTGATATATTTTTTGATATTTATAAGTATTATAAAATAATAATATTTTAGAGAAATACGTTCAAGCCGTGTATTAAACTTAATTTAATACAAATATATAATGTATTACTGATTTAGTACATGTTTGGTGATTTTTAAGTTTACAATTTTCAATTTTTCCAATTAAAACCCGAATTAATACTTAGTTACATAAACGAATATATTTCAGTGTAAGTATAATCAAAGTTATTTTCAAGAAATATAAAAGAAAATTAATTTATTAATTTGAGGAAATAATTTCGAGAAATAAAAATCATTGAATCAATGTAAGATATTGTATCCATATTAATTTTATTCTTTTTTCGTTTAAACTTAATAATTATATTTTCGATTGTTTAAATTATCACTTCAAAAAATATTTTAACAATTATAAATTTGAAATTTGAAATTATTTATGATAATTTTTTTTTAATTTTGTAAATAAATAATATTATTAATTGTTTATGTTGAACACGATTGATTCAAAACCTGTTTATAATTGATTTAAATTTTTTAATAATTAAAATTTAAATAAGTAAATAAATTATAATAGTAGCAAAAATGATATTAGTTTCTAAAGTTACGTAAAACAGTTACACATAATTTACGATGTCTAAAACGAATTAAGATACCTTATACACTTTTTTCAAATAATTATATTTTTTACAAACGGTTATCCATAAAATAAATTTTTAAGCAAGTGAACATTCATATTTATCACTATTTTTAACAAGAATATTATTTATTTAAGGAGCCGTGATATTTTATTTTATAATATAATAATGTTGAATTATCATAAAATTGTTTTATTATACAAGGTGGAAGTTGATAAAGTACTGAGCAATATTTCAAACAGTTAGAATTCTATGTGCAATACCCATAAACATTTGTTTATTATATAATTTCCGTGAATTTAATACTATAATTTTATGAATAATTATTATTCCTGAAAATTTATTTTCTCAAAGCAACATAAAATTATGAAAGTTAAATAAACTATACTATGTATCCTAAGAAATTTTTAATCTCAAGCGAAATCTTTAAATATTGAGCTTTACATAATTCTTGACCACAATTACAAACAAGATCACAAGTTTATTCGATAAAACTGAACTAACTAACTTCTACCAAGAAATGAAAGCCAGTGATTTTAAAAACTAATATAGAACTTGAATACTTCACTCTTAGACTATGTATTATTTATGATAAAAAACAGAGGATAATTCGTTCGAATTATCGGGTTGACTGTGGTTTTTTTACGGTAGCGAATGCTCACTAGATTTCTGTTTACTACAGTATCATGCTAATGTTCTAAAATATGTCACAATCACAAAATGAATTAACGTAACTTAATTAGAGAATCCAGCTGAACGACTTGTCAAGGCTAGACTCACGTTGCCACGTTTTAAAAATTTATGAACATCTTATTGTCGTTCTCGGCGTTTTTTCATTCGTTAATCGGATCCCCGGAACCGGTCATGTGATCGTGTTAATGGAACTAAACTCTATTACCAAAGTTTTTTTAAAATCATAAACATATTTAAAATATTAATGAATGTCATAGAACTTTCAGTATGTAAAAATGAGGTCTAGCTTTCTTGTCTTCCACTCCAGATTGTAAATAAGAAAATGTAATCATTGAATTTTGTAAGAAAAATTCTGAGGTCTTTGTTCTGGATGTCATAATTAATCGATGCAAAATATAAATTTTAATTATCAATATTTATGAACTTTTGTGCTTCTAAATAATATTTGGAAATAAGAAGAAAAAATTATAGATAAATTTTTTAAATACTTAAAATTGAAACTATATTTAATATAATTCATGTTGTGACGTTGGTTTTAGAGGAAAAATAAAAGATTACACTTAGGACATTTAAGAAATAGTTTATCTAAGCTATATAGTATGAAATAGTACTGCAATTTAGTAATTGTAATAAAAAAGGTACAATCACGTTAATTGCTTTGTAAAAGAACCTGTAAAACAACCATAAATTTAATTTATTTTATAAACAAGTAGCAGTGTACGAAATTTTAAGTTACGAGTAAATCAATAAATTACACGTTTTGTTCATTTTTACGGACGCAAATGCAATTATATAAATCTTTTGTAACAAATATGTATGCAATATTATCATTCGTCACGATAGATGACGATATATAATGATGAGATGCTTGACCCGACCTTGAAAAATTGACGTTGATCTCTGTTTGAGACCTGACACTTTGTCCGCCTTCAATCTCAATCTTACAATTTATGCCTTTAAAAAGATAATTCATTTTCTCGAAGGAAAATACGGTAATTTTGTAAAAAGGTCGTTAGAATTATGACGAATGATAGAAGATTCTAACACCAATAATTGTAAATGATTACTTCGCAAAAGCAGTTAATTTATTCATTTTTCTGGGATTGAATTATTTTGAATTATTATTAACTATTTTCTAATGATACTGTTTTAACGAAAGCTAATTGTTATTTATTATTAAGAAAAATTTTTAATCACAGATTAAATTTTAATCTGAGGATAAGATATGTAATTTTAAATATGTATGAGCCAATGACAATTTGACGAGGCTTTAATTTAATCACCACATCTATTGATTCTTGAAGTTATTTGGATTTAACAGATAATATTCTGTAATACTGCATTATTATATCTTATGCCAATAACATTGTCATTGTATGTTTTGGTTTAGCGAATCAAAATTGCACATGAAACAGTTTAATCATTTAAAACATAAACGAATTTAATCATAAAATATTTATTAAACATGATACAGCAGTTTGAAAAACAGTGGCAACAGATTTAATAGCTGTAAGAAAATCAATGTAGAGACGAGAACGTAAGCAGAAATACGCAAAGATATTACATCGTTAATAAATGATAAAACATTTTCCTCATTCGTGGTTAATCAGAAGATTTCTTACAAAATATTACCTAATCCGACTTTAATATGTCACTCCTGTATTTTTGTACACAAGGTTAACGTTTAATACACAATCGATATATCAATCGCGATTAACCCATCGTTCGCCCTAAACTTCCGCCACGAAATCACTTATGGACCGATGGGGAAGCGGCCGAAAAGCACAGAAAAAATGATCACAAGAGCAATCGATTTAGAAAATCAACAGGTGGGCAGGATCCGGATGATCCGGGTGCGCATGTGTCGAACATGGGAGCGCGTGCAAATCGTCCGCGAGCGTGCGAATACTGGAATTTATTGCGCAAACTCCTTCCACGTCGAGTCGCGTCCGAGTTTCGACTGTGTGACAGGCGACTTTATGCGGCGCTCGAGTCCCTGCGAGATCCAAGCGTATGGAAATCAGAGAGAGAGAGAGAGAGAGAGAGAGAGAGAGAGAGAGATGCCGAGGAGAAACACCAAGTCGCTCGAGTTGCTCGAATGGCCTTTTCACAGCGGATCACTTTAGCTAGGAAATCGGATAGCAGCTCTCTTAGCGATTACTAATCCTGGTGCTGGCTAAACTCGTTAATTTTCACTTTAGCCAGGAAATTTGATAACAACTCTTTTACTGATCGCTGATCCTGTACTTTTCATTTTCACCTTAACAAGGTTGTGGGAGAATTGCCTTAGCGACTCCTAATCCTTTTCTAACGCTTTTGATATTCACATTAGAAATGCGGTTAGATAGTTTTTTGTAGCCAATAGCTAATTCTATTCTATTCTAAATTTTTAAATTTCATTTTGATTTAATTTTAGCACTGCGATAGAATAGCTCAGCTAACTATTCCTGTTGTTACATCAAAAAATTCCATTTCATGGTATTTTCACACTAAATTTCATTCATTCGCTCAATTATATTTATTACTTTATTTCCAATTTATCAATTGTATTTTATAATGGTTTTAAGAAATTGTAGAGTGCTTAAAATTTTTAAATTTCTTTAGTTAATGCATTCAATAAAAAATAAAAAAAATAAGTGCTCTGATAATGAGCTATTTCTAATCATTCTCTTGAATAAAATTGATTTTTAAAATCATCATAAAAATGTTTAATTATCAAAGTACACATTTATTCACTTTTAGTATTCTAAATGATATTTTTTAAAATATAGATACACGAAAAACTGCCTACGTAATTTTAAAACATAAAATCACTGTGCGTGACCATATAAAAAAAGTTTATTTAAACAAAATCATATAATTTTAAAACAAAAAACTATATAGTTTTAAAATATATATATAAGATAATTATTAGTATAAAATATATGGATACTAGAATAATGTATAATCAGATATGTAAGCTGAATCAAGTAAACAATTACAAATATAAAATTTATAAGATCAATCCAACATTACATAAATGGAGGGGAATTAATAGGATTTTCAATAATTCACTGTAAATATTAGTGAATTATTTGAATATATGGTACTTTTTTCTTTAAAAGTAATAACTGTTAATTCCAAGTATTTAAAGAAAAATGTGTATCTCTCACAGAATTTGCAAGGAATCCTTCAGCTTAAATATTGTACTTGTTTTATTACAGGAAGGTAAAAAAGAGTGAAAGAGAGAGGAAGGAAGAGAAAGAGAGAGGGAGAGAGAGAGAGAGAAAGATATAAAACAACGAGGCACAGCACAAGACCCTCGCATTTACGAGGCATTGTCCTGTATCCATTATATCCATTATATGTGTATGTTCTATGTAAGGGTGTGTGTATTTATACATATATATTGTTGCTGTCGTGACATCAGACCTCTTCCTCAACTCCATGTCTCTTTCTTTTTCTGTGGATGTATTGTATATTCGCTACATGAATTTGTGGATAACAGACACAACTTCGATTTTGTTCGTGAAAATCGTTCGAATATTTTTTTGAGAAATAAAGAAGAAAATCTCTTCTTTATTTAGACCCTGAAACTACCAACATTTTAAAACAAATAAGTTCATTTTTTTATATTTTAATATATTATAACATTCAATATAAAATGATCCAATAATCTGCATTTTTTTCAAATTATTCTATTATACAATTGAAAGAATTTATTTCACTAGGACTATAACTATTCGGATTTTGTAATAACTAGCCAGAATTTTATTTAAATTTCCTTTTTAATGTACTTCCAATACTTTATTGTGTAATGAATATTTTTTAGTTCTAAAAATAATCCTTTTATTCACGTACATACGATAATAGAAGGTTTAAAGACTTTTTATCTTAATAATGTATAGTGATTTTATTCTAACCTGTTTCTTACATAATATATTACTACTAAACCTTTTACTTTTTTATATGAGTGATTCTGAAATGACTTCAAGTAAATTAAATTCCTATATTCGCTCAGGGACAATATTACAAGATTATTTCTAATAGTCACAAATTTTTTTTTTAAATTTTTTTTATGTAATAATGAATTTTAATTATTGCTTTTAATTTCAAAAACGTTTTAACAATGTAATAAGCCTTTTGATTGAAGGGATTAATCCAATTAAATCGAGTAAAAAAATGAGAATATCTTATCTCATCGTGAGAAATGTTATAAATCAAGTAAAAAAAAAGAAAAAAGTTGCGGCTATATATATTGCGAAGAATAACACTGAAAAAAATCCTTATTTGAAGTTGATCCCGCTTATTAGCTTTTAACTTGCAACTTTTATAACTAACGAATACAAAATTGATCAAAATGACTTGAGATATTTTTATATTTTCTTTTATATTATAGAAATATTTACGTTTTTATTTTTATGTTAAAATATATGTAAGTAAAAAACAGAAATTTCATTCATAATAATAATTTCAAAGCACACACAATATTCAAGTCTTGTATTTCAAATTGGTTAAGGCAATTTTATAATATTTTTTTTTTTAAATATTTGGAAATAAAAAATGTCTAATTAAATTGAATTACAAAAGAGAATTATATTATCCTTATTTTTATGATTATTATTTATAATATTATTATTTTAAATTTGGTGATATATTAAAAAATTCCAAAAATTTTTTAAATAATCTATAAATGATGGGATTCCCATGTAAATTCCCAAGTAAATCACTTTTCATTTTTATCTTAATTATCGATTCTTAATTCATTAAAACAAATTGTATTTAGTAAAGCTTGTTTCATCCATTAAAAATTAAGAAATATTAAATGCAAATTCTGTCCAGATACTTGAAGTAAATATATTATATACTTGAAGTAAATATTATGATTCATATAGTGCAATTCAAAACTAACATAATCTTAAAAACTTTTATTCTCTAATACAGGCACATAAATAAAGCTCAAAGCAAGTAACTTGGATGATACCCGGATTATTGCCAGACAAACGCAGTTTAAGCATGAATAGAAGATAGAGAAAGAAAGAAACGAAAGTAGAGAGTAAAGTAGAGAGAGATAAGAGGAACAAAATAATTGAACGAAGACCAGGGACAGAGAGAGAGAGATAGAGAGAGAGAGAGAGGGTGAGAGAGGGGGAGAGAGGGAGAGAGGGAGAGAGGGGAGAGAGAGAGAGAGAGAGAGGGAGAGAGAGAGAGCAATGACACAGCAAAAATAATTGTCGAATAACGTTATCTGTCAGTATTTATAAAGAACGTATGGAGTGCATCGATTATTATCCAGAAAAGCTAATAAATTTTTATCACAACGGTAGAATTTTTGTCAATTTCCTAAATATAATTAAGTTATTTTGTAATAATCAGAAAAATATACCTTGGTATTATTGTTTCATTTCAAAATTAATCATTTTAATTACGCAATATTAAAAAAAAATAAATTTGAAAATTACAAATATGAGTATTCCTTTTCATGTAATTAAAAAGTATCACTATAAATTTATTCAAAGAATTTGGTCTATTTTATGATATTTGAATATTTGCTTAATAATGATGAATGTCACGAATGATATTAAATTTATATTATTATGCAAATAAATAATATTTATATTATATATTTTACATTAGATACATTAAAATACTTTATTACTTGAAATAATATGTATTTGTATATCTATTAAATAAGAAAATTTTATGAATTATTTACTTAAAGTTTTTTTGCATGTTAAGATTATTTTATTATTCAAAATAAATATGTATAAATTTTTTTTTACACTATCTGCCCTTTTTTCAAATAAAAAGCTTTGGTATGAAAAGTTTAATCTGTAATTATAACTTAATTTTATTTTAAATAATCTAATTATGGGTTTTAGAGAAATGTACAAATTATAAAAATAGTAAAAACTAATTTTTTAAATTTATATTTTACTGGATTCAAATGGATATACTTTCAATGTAAGCATGTATTCATTTATTAGTACCATACACTCAATAAAATTATATTTTTGCACATTATTTGAAAGAAGGTGTATTGTATTTTGTAGAGGTAAGGTATTTTGTATATTTTGATAATGATTTGTTACATACTAATATATAATTTTAAATATAGCTGTCACAAGACTACAGAAACGTTTATTTAGTACTTTTATTAAGACTTTACAGTTAATTATTGTTATTCGTGACTTCAGTATAAATCATAAGCATGCATGATTTTCGATCAAATATAAAGACTGTATCAATATCTGATCTAGACGACTAAATAATTGTAGATCCTTTTTACTGCAATAATATGACTCACAATATCGCAAGATTTACCTTTTAGATTATTATAATTTTTTCATAACTCATGAGCAGGCAAATCTCGGCTAAATTTATGAGATTTGATTTATTATCCTAGTAAAGCATGTCCTATAATTATAATATATAAGAATAATTACATAATAAAAAATATATTAATATAAATACTAAAGTTGTGAAATAAAATCCATTAAAGATGTTTTATTAATAATTTATGAACAAATAAAATTATAAAATTATTTGTTTTCAATTTTTAATTTTTATTTTTCTATATGAATAGAGTACCTCAAGCTTAGAAAACGAGTAATTTTTGTCCATATAACTACAAAATGATTTTAATATATATATATATGATATATTTAACTATAAAAAATTTAAATTTAAAATACAGATTAATAATATAAATATTAATTAAAAATTAACGTGGTAATAATTATTGATTTTGTAATTATAAAATTGCATCTTTAGTATATTTCCAATGAATATTTAATATTTAAACAAATTAAAATAGAAACTTCATTCCACTTTCAGATTATTTATTTAAATTCTAAAGATATTAAATCTAAATTACCTTGCAAAATATAATAAAAAATATTGATTTATCACATTAAATGTTGTATATATTGAGGGTTTTTGAAAAATACAAAAGAAAAGTGTATAATCGATATTTCATTTACGATAAGAATTTATGTATTTACGATATCAAATAATTATAGAACTCTAGATGGTCTGACCAAGGAAAAATAATAAATATAGAAATATATTCATCGACTAGATATGTACAAATATATATAAATAACTGTAGAAAAAGGTGCAATTTATCAACATTAAGCAAAATATTCTTGTAATTAAATTTCCTTTGAAAAATCATATTTTTATTGACCACACGAAATTTATTAAATTTATAAAACTTCACGGTAACTATAATTTAATATTTATCTTCTTATTTTATATTTATATTTATAATTGCACAATTTATGATTATATTCATGAAACATAATGTATAGATAGCAATATTAAAAATTTCTTTTTAATTTCTCATTTTAACATTAAAATTAATTATACTTCAAACTTATGTTAATATATTTTCATAAATAACAATTCTAAATAAATGGAGTTTAATATTAATTGTAATTTATATAATATTATTTAAAATAATAATTTTTTTTCTTTAATTTTGTAAAAAAAAATTTTGTAAAAAAAAACCATTTTCTATATTACATCTATATTTATATAATTAAAAATTTTTATTTGCATGAATCATCTAATACTTATGAATTATTATAGAAAATCCAAAAAAATTAAAATAGTATGAAATGAATAAAAAAAGAATAATACAGATATTTAGATTTGAACACACAAACACCAAAATAATTATTTCAACTATTACACGTAAGTTTAATGTGCAATACCATTAATAAAAAATGTTACAGACATGAACAAAAGTATATTTATATAATAAAATTTTACCCAGTTTAAAAAGAATTTCGATATCTCAATAAATTACTGACGCTGTTTTGGTAAAAAATGATGGTATTAATTTCTAGACTTCATTGGTTACAATTAGTACCTATTTTGCCGTGAAATGAATGAAAGATATCAATCACAAAGTCTATTATTCATTTTATTCATTTTCAGGTTTTCATTACTGCTAACATTTAACCAAATAAATTATAAAATTTTCTTTATCATGATAAGTTAATCTTAAATAAGACTAGCATAAAAAATATAACCAATTTTGAGAACTGAGGATAAAAAAAATAAGTTTAAGAAAAGAATAAGAAGCAATAAAAAAGTAAGTGAATATAATAATTTAGAAAGCTAGAAGAGAGAAATTATAATCAAGTTTATATTAAATAGAAAAAAAGAGAATCTTGTACATGAAAAATTACACACAAGATTGTGGTATTCCTTACTTAAAATTTATTTTTCATGTATGTTATATATATAACTTGAATAGTAAAAAAATTTAAATTTAAGAAATAACAGAGAAATAAAACTGCAGTAAACGACAAGATTTCATTTACATTTAAAGAAAAATAATGAAATAAGCAATGTAAAATTTAATTAGGTAAGGAGTCAAAGACATCTATATGTGCGTGTGTGCGCATGGACAGAGCAGAGAGCCAGAGAGAGAGAGAGAGAGAGAGAGAGAGAGAGAGAGAGAGAGAGAAAGAGTTGTAAAAAGCCTTGATAATTGGTAAAAAGGCTTGTCTCGCAGCAACGCCATCGTTCGATTTACGCGTGAATTCAGCTTTTATCAGGCCGTTAAGCGTCCCGATTGCGCATAAACGACCGGTTTATCATATGCTAAATTTAGCCTCACACAATTCGAGTTGTGAATTCGAGAAGGAAAAGGAGAGAAAGCAAGAGAGAGAGAGAGAGAGACTGACGTAGAATCTCAAGAAGACATTGGCTGCAATTTTCACGACAATTGCACATGGTGTCATACTCTCACTCGAGAGTAATTTTTTCTTCACTTTCGAGTATTCAAACTTTTATCGGTTTTTAAGCTTCAATACAACATCGGCCTGTTTACTTTTTTCCCCATGCCGTTCAATCGATTAATCGACGATTTTGAAATAAGTTAGATCTAACGTAAAAAGTCTAATCGACGTTTGTTTAATTTATGTCGTTCGAGGCATTAAAACGCACATCTGCTTTCAAAGAATTTCCACGCAAGCTGAAGTATATTTCAGATTTATAATAAAGTAATCATGATAATTCATGTCCGCGGATAAATTTTAGATTACGTTACACACAATTATATTATAAAACATAAATTATTTTAATAGACAGATGCTTGTAAATGCATAAATTTGACTTTTCTCTTAATAATTTGAAAATATGTACAGATACAGATTTAAATGTTCGAATTTATTATCTAAATTTACTCTTATTCTTTTACAAACATCAATTACACTAGCTAAAAAAAATAATTCATTATGTTAATTAAATTTTTGTTCAATATCTTATTGATAAGTGTTATTGTTTTGGATTGATAAAATGTGAAAAATTGAATGTCCTATAAAATTTTAATTGAAACGTTTAAAAGCCAATTGATATTAAATTTATAAGTTTTGAAACAGTTTTCGAATATTATACTTTAAAGAAAATTTCTAAATAAATTTTTAATCATAAAGTCCTGCAACAAAACAAAATTTTTAAATTTCATATTTATGATATCAAGAAATAATCCATCATTTTATTACATTACATCACATAGTAAAGTAGAAAAAATTTAATCATTTTAGATGATTGATGTAATTCAAATAGCATTGTACTTATTCAATTTATGACTTCCATTAATGGAATATATATTTTATAGATATTAAAAAAATTATACTTTTTATTTGCATAAATAAGTTTTTTAGATTATCAAACATTTAAAAAATTTAATAAATAGTACTGTTTAATAATAAAAAATTGAAAAAAAATTATTATTATGTTTTTAAAGTTATGTTTATTCACACACATACTTTTATATTACGTTGTAAAATTTCAAATGATACTTTGTAAAAAATAAGTTTAATAATATGTAAATTAAATAAATATTTAAATTTAAAACGTTTAAATTAATATGCCATATAATTTAATGTTGATACAGTATATAAATAATTTCGATGTAAAATAAACAATTGTAAAGTTATCAATGAATTATAAACAATTTAAAGATGAATATTCTCTAATGATTTTTGGCGTCCCTTATTGCCTTTCATTTGCTTGTCCACTGTGTCTTTTTCTCCAATGAGAAAAATGAGGAGTACACAATGAAATTTTTATCGTATCGATAAAAATTTATCTCTTTGTAGATTATAAGCAATTATGAAATCTATAAAATCAAGCGACAACACGTCATCTTAAACATTCGAATAACGAATAAAAATAGTGTTGGAATATTTGCCTCATACTACTGGAAATGGTATTGGTCGTTGAGCACTTGAATTTTTTTTTAAGCTTCGATTTGAAATTTCCAATCGGCAGCACTAAATCAACCGAAGCTTTCACTCAAAACAACTCGCAAATATTATCTTGGTACTCGTGTTCCACTGATATCGACATCCAGTGTTGGGCACCCTTTGGGAACGTGGACATTTGACAGAGGCATTGGCCGCGGCGGTGATGCTCGTGTCACTTCCTAGGGATCGAGTTCGGCACGTCCCGTCTTCTCGACCGGGCGGTCGACCGCGGAAACACCCGGACGGTGAGGAACTCGCGAATGTTTCGCGCGTTATCGCGATCCCCACTCGGTGCAAATCCAAGCAACTCGCAGGATGTTGCGTTGCGGGAAAACACAGATTTCTTTCTTACTTGCAGAATTTCACGGAGCTCCAATTCGAAATATCGAGCGTTCAACAAATTATCGGTGCTTCGAGCGCGTCTTTTTAAATAAATCCACAAAGTGATAATTTTAGTGCACCCTTTAAATAAAAATATTTAAGTTTAATTGAGCTGTCTGTTTCCACCTACAATTTTATAGACTAAACTATAAAATGCTTTCCATATTGTATTTTAATATACAATTCATTGGCGCAAATAACCTGTTTATTTATATTTCAATTATCGCATCCAAAAATGACAATTGAAATAGAAACAATTTATATACATAAAATATTAAAGGTACTTAATTTTCATTTATTAACTCTTTTTAA
The DNA here is from genome assembly GCA_018907245.1 of Eupristina koningsbergeri. Lineage (NCBI taxonomy): Eukaryota > Metazoa > Arthropoda > Insecta > Hymenoptera > Agaonidae > Eupristina > Eupristina koningsbergeri. Next base: position 1,243,761 of record JACCHV010000020.1, read on the forward strand.
AAAATTCAGAATATTCGTAATATTAATACATAATTCAAATGTATTTATTTATTCATCATATTATAATTTATTGAGTAAAATAACGATAATTTATTTAAATTTTACCGATCTGACTCTAAAATTTCCCAAATTTTTTTCTATTATCATACGCTGCACCGTATTATGAAAGAATTAATAACTTGTATTATGAATTATTTTAAGAAAAAATTAGCAAATCTTTTTTAGAATATAATCGGAATTTTCTTGTCTAAATTATATTTATACAATATATTTAATCATTAAACAAATAATATTAGAAATTAAAGAAATATGTTCAATATAGGATGCAAAAAAAAATTAATTATTTTTAAATAATGTTTTATATATATGCAATTATCATTGTAAACTTTTTCAAACTACCGCTGTTTATTAGTTCAGACCTCTTTCTCTAGAGGGCGAGTACCTTTAATGCATCAGAATTACTCCCATTAATATATAAGTGATGGAAAACTCGTAAATTTCAAGGCTGAGAAGCGATTTTCTATTTCTCAAGTATTGTAGAAGATAAACTAGTTGAAATATACACATAATAAATAATTTGAATATACATTTTAAAAATGGATTATATCGATGACTTTATTAATAGTGTGGAAATTGATCCTTACTTTAATTTTACACCAGAAGAAACTCAACAGTTGGTGAATAGTTTATTCAATGATAAATTTGACTCAGTTCCAGAAAGAGGTAGAATAATGAAGGACGAGAGATTGACTAATCAGAAATCCTCTCCCTGTAAAAAATCTTCTAATGATCAAATAGATAAGACTCCAATTAGTTCTAAATCGACTCCCCCCCGTCCGAAGAATACCAAGAAAGATAGAGAGTCGAATATTCCACCTAGACACTTCTGATCTAATACAAAGGGTCATTAAGAAAGGAGGAACTAAGTGCATATAAAACTCCTAAATTCATTTTAAATCACTATTATATCATTATTCAGCTATCGTATATTGTCCCCTACTATTCATAATCATTAGAATTTTTTTTAAATATTTTATGATTTATATTGACATTTTACTTCGGAAGAATAAGGACGACATTTCATCTATCTGAACAGAAAATCAAGATATCCCTAGTATACTTTCTTCTATTAACTAAATTAAATAAAATTGATTTAAATTTGATAATTAAATTGGAAGAGAATATAATAAAAAAAAGTGGTATAGAAAATTTAAGAATTTAGAGATGCGTAATAAAGAAATTATTGCTATGATATTGTCCCTTGAATTATTAATTATATATCACAACTTTTACTTGGCCAATTACTGAAGAAATTGCATTCCGTGTAGCTAAATTTCACTTCATAGCAGTAAATAGTCACACTGTTCCAATATATAAGAAATTGACAAAAGAAGAGCAGCAACCTTACCAGAAGACATTAGGAAAAACATTTTATAATTGCAATGAATTATCTACCCGTAGATCTTCAATTCGAGAAAGAAAGATGTAATTAACAATAATTTAAAATAAATTGAGATAGAAATTTTCATGTTGATAAATAACTTATTTTATGATAATAATGAAGGGTGGGCAAGTTTCTTAACCAACATTTTTTTCTAACAACAATAGAGCAATATCTAGAATCCATGAATGTCTTGTTTGATTATTATCAAACGATATTAATATAGTATATAGTAGTGAAGTATATTAAGTATACTTATATATAAATGTAATAATACTAAATGCTAGAAATAAATAATTTGTAACGTATTATATGTATAAATTCTATAATTTACATAATTTTTATCATTTTAAATGTAATATTCCAAAAAATAATTTTTTATGATTAAATATATATTTTTGATAAGCTTATAAAAAATTTTATTCTATTAGTACGTATCAGGATATATTTATAAACTGAATATTTACTATAAATAAGTTTGATTTTGAACCATTTTTAATAAAAGAAAAGTTCTATTTATTTCTTTCATTAATTAAAGGATATTTTTTTTTTTTTTATATATAGGTAGATAAAGAAAATAATGTCTAATATCCAAAGTAATAAAGTAAAGTATTGTAACGTAATCGTAATGTTTTGAAAATACAAAACATATTTATTGATTTAATATACGAATTTTTAATGTCTATCTTTATTTCTAGATGTATACAAACATATTCCATAGCTAGCCTAATTAAGTTATGATAATTATTTATCATAATAAATAGTCCGCAGTATGTACACAAAAGAATTATTTTAATGAAAGGAATAATGTATAAAGCTACGAATTTACTGTGACAAAACTTTAATCACTTGTAAACGCAAAGACCTTCATTGTATTCTGCCAAATCAACTTTGGCACCATATTTTTGCCGCGCCTTCACTTTTAATGCATAGATCGTATTTATGATTAGCTAGACTATATATTAAGCAACGTATGTATTATAAAGTAGAAAGGTATCGATGGTGACCTTAAGTATTTGGTTGTAAATAAGGCGTGGGTGTACCAGACCCATGATCCACACCCATATTATACACGCTAACGACTTTTTTGCATTCGTTGTCTTTTGGCTATTTATTTCATTTTTCCATTCACGAGTCTCTCGCTTATAAATTTTGGAGCACAAACATATACACTAAGTACATTTTGATAAAAAAATTTTTCTACAATTCATCTGATTATGCGTTATAGTGTATACATTAAAGGTAAATATAAGCTTATGACCATATAAATCTATTATTGCCGAAACGTTGCCGACAAAAAAAGTATTATTTTATTATTAAGCAATAAACATACTACATTCACGAATAACTTTAGTTTCACTCAATGATTAAATCTATTATTGATTTTAGAAACATTTAAAAAAAAAATTTTAAAGAAATATCGTGTAGATCTATCCACTATTACTGATATTTATGACAATATGCTTCGAAAAAGATATATATTCTTATTATATGATGCTTTTATTTATATTCTTAAAAACACTGATAAGAATAATAAAGTCATGATAAAGTACGTTCAATTTGAAATATATAGATAAAATTTAATTTTGCACTAATCAGTATGAAATAAAATGAAAAGTAAATATATTACGCATAATTTTCGAATAGAAAGATTTCTCCATATAAAAATGAAAATTTTATAAGGTAATTTATAATAAAATGTTATATATTAAAATTTCTAAAGTCTCACAAAATTTCTTTCTAAAAAATTTTTTAATTATTATTATACTTGGAATAATCTTCACAGCAAATTATAAAAATAATGACAGGTGTCTCATAAAACTTTATTAAATTATATTACAGTTGTTAAATAAGAAAAACTCTTTCCTAATTTATATTTCATTAAATTTTTTATTATATTATAATTGGAGATAAATTATTATAAAAAAAATATTTAGAATTAATATAGAAGGAATAATAAACTTCTATTCCAAGTATTGAGATAATCAATCATAATTATAAGTATTTAATTGAGATATATTTTGTAATTTAAAAAAAAAAAAACAAACAAGATTATTTGTAATACATGAGTTTGATTATGTGACAATTGTGATGATTATTATAAAAGGATATATATGCCACAGTCGATTTTACCTAGACAAATTAAAAATTTTCTTGTCATAATAATTAGAGTAAAGGAGTAATGCACGAGGGAGTCTTAATCACTTGTTGATAAAAAAAGTTGTCAGATATTTGATATAATCCGGTACTAGTACATTTCACTATTTTCACTCAAGATCTCTCTATTAAAAAGCGTTTCTCATTCTGTGAATTGAGTAACAAAGGGGTCGTGAATTAATTAAAATCTAATGATGAGTAATTACAAGCTATTTTTAAATTAACGACCATTTTGTATATTTTCGCGGATTTTTTTTCCCTGGGAAATGTATATTTACAATAGAGTTGGGCATCGGTCTCACTCCGGCACCGCAGAGTTGGGGTTGCGAGGAAAAGGAGGAATGAGACTCAGGCTTGCCAACTATTTGCGCGCGTGCGAGTCTGTGTACACATTCCGCAATCCTGGTCGTTTGCTGGGATCTCGTTTGACGAACTCGGAATGCAGATCAGCAGCGTTTATTTGGATGCTGCGCGCCTGAATGAGACTTGGATTGCGATGGAGACACACGCGTTTAAGGTGGCAATTAAGAAGCTTTGCAAATCGATTGTGAAATGCACCTGATCAAGGAGATTTGTTCGGCTAATTTCTCTCTGGCGATGAGTCATGGAAATCCACTATGCTCTATCTCACCAAAATGGTGATACACATGATTTATTCCTTGATCCGATTACTCAAGACAATTTTTATTACAAATGACGGAAATATTCGTTTAATGCTTTCATAAAACTTTATTACTTTTTTAAGTTTAAGTGCGAGTACGAGCAATGCTATCTGATTGAAAATAAATTTTTTAATTTTTTTTTCTTTTTTTTTTTCTACATTTATGCTTCTAATTATTCGGAATTTAAAAAAAAAAAGAAGAATTTAGCAGAAAAGGGAACCAGTGGAGTCCTTGTTCGACTAACCTTAAGAATTTTTATTTATGCAAGACTCAATTGAATCTTCATAATAATTTTGTTCAACAATTTAAATTTTGAACTTCGAAAAATAATATAATACTATTACTATTCATTGCAAAATTGAATTTTCGTATTTTCTTTTTATAAAACAGATTTTCATCGGTAAATTTTATTGGTTAATAAATACTTTCATTTTACACGTCAACATTATATTTAAATATATTGAAATCATACACCGTAACTTTAGGTAAAAATCTTCATTAAATAATACTTTTTTATTTTATAAATATAGGACTGTTTCAAAGATCATGTAAACTGATTCATCAATTTGACACAATTTTTTTGCTTGATAATGCTTCGATTTATGAGGCTTAGTATTTTACGCTTATCTCTTCAATTTTTCAATATGACGGAATTGCTTTAATAAGCTTTAGAAAGCTAAATTTTTATTATTACAATTTCTGATGTGATAGTTATATAATAAAGATAATGGATATTACAAACTTAAAATACTCTCAAAGCTTATCATAACCATGTACCTGAAAAATGATTACATGTGTCCGAGGGCATTGACAAATGTATCGCACAAATATGAGATTAATTTTCACGCTGGTTGCTTGTTTATTGGAACAAATTTGTGATTTTGTTTAATGCTTTAAAATTATAGCCAACAATGTACTGATCTTTGAAAGTATTGTATTACACTACAGCGCACAATTATTTCCTGTCGATATTTTTCTAATTTACAATATTTCACGTGAATCATATTAAATTGACAAATATTTTTATATTTAATTATATCATTGATTATTTATGATGTATTTCCTCTATTCTCATTAATATTACATTTAAGCTCATAATAGTTAATATATTTAATTAATAAAATTATTTTTTATTTTTGTGTTTCGTCTAAATTAAGCATTCATAGTTACAATAATATTGAAATATTTACATTTAATTTTAAACATACTATTGCCGTTTATAAAATAATTTTTAATAAATAAGTATATGCAATTTAAATTAAATATTTTATTAAAATAGCTAACATGTAAAATCCTGATGAATAAATAAAAATATTGTATATTCATTTAAAATTAAAAATCAATCATAAGCTTATTATGATTAAATTTTTTTTGCTTTATTTATATGGATTTTTCAAAATACAATTTAATAATTTTATTTGAAAATATGTAGAACCTATAAAACAATTTATATCATATATTCATGTTAATTACGTTTCCTATTAATAAACATTGAATTAATAAAAAATTGTAAGTAATTACTGTTTATAACTGATTTCAATACGTATTAAAAAGAAGTGGATGCTTTTACAATAATATTGTAAAAGATACTTTAATTTTGTACTAATAATATCATAAGCCATAATAAACTGTAAAATATATTACGATATTTATTATATTCAAGTGTAATTACAATGTAAGATATTTTATTAAATATTCTTTGTATGATACGTATTTACATGTATAAAGAAAGCCATGATACTTAGATTTTTTGAATAATTTTATTGGTATAAAACGCATGTAAATGATTAAAAACATTAAATGAAAGATTGTAATTTAATAAATATCAATTTTTTAATACAAGACAAATAATTTCTTTAAAACAAATCTTTATCGTACATAAAAACATATTATGATTCACAATTTCAAGATCAAAATGTATTATTACTATGTTGTAAAAAGGAATGACTAGTGTTAAATCATTCAAGCTTGAAAATCGAACGTTGCAATGATCGCACATTTGTGATTTTCAATATTTTAAATTAAGCTGCTAATTATATTGAAATAAATCATTTCATTTTAATTACTTTGATTCGTATTAATGAAATTAAAAAAAAATTTTTTATTATAAATTAACACTTGCACGTTATATAATGCTTGTTAAATCCATTTAAAATAAAAAATTTTCTAGGTAGATCATTTGAATAAAGTAACAAAATGACTAATCCAAACAAAAATTTTTTGATTTTCAAAATAAACGGCAGGTGATTATTTTACAAGAATTTATATATTTTTTTTATAAAATTTATAACATTTTTCAAAAAAACAAAAATAGATGTAACTAATATTGACGATAATTTATAAATAAAAATTTTAAATTTTATATGAATTTACGAAATTCAAACATTTGCGTGATTTAACCACAATACCACTACTGTTCTTAAGTAAGATACCGTGAACCTTTACAATAAGATTAAAATTTAAAAAACTTCACGAAGGATATTCAACACACAACATACCTTTTCAGCTTTATTTTATTTATTTAATTCTATTATTATAACAATCCATCTGACGGTGCCAAATGTAACTTTACGTTCATCCACTGTTGCTAGGAAAACTAAGCCGAACAAATGGGAAACTTCTCTGCATTGTCGATGATAAATTTGAGCATCATTGAGCCGAGATTTTACGTCTTTAATGGATGACTTCATCAACTGCCGCATCACATTATGCCTCTGACATTTAGATATCCCGTTTCTCAAGTCTCAAAATAACGAAATCATAAGCCAATCCCTTCAAGCCCCCCCGCGCCAACCCCCGCAATAAAGCAATAATCATTCGGCAATTCTTGAGGCCTCGGAAAGGAATTAAGAAAACTTCACAACACTGGTTGCATCGGCGGAAAAGCCCCGCTCCACGGACGCCACCCTCCCAAGCGAATTTAAAAAAGAAAAACACTGCTAATTTTCCGGTGAGCAACGTAAGCGGCTTGCCCGTCGAGTTCACCACGGGTCTCGTCTCGTTCGAGGAAGTAACGTCGCGACGCACGTGTGCGTGAGTGCGATGTGATCTGGTTTCTAGGCCGCTGCGACGCTAGACGCTCAGACGGGATGCAGTGAGTGCGTGGGAGGGCAAGGGAGGGACCGGGACGCACTTAGACCGCGAGGGCGGGGGAGGGGGAGGGGGGAGGTTGAGTGCGAGCCGCCCGATGCACATGCACTTGTCTCCGGTCGCGAGCTCAAAGGACGTCCGAACAGTGTTGGTCATTGATTCCCCGAGGTATTATAATATCATCAACGGGAGCAGATGGGTCCTCTTTTATTTTTTGCGAAAAGTCTTTCCGGTTGACCCAAATGAACTAAAGTCATATTTACTTTTACTGATTCATTCTTACTATTTGTATTTCGCAATGTGTATACAGCTGAATATAAACAGAATGACGGCACGACGACGACGACGACGACGACGACGACGACGATTTTCGAGCAAGTAAATCTAAATTTTCGCACATTTTCATAAAATAGTTAAATAAATCTCCACCATAATCCAATTATATCCATGTATATCATTTCAATTCATGATTCAGTCTGAGCCACAGGTGCAACCATGGCAAAAATTAAACTCGTGCTGGTGCGTGTAATATTCGGTGATCTTATTTAATAAGACTTGGGTTTATTTTATAGACATGTACACGTTTATTTTATAAATAATAAATGCACTGTTATTTTGCATATCTAAATATTTGAGTAAACATAGGGCTATCGTTTATTTAACATTGGAGTGCAACTGAATTATCCCTCGGTACCTGGACCTCAGGTCTTTTCTATTATAATAAATAATCATAATCCATAAATAAACTACATCTGGAAAAATAAATTGGGTTTAAAATTTATAATTTATAAATTTTATAGTACTAAATATAAATTTTAAATCAATATACCATCAAATATACGTTAATAAATATCGAAGTACATATATCTTGCATTTTTTAATGTTTTTAATATTTTATTTCTAAATACATAAATACTTTTTATAATAGCTTTACATAATAAGCTAATTGTAAACTTGTCATGCAATTTTCTTTAATAAAAAATATCATAAAAAAATTAAAACATATAAAACTAGAAACGGAAATATAAATGTAAAATGACTAGAGAAATTAAATATGAGGAGTAAAAAAGAGAAAGTGAGGGTTGAATTGTTGACAATGTAAGTGAACCCAAAAGAAATCTACGACTTTCACTATATGGAATATAAGTTGCATGAAAACTAGATGTCATAGCTCTACATCAAACTTAAACTTCTAAGAATATATTTTATTAGCTGAAAGCTTTTTACTTCGTGTAAATTATTATTGAAATGGTGCTATTTAAACTACTTTAATGAAAATTTTTATTGTTTATCCTTTTAATTGGAATCACAAATGATAGTGAGTTTTTTTACTCTTTATTCAAACACTGTTATTGCTCGAGATACAGTTTATTTAAAGTAAATATACATTTCATCTCTATTCGAATTTACCCATAATTAAAAAAAAATGTAAAATAGTAAAAATATTTATGTCTATATGTATATTATAGTTATATGCATAATAATAATTATTTGAACTTTAATGGTCATTTTTAAAAAAATATTCTAAATATGAAAAGGCAGGCATAAATTTGTAAAACTTTTAGTACTTAAATTTATAAATCAAAAAAAGATCATTAAATAAAATTGATAGTATTAAAAAATTTTTATAATATAAGAGCTTTTAGATTTTTAAAACTAAGAATAATAAAGTATTTAAAATATTTTACAATTTTTTCGCTTGAAATAATACTTTTATCGCATATTACAGTCGCTTTTATTGAAAGATGTTAAATAATTTGAAGTAGTTTTAGAAAAATTAAGTTTCGTACTGACTTTATAAACAATAATTCACTCAAAATATACTTTATAGAGTAAAACTCAAAAAAAAATTGCAAATTACTCTTTGAGAGTTTAATTCTTTACCAAATTTAAAGCTTTTACGCAGTTAAGTGCAAAATAGTACAAAACAAAAAAAAACTTGAGATGAAAATGTTAATGATCTGTAAGATACAGGAAAATTATATACCTCGTAAATTATAAATAATAACATCGTGATAAAACAAAAAATAAGAGATTTATCATAACCAATAAAAACTTTTGCAAAAAAAAAAATTTCTGATGATGATATACAGGATGTCTTAGTTTTCAATCACTTACAGTAGTATGGAAATCCATGTAACTAATTAATATTTTTATTATTAATTTATTAATATTTTAATAAGATAAATATTGATATAGTTCTATTGTATTATTCTAATTAATTATTTATATTTTTAAAATCGTAATGTGTAATATTGGCTTTGATTCGATATTCTAAATAAATACATTAATATGTTAAAAGTCAGTAAATCCTAACTACTCATAATTCATAAATATTATTAATTACTTTAGAAATAGAATTTTAAAAGCAGAAATAATTTTAGGATATTTTAAACTTAATTAGTATTTTTTCGTCTTCTATACGATCTATTCTTATATTAATTAAATCATCAAAAATCTCAAAAGCGTTACGAGGGAGTTCTTACTTTAATATTATCAATTCCACTTGGATAATCGAAAATAGTATACGCTTATATAAAAGATATTATTAAGCATATTCATATTATAAAAGATTGTAATTAGAAAGTAACCGTACAATTTATTAATACTATATCTAATTTATTTTGAACGTGGTGTTTTTTATGTGAAAAATTTTTGAATATTAAAAAATAAGTTTTTAAGATTGCCTTAAAAGAAGATAAATTGTAATATCTATGAAATTTATTAAATTTTATTCATTCAATCATTATTAATATAAAATTCTGGTAGATATTAAATAAATATTCATTAAAATATAAATCTAATAATCTAATTTCAAAAACTAATTCTAGAAATATATTTTTTAACATATATTATTCTTATATATATATACATGATTTAATCAACATATGGAATTCGATTTCCATTCAGTTACTTAGATTATTCGAATAAGAAAAAATTTTGCTCACTCTGGACTTATTGATGCGTAAAACGTCCAAACTAGATATTCGTAAATCGAATTTTTTCAATGAACTTTTCTCTTATCCCCGTTAAAATATTATTTTAACTCCACAAAAAATGGAAGTAAATAAAAATTTATCCAACTGGCGTACATGAATGGCAAAAGTATGTCAGCATGTCGGATGAAGTAAAATCGTGCACGACTTCATTTCATGCCTCTTTTCAGATTCTTTGCTGGTTAATTTAAGTTTTTTTTTCAAAACCACTCTATTAATGCAAGAAAGAAAAATTTGTCATTATTGTAGTTATTAGATAGTATCATTAAGCAAGTATATTATGATAGTTTACTTTTTTTATTCATTTATATTTCTTATGAAAAACAAGAATAAAGACATGTTTATAGAAGTATTTTGTAAAATTATATTGAAAGTGAAATCAATAAAATAAATTATTCTTAATGTTATATATATACACCAATGTAACTTATTTTGTTCTGGATTTTTTTTACTATTTTCTTAAGTCATTAAGAAAATAGTAAAAATAACGCAGGCAAGAATAAAAAATTTTAAATTGTGAACAATATTTATTGATCAATCGTAAAATAGTTTAAATTATATGAAGCAACGCATTCAGAGCCTTTTTTAAAAATAAAATTTTTTAAATTTATTAAAATAGTTCCTTAGAATGATAATAAAATAAATATTGTCTGCAAAAAAAAAATTAATTTACAGGAAACAAATCATATAATAGATTAAAAATATATTGAAGAATTGAATAAATAAATAATATTTTAATAATAATAAGTATTAAAGTTCTTTAATTTATTATAGATAAACCTAATTCTTACAATTTATAATGTTAATTAATTAATATTAACTGAATGACTTCAAAATTAGTACTTAAATCAGATTAAGTAGTTCGTCTATTGTTATTATATATACAAATATTTAATAATAATCAATAAGAATAACATCTACACTGTAATAATATTTATGAAATATGATAAAAATCAGTTTAATGAGCAGATATAATTTAGTTGACTGCTACTACAATATTATTTTTGAAATACAATTTGAAATAGAAGTGTAATAAATTTTAGAAACGTATAAATTTCATTTTTGATACATTATAAATTCTCGCTATAATCCAACAAATATTATGTAAATTAATTATAATTCTTTTATAAACCATATAAAATGATCAAATTAATTAGATCTTTTTATAATATCTTAATATTATTTATATTTATAATTTATAATTAACTATTTTATATAATTATTGTATATAATTAGATAAATTCTTTATTTATTTTTATAATTAAAATTAAATTTCAAATATTGTTCTTGATATAAAATTTTGTTAGAAATGAGTTATGAGAAAGTAGTTATAATTTTTCATTTATGAATATTAAAATTTTTTTTTTTTAATAAAATTGATCTAATATATTTTTTAAATATCATGAATATATGAGTATTAGAAAATTGTGAGTATATATATATATATATATATTAATCATTACATCTATAATTAGTTACGGCTATGAAAATATAAAAGATAATATTATATAAAAAATATGTATTCATCAAGAAAAACAAATTCAACTCTTTAGCTAATGGCACATATTGATGTTAATCACAAATCATCTTTTAATAAAATTGAAATCATAAATATTCTAGTTTAAATACTTTTTTATTAAATTTTTTAATTTCACTATATTATACCATATTTTATATATCATGGTTGTCGCGTTATCATTATTATTCTAATAATAAATAAGGATATTTTGCAGAGAACTTTATAATAAAATATCAGCTCTTTCAATTATGATTTTCACTATAATTATGTAAAAAGTGGCTTTCGAAGATAAAATGTATAAAAATAACTATATCGTTATTTATATACATTTTGACTTAATTTAATGAATTAAGCACTTTTAAAGTAAGAACACTATTTATTCTGAAATGATAAATTCGCTTATACGATAAAAATTTTTGAAATTAGAATTAAAATGAATTATTATCAAAACACATCGTATTTTCAATCAATTTTTTTAAGAATAATATTAATCAATAAATTAAGAAACTTATGTATGATTTCAGAAAGAATGCAATACAAACCAATCATAATAATTATTAATTTTAATAGGTATATGCAAAAGTTAAAAAAATTGTAGTTTATAATTTCTACAATTTTTATAATAATAATATTTATAATTATAAAATTTCAGATGGTACGATTAGTCATATATCTTTAAAATAATTATAAATTTTATTTTTAAAAAATAAAATTTAATACATAGTATGTATATGATTTTCTTTACCAAGAGACTTTTATAAAAACTTATGAGAGTAAAATGAATATTTTTGAGACAAATATTGTAGAAAATTCGATACGATGCAATTTGAAAATGGATACTATAAAAATAATTCAGTTTACATTTTATATGATCTCGAGTAGTATTTCAATCACTATTACAAATGTCTAATGGGCATACATCAACTTCACTTAATTATATAAAACAGTTTGATATAATTAATAGATGGTAAATTTCCCCTCTTACGAATGATCTAAGCTTATTTTGAATTCAGGAAACACTTACAAGTTTATTCACCAACACGACAATATTTCATTCAACTTTTAAAAATGTTCCACAGCTTAGACCTAAACACCACGATTAATCAATGTTTCACCAGTTAAACAGTTTGGCAAATAACTTGTTTCCCGTACAAACCTCCCACACGAGGTAAACAATAGGCGTCGCCAACCTCACGACGACCTATCGAACTCAGACTGACCGAATTCTGGAGCAAAGATCGTGTCGTCATTCATACCGCAAAACGTCCCCGTCACACGGTTTGTGTTCGAAATAGCCTCCAACTAACCGAGGGGGACATTTTTCTTTAAAGTCACCAGATCGGGAAACTGAAATAGTGTTAACTGCACTCGATGCCTCGGAGATGCAACCACACTTTTATTATAAATCTCAACCCTTTGCAGTTAATGTAGTTATTTTGAATGAAAAACCCCTTCTTTGTTAATTTAAAGTTGAAAATTTTATTCACCATTTACAGATGTGCTGCGTCGAATGTTTGCGGAATAAAACAAAATGAAATTTTTTTCAAAAAAATTATTTATTAATATTAACAACAAGAATATTAACTCTCAGGAGAACACTAACAATTTAATCAGACATTATGACTCCTTTTTTAAAATTTTTGTTAATATCTCCAATTAACAAATCATATTAAAAATCCATATTAAAAATTTTCAGTAGTATAAAAATAGTAATACATAGTGTCTCTTATAGTATTTTATCTATTATAATTTAACAAAGGTACAATTTTTAAAAAATTTATTAAAAGTATAAAAAAAAAATTTAAACTTTATATCCTTTATAGTTATTTTTTTTTTTTTTTTTTTTTTTTTTGGAGATAACGATTATTGAGTAGATTAGGAGCAGGAAATTTTTCGCCTTGAAAAATTAATGTAATTTTTAAAAAACTTATTTCTTTTCCCATACTAAAAATCATTATTTTTAAGATATTTGAATGAATTCACTGAAAATCATTAAAATAAAACTAAAGAAAAATTGAATAGAAAATCTTATTTCATATTGTAATCATGTTACGTTATGAAAAAATAATTTATTGTCTTTGTATAAATAATATTCATAATTTAATTCCGAGATATTTGGATATATAATTGATAACACAGATAGCATAAACTCGATTAGATTTCAAACATACATCCGAGAATATATAACATATAACATACTTATAAATAATAATACTTTTCAAGCAAATACGTGTGAATCAAACTTTCTATTACAATCTCATAACATTTTATCATATATAGTGAATTATTCATAAAGCAAAGATTGTAAATCATTAAAAAAATTTATGTACAAGTTATTACGATACTAGAAAATTATTCATGTATATTCAAATACCTACCAATCACCGATTCGCACCTTACAGTTATTTTCATAATCAACCAAATTATTTTATTAATGAAAATCTAGAAAATTATTTATCGGTATTATAAAATATGTTTATTATCCAAAAATTATCCTTATAGTCATTAATAATTATCTTTATAAATTTTGTATTTCTTATAATTACTATTATAACTTTACTAACTGATTAAAATAACGCTTCATCATGGTCATAATATGGAAATCCTTCGTCAAAGCAAAAGATCGAATAAACAAAAATCCTGAGAGCTTACAAAAATATAATAATCCTTTGTATTTCCATCCAATCAATCCTGGTCCGTCATACATCGAAATTCATAAATTCAATTAAAAAGCATTGAATTGAAAACTTTTCAGCGAAAAAATTCACATAAATGTCATTTTAGCCGTGGCCACGATAAAATCTCATGACCGACACAGTACGATTGTTTCTCACCGTTTCATAAGTTTTCGGTCCTCAAATCGATTTAGATCTTTTATAACGTCATCAAAAGTTGGCACATGCGGTCACTCGTTCAATTATAGTCATTCCTTTACTGCAAACAAGACTTTTCTACTTTAACCAAAAAGCAATAACACATGCAACCAAAAATAAAAGTTACCAGAACGTATGGCAATTGACCTTCAGCCTACTTCTCACCACTCATTTTATTTGGTCAATACACGAAAATGAAGTGCGAGCCGTCACATTTATTGGTTCTGGATTTTTAAATTCAATGATACAATAGTAGGAATACTCGTAATGACAATTTATTTGGAAAGATTATTTCCAAAGGTATTTCGGAATCTCCTGATACCAAATGGTCATTTCATTAATAATTGATTTAATCCCTCATGTAATTAATAATATTTATACTATATTTTTATATTATGTTTTGACAATTTTTAACGTTAAATACCATTAACATTTATGCATTAAAACTAGTATCGTGACATATTTGAATGATAAATGAGTTTTTATTAATATAGAACACCATCATTAGCTACCAATGCTTACAACTGACTGTCGTCTTCAGAGATCTTTCTGCATTTTTCACATCAAAATCAACACTTTTAAATTATTTAAAAAAATTTAAAGTATTATCACTTATTAGCAGCTTACTCGCCATTACCTCCAACAAGAATTCGATACGGTTCTGCAATAACCTTTTTTATATAGTAGCATAAAATAAAGGTGTTCATAAACCGAAGTTTATAAATACAAAACACACCGGTATTAAAGCTTAATTTCATTGAGGATTTTTTGTTAGAATCAATTTTTTCAAATAAGAATTAGTATGTTGGAAAAATATTGTATTTGCAGTAAAAAAAATTCTTTTATACATTGGCTAGAGAAAAATTTAATTTTAAAAATTTATTTTGCTATCCAAATTTAAAAAAAAATTATTTTTTTAAAATTTTTTATAAAATCCTACGTTAATTTCTCCTCAATTGATTAACATTTTCATTTATTAATAGTATACATTTAAATAAATCTATATATAAATCGATATAATTGTACTTATAGCTAAAAATCTTATATCGATTTATTAAAATTTTTAATTTTAATTCACCAATTATATTGCAATGTTTCATAGTACAGACAAAAACTTACTTTTACTTTTGATAGGAGACACACATTTGCAATTTCGAGAATTTAAAAATTTCAGTCAACAACCTTAGTATCAAGACTCAATGAACCAATACAATTATAAATGTGATTATTATCTCACGTGACCAGTTATTAAATATATGAAGGGTCGAGAATTTACGAGCATTTTGAATAGAACATTACTCACCTCCAAATATGCGGGAGAAATCCAGTGCAAGTTTCGCCACATTGAAGACAAGGTTGTCCTTCCTCGAGGTCTGTGATGTGAACACCCTGAACAAAAGATAATTATAATAATTTAAAGAAAAAATATTCGATTGATTATAAACATGATTCAACTTATAATTGTTTTGTAATTATTGTATAAATAATCATTTTTGCTCATAAATGTATACTGTGCCTATATTTGGCTTGAGTTGATCTATAAATATATATTTTTATTAATACATATAAATTATATTACAGCTGTAATGGAAATTTATTGCTCTCTATGATTGATATTTATTAAAATGTTGATATGTGAATTAACATCCGAACTATAAATATTCAAATCATCATTCCAACTCGAAATTTCATACTTGTCTCCTTGTAATACAATTTTTTTGCAATAAATAATACCTATTTACAGCATTCCCAGAAATGATATACATCTCAGACTTAACAAATGCAAATACTTTTTAAATAGACGATTCAAATAGAAAAGTTAATAAATCTAGTGAAATATCAGAATAATGCAATACAGCACTATTTTTAGATTGTATTAATACATGAAAATTTGTGGACTTATATAAAATCAACAGGTAAATTTGAGTTGTCGTCAAAAGATTTTAGTGTAAGTAAATTAGTGTGATAGAAAAAATGGGACAAGGTCCGAAGAAAATTTGAAAAGCACGATTTTGAATAATTTTGAAAAAGTTTTTAATAACATAGATGGGATTGCTTTGTCAGGAGGTATCGACATGAAAGTTGCGTACTATTATGAGACCTTGACATAAGTGCTTGAGTCTCCAATCAAAAAATATTAAGGTTTACGTCAATGGTCTAGATCGAATTGGATGTGCCTACAAATTTATATTACTTTTATAATGTAATGATGGTAAAGCTTGTTAAGTCACGATACTTCAATCAACGTGTGCATATAAATTATTTAGTTTTACCGAACAGATCTTTGTATTCGTATTTTAATTTGATATTTCTCTTTCATAACTACTAATCCATATTAAAATACTTAATTGATTTTTTTTTTAATGTATTATGACCTTCGAAGTAAAACTCTTTGAATTCTAAACCTTATGGTCAAATAATTAATTTATGCATACGTATACATATAAAACCATTAGTTGCATCACATTTTCTTATATATATAAATGTTGTGAATAAATTTTATTGTATAAATTTTAATTTTGTATTATATCTAATTTTCTATTATTTTTCCATAAAAGATTTTTTAGTAGATATTACTCAATGTTTTTATTAAAATGTAATGAAACACTGTAAATCTAAAAATATATCTACAGGACAGATACTCTGAGAAAATTATCCTTCTTACTTATTTATTAAATTCTACTTATTTCTTTTTGAAATACAACATGCTTGAAGAATATATTAATTACTTTGGTTTAAGGCCTTCAAACTGCTAACATCCGCAATTTAATAACGATTATTATATGTACGTATACCCATAACCATTATCGTATACTTAATTCTACAAAAAATTTATGACTTCGATTAAAACTAATGTGTATAAAATGCTGTATATTTGTACATAATACTTTACAATAATATTTTATCAACAAAGTATTTATAATCATTTTTATACAAACAATATTTTTGACAAGGACCGTTTTAAAGTTAAAATTTTTTAAATGTATTTTGTAAAAAAGATATGTTATTAAAGTTTATACAACAAAAAATAAAATTACTAAATAATTTTCATAAATAATTATTTAACTGAAAATCATTTAATGTATAGATAATGGAATTAAATACCATAAATAAAAAAATTAATCACTAAGTTTAATTATATAAAATTATAAAATAAGGTTTTATCAACTCAAAATCTTCAAGAATAATATATTTTGAATAATATAAATGTATATTTTAAAATAGATACATTATATATATGTGGTTTTATTAAAAATATTCACACATTTTGATTTCGATATATTTATAATAATATAAAAATATAATGTATATATAAATAGTATAATTGCAGTAAACTATATAAGACAAATATTAAGTCTATTTTTCCAAGGTGATTATATTTTAAAAATATCAAAACACAAAAATATTAATTTAAATATTATTTTTAATTGCAAAATATTTTTAATTTATTGAAATATTTTAAAAGAAATTGCTTTCTAAATCTACCATAATTACAAGATATTGCAATATGTGTAATATATTTTTTAATGAAAAAATGAGATTTATTCAAAATAGTTAATATACATATAATACATTTCTCTATTAAATATGTATTTATTTAATATTCCTAAAATATTAAATTTATTATTGTTTTTTGTAATTAAAGAGAATAATTTTGATATTGATAATATTAATCTTATATCGAAGGAATGAATCCATGGTAATATATTTTCATAAAATAATCATTTTTGTGTAAAAAAATTAATTTAAACAAAGCGCTTATAAAATTTAAAGCAACTTAATAAAATTAAATTATAATTATCAGGAGCAGAAACAACCCTCTCCCGTATCAATAATCCTACACTTTGTCGTACATATTTATAAATTAAAAAATAATAATAATAATAAACCCAAATTTTTGCAATCTTCATATTCTAAATCCTAAAATTTATTTGGACAAAAAAGAATACGGCTATATTAATTTATATATTATTTTTTATGAAAATTATAAACTTATAATTGAAATATTATTTGAATTCTGTTTTAAAATTGGCTATCTAAGCTGTTTTATTTCAAGGTTTCTTTCAAGACTACTATAACAAAATTTTATTCAAATTGTAATAATTACATTTAACTACTTGATTAAATTTTTTGAAAACTTTTATAAAAGAAGTAACATAAAAAAAAAAACCATTTGTATTCAAATATAAATGAAATACTAATGACTATGATTTTATACAAGATAAATGCCTTTATAGTTGAATAATTTAAATGAAATATGTTTTACTTCATTTAATGAATAAATAAAAAAAAAAATAAATAAAGAACAAACGAAAATGTATAATCAATTCTTAGAGAAACATAATGTTATTATTTGAAAAGTATAAAATGTAATTATGAAAAAAAAGGAAAATTAAAAAAATATTTATCATTTAATAATGAATCTATTATACTAATATAGAACGAAAAATAACTGCTGATAAATATTTAATACTTCCTTATAAATGTAGTTCATGGTAAAGTATATATGTTTAAAATAACTGTCAAAAATGATTTGAATAATATTTTTACTTTAGATTAAAAATGAAAAATCGTATTGAGGAAATACAGAAAAGAATAATTGTAAGGCGGAATAGTTATTGAGTAAATTTGGAAAATCAAAAATAAATTTTTCTTAAAAAGTCGAAAAAGACAAAGAAACGTTGAGTGGTTTGCGGTAATTCCAACAGGAGTGTCAAGAGATTGTGGGTCCAGTCCGCCTACGCAGCATCCGCATCACCAAATACCGAATATCCGTGACAACGTTTCATCTCTCATCTCTCATCTCTCATCTCTCATCTCTCATCTCTCGTCTCTATACGTCTTTACCTCTAGCCGGCTATATATAGTAATCTTGAATAATGATCTGATGCGTGACATTGTTTTTTTTAGAGACATCAGGAGTCATCAACTGATGTACTCTTGAATTTCGAAAAATAAAATGAAACACCGAGTCAAACGTACGTGATCTAAGCACACTAATTATTACAGCTAATTATAGGAGAAGATTATACAGCTTTTACAATAGTTCTAATATTTAAAACGGGACAGAGTTATTTTTAAATGACATTTTTTACTAATATTATTGAAAAAGTAAACACTCTATTGTTGTAAGTTTTTAGCTATTGTACACGTTAATTAAATATCAATATTTAAATTGATAAAGGATAAATATAGATAAACAAAATATATATATATATCTATATATATCTATATATATATATAAATATATTAGTTATTAACTATAAGTACTTTTATATTGTATTATTAGTTATAATTTACTATTTATATTGTTGATAAATTTGAATGATCTAATGTATTTATTCATATAAAAGTCAAATATTTTATGATTAAAAAATTCCCGACAAAAATCAGACAATTCTAAAACATAATTACTTTCTGAAGTTTTATTTTGGAAAATGATGCCTATAAAAATCTCATAACTTCAAATAAAAATATACAAATCGACATATGAATTCTATTTTAATCGTATGACTAGTCTGAATTTTTAAGAAAGAATTTAAATCAAAGATTTTATTATTATTTATAAATGATTATATTGTGAATAAAATTTTAATAATGTATTCTATTTTAAAGCACAACAAATTTCTATTAATAATTATGGAGAATTTAAATTACAGTAAACAATGAGCAATGATTTGTCATAGTAAATATTAAAAACAAATAATTTTAGAATACCATTAGGAACAAGCAACTGCTTTGAATGGACACTTGATAAAATCTTTTTTAACGCTCCGTACACCTTCTGTAGAACAAACTTTACAATGTGCATCAATAAAACATATTTTATGAATACTTTAAACGCTCATCGTAAATCATCAGACCGAACTGACACAAGCTTCTATATTTGCAGTCTAATAATAAAAATACGGAATCGCATCTCTTGAAAGGCAATATTCTTATTTATGACACAAGACTTCAGCTATCGGCGTTCACATGCCAAATCTTACTCAAATTTTGGATGTTCGGGCTGACAAACCAACTCTCGATGCACATTTACTAATACATCGGAAAAGATCCTTACTTAAGCATCAATAAATAATAACAAAATATTTCTGGATAGGTACACCTGAGGAAAATCAACGAGGCAGGCGACACATTTGCTCTTGTATAAATAATTGGGTCTTTAGTTTTACAAATACATTTTTTTCTGCAAATGCCCATATTTTTTCAAATTATAATTATCCAATGAAACATTAGGTTATTATTATTATTATCGAATGATAATTTTATGGTGCCATCCAAAAATTCAAACTGTGGATTACTGTGGATTTAATTTTTAAAGTGATCATTAGTCCATTCATCAATTGAAATTTATTTTTTTTAATTATTGATACGATATATAATACTCATATGAACATTAAAATGTCCAACATTAAAGATATTTCCTTTAGTGTATGTAAATTTAAAATATGAAGTTAAGTAAAGTTATACAATGTGTTTGTTACTGTTTAATTAAATTAAATAATAAATTAAAAAAAAAAAATCAATAAATTCGGATTAATTTTAAAAATTATTTATTTTTTCCAAATCTGTACATTTTTTTATTAAAAATGTTTTAATTGCTATATTAGTTCATATTTATAACCAATGTTATGTTTGTGCACACATGGGGTATATAAGCTCGTTGCATTATCGAAAATACTTCTTTACAACAGTGTAGATTAAATACACCAACAATATTAGTTTATAAAATATATTAGTATAAGACATATTATAACATATTTTTGAACTATAAATGACGCTTTCCTTAATTAAATATATTAAACAAGTCAAAAAAATAATATTTTGTAATAATATTGAGTTTTTCGTTTTTATAACCATAACAGTTTTTAATTTTTGTTTAACATAATAAATTTAAAAAAATCCGGTTAAAGATAAATAATTAAATTTAATTTTAAGAAAAATTGTGTTATTCTTTAATCCTATGCATTATATTCTCAACACTTGGAAAAACTTTCTTACGAAGTGCATTAATAATTACTACAAAAAATTATTTACTTTAACATCTAATGTCATACCCCATCTCTATAATTCCAGAAAGTCCTAGAAGGCATTACACAACTTTTTTCGCAAATTTCAAATCTCTGTGATATCGTTTCTTTTTCATCGTTCTCCTCCTTCTCTTTCTCTTCTTCTACGGATTCACAATGATAATTCCTTACTCTATCATTGGTAATTTCTTCTATTTGTTTTCGACTTTTTCTTTTGATTGCATCTTCTTCTTTATTTATACAAATCTTTATCATGTTCGTTGCTTCATTGTGACTCGTATTATTTAATTTCATATGATCGGCCAAATTATTATAATGCTCTTCAGCTTCTTTATCATCGAAATACTTTTCTCGATCATTATTGTCAATCTGAAAAAATGTCTTGGATTCCTTAGTTAAGTCAAAAATAAACTCGTCCTTAGCAGAAACGTCAGACGTTGTCAATTCTCTAATTTTGCTGTGCTCTTTCAAATATTTAGCAGCAAATTGACGATTACTTTCATACCATTCTTTCATTGAGAAACTTTTTCTTGATTGATCTTTACTTCGATCCTTAAATATTTCATCTTGCAAGCTCTCAAAAATGGTTATATGCTGACTCACAGGCGGCGTTAATGGACGTGAGTGTCTTTCCGAAACCTTTGATTTTGAAATTCTATTCTTTGTAGATTCTCGGTGCTTTAACGAGTCTTTATTCTTACTTCTTAAACAACCTTTTCTGGTTTCACTCGTGCCATTGACATGTTTGGATAAATTTTTTTCTGGAGTTTCGGAATTCTTCGACTCTTGATCATGAAATAAATGTGTTTGAGGTGTATCCTGATCCTCATGATACACATACTCCAACTTTTTATCTCGCATTTTCGATTGTTCTGGTGATGCTTCGGAAACGTAACTTTTTCTTTTTGATACATTATTTTCGTATTGCTTTTTTTTAGAATTATGATAATTATCGGAAGATTGTCTAATATCATCTTCAAATTCGTATTTCTTATTTCGATGATCTTTCTCACTTGTGGAATCTTTCGGTGGATAAATTTGAAAAATTCTTGAATTATTTCTCTTTTTATGATCTTTTTGGTCATTTTCATCACTGTATTCGTGCTTTTTATTCTTTTGAATAGTCTCATTTTTTTCTTTATCGCTCTTTGTTTTAAATCTATCCACTATTGCTCGAAATCCAATATTAAGTCCAGCATTTTTATCATTTTTCTTTTTTAATGAACCAAAATTTTCAATTTGTTTGAGCAATTGATCTCTATTGCCAGTTTGTTTTCCAGGATTTATCCGTTTATCAAACATTTTTGTACATGAAATCTCATTGTCATCTTTTTCGTTCCACGGCTCCGCTATTTTTTTATCTTCAATTTTTTTATTTTGCGAATTCGGGGAATCAAATGTGCATTTGTGATTCCGAGTCAGTGAGTTAGAATACTGTTTTTTATGCAAACTACTATTTTTTTTTCTTGTTGCGGATGACAATGAATCACTGTTTTTATAATAATCTACTACATTAACATCCACGATTTTTCTCGGATGTCTTGAGCCACGACTGTAATTTATAATTTTTTTGTCTGTCGAATTACGTTGATTTTGCACGTCTTTATTACCGAAAGATGAATTTTTTTTTTTATTCTTCCGATAATGCAAATCAACATAATTGTCATTGTCTTGATTAAATTGGTGAGAAAATCTGTCGTTTGAATTTTTACGTACATAATCATCGTAATTGTAGTTGCGGTAATTATGATCATCGTAATCAATTATCTTATCTTTGTTTTCATGTAGAAGATGACCGTGTTTTGAAGAATAACGTTGATCAGAGCGACTATACGTAGATTTGGGTTCTTTGATAAAGTACCCATTTTCTTTGAGATGTGCTGACATTTTAGAAAAAAAAGGCATTTATTATAATTTTCGTTGCACAGCTGCACTGTTTATCATGAAAAATTTTGAAATACCGTTTATCGTTCAATTGTTTTTATTGTTCTTGATTTGTTTATAGTACTTATTCAATAGATATAAACATGAAATTTATAATGAATAAATAGTTCATGGAGTATTGGTTTGATAAATAAAAAATTTCGCGTGTTTCATAGTGTATCCAGGCTTCTGATAAAATGGACAAAATCGACGCCGTACACTGTAAATTTAAAATCCCGTCATTAAATTTAATGAACTTTATGTCGATCCTTTATTCTGCATGATTACTATTGTCATCACAGTACCACAATGATTTTTCAACTTTACAACGTACCAAGAGTGAACTTTCTCAACCATCAACTGTGATCAACTGCAATTATCTACGTCACGATCTGATCTCGTTACGATTGCACCAAAATTGTCAAAAATGTTAAAACCACTGTATCACAATAGAGATCACAGAATCCTTGGATTGGCCGGCGCGATCCTTCGAATTTCGCGGACGCGCCGTCACTGAGCTTCCCGGCACTCTTCCCATGCACGAACGAGACCCGTTTTGTGCTGCACCGACGTGGAAGCGTCGGCGGACCATGAGAGAAACGCCCCAGGGAGCAAAAAAAGTGAGAGAGAGAGAGAGAGAGAGAGAGAGAGAGAGGATCTCGCGTTTCACCAACCGGATCGGGCCCGAAACTCAATCCTACGTAGGTAGAAACCACGATTACCGTCAATGCCGATCGGACCTTCCTTGTACCAATAATGAGAAAGAAGAATAGAGAGACAGAGTAAAGCGCAGTATAATTGGAAGAAAAAGATATGTAAAGTCGGCGAATAAAAAAAGGAGATTGGTTAATTATTTTTAAGAGCTCGCAACAATAAAGAAGCAACAAAAAAAGGCAATCAATGTACAAAATAAATTAGCCAAGCAGCGAGTTTGAATTTTTAATAGAAATAAAACTATGACAATCGTATAAATGAGACGCAAACAGCCCGTATCAATTATATATAAATAATAAACAATACGAAATTACTTGAATATTCATACTTTAATAATTCTGTCATGGACAATTACGTATGATATTATTAGTTGAGAGATGGTTTTTTAATGCATTCATTATTTAAATACCTGTAATAAAATATTTTTAATCGAGTGTTATTCAGGCGTTGATACGTGTCGAGAGAAATTAATGAATTAATAATTCTGTGATCTGTCTATAAATTTAAATTCTTTTCATTATTCGAGAAATCTATATTTTTCGTATCATAACTTTACCTTAAAATTTGGAGTAATACGTAGCAAGAGTTATGTGTAAATTTTATTTCTTCCAAAGGGAATGAATTTATTTTACACATATAATCGCGGGGATTAATTTAAAATAATAAAAGTAAGCCAACTGTAAACTAAAATGTATTTTATACTTTAATATTTACTTTGTCATTACATAAATGTAGATGCTGGATGTGTCTGTTAGGAGCATCGGAAAACCATCGAAAAATGCTGTGGTTACCTCTTAAATCCATTTGCAATAAGTAAATGGACAAAAGGTAAAAAAGAGTTTTAAAAAGCAATCATCGGATAAATGATAATATAAGAAAAAGTAACTAGATCAATCGATACGGTCAGAAGTGGCATTTAAAAACAAGAAGAGCTAGAGAATAAAGTAAACGGGAAAAACAGAAAAAATAGAAAGGACGAAAGAAATGGCGAGACAATATTCGAGAGCCGAGGCGGGGGAACTAAATAAAAAGAGGAAGGGATAAAGGAGAAGGCGGGGGGGGTGAGACAACCCTGAAAATTCCAGCTGCCGCTTTGGACTTTGGCGCACTTTCACGAATGCGAGAAGTCCGAATCAACACGGGCGAGCCCGTTCTCTATATGCGTGTGTGTGTGTGTGTGTGTGTGTGTGTTAGTTTTTCAACACATGCCCTACTCACTCTTCCTTTTGTCTCTTTCAATCAGTTCGAGGATACGCGATGCCTTTTTTTCAAAATATATAAATGGGCAAAGAGCTCCATGTTCTTTCGACAAGTGCATATCCCAGTAATTCAATGTCTACCTTTTCGGTTTAAATAATGACTCCATCGTAGAAAAAAATTAATAACAGCTATTGATCAAATAGTGAAATTACTCTGTGTAAAGTAAATAATTCTTAAAACTTAGCTCGCAACCAATAAATAATCATTAGCAGATAACGAATGATTTATTGGCTTCAATGTGGTTTATAAAAATTTTTACGGTGCACTGCCGAGAGGTAAAGAGACGTGTATATTTACTTAATATAGTTGAGTAAAATCAGACTGACCATTTAAAATCTTTAAAACGCGAATACAATGTCTTACTTTAATGTTTTATGTATTTGAAAAGGTACAAAGTCGAGTGTTAAACCCATACTACAATACTACAGTTTCTATGTTTAAGGCAATTAATCATTAATTTAGACACTGCAACAAGAATCTTCAGAAATGATGCATTGGAACTTTCACAGATGTATATTACAATTTTTATATCCATAAAAATAATGCAATATATCATCGCAGTGTAAGATTGCTCCTTTGCAAATAATTTTTATAATGCTTGAAAATTAAAAATGCAGCAAGAGAAAAAGTAAAAGTTACCCATGCTCGCAAAGCCGTGAATTTTCACGTTGAGAAAATTGTATTACGTTAAAATGCTGATTCGAGGGACATCCTTCACTCGCGCAATTCCACGCCACAGAAATGAAGGAAATCCAATTAAAAATTTGTCGGTTTTTAAGTAAGATTTCCAACTGGAGTGGAAAGTGCGAAGACCCACACGAGTTGCAAATTATCGGGTACTTCCCTAGCAATTTATGCGGGTAGGTACGCCGACATTGGAGGTGCGGATTTTGCACGACTTTTGCAGGACTTTTGCACGATTTTGCACGATTTTGCGATACGCATCCGCTACTCGTGTTCGCCGGTGCGCGAATTTCGAGACTCAAGTCCCGCACTTCCTTCTTCAATGTCAGACGCCACATCACCAAATTCGAGCAATCGAATGCTCCATTTAAATCATCTGGACAATAATTTAACTATTATTTACCTAAGCGCTTGATGTCTTTGTTATAAATAACAAAATTCTCTTAATATTTTTAGCTCATTTTAATAATAAAATGTACTGCTGAACTTTCGAAGATCAACAAATGAACCTGTGTTTTCAATATTTTACAGATGAAAATACGTGTAATATTTTTAATGGAACAAGGTTCCCTGAGGATTAATACTTGTATAAAACACGTGTAAATTATTACTCAAATAAACCTGTATACAAAGTTAAATTGATTTACGATAATGAATAAAGAATGACTATGTTTCGTGTTGCTTTTAAGAAGAGTATTTAATGTTTTAAAGAATATATAATAATTCTTTGTGTATAAGTACTATTTTATCATTGAATAATTTATTTCACATAAAGTCTTTTATATTTATAATAATTATTTGGCAATATTTCAAATAATATGCGTTTAAATTGAATAATATTTTAATTAAAAAATATTGAATTAGTTTTATAATTTTAATTACTTTTCAATTTTTTTAGTTAAATGACTGTAAATTTCTTGTTTCATATCTCTTTTTTTTTCTTAATTCAATATACTAAAAAGAGGCTACTCAGTTTCATTATAAGAATAGAATAAATTAATTACTAATATTTTTTTTGAATTTAGAAGAGCATATGATATAATTAAGCGTCGTATGTATTTTGAAAGTACCAAAAAAAAATTTTTTCTTAAACATTATTAATCTTGAAAAGAAACTTTCATAAATATAAATAAAAAACAAAAAAATAGGATTTTAAATAAATATCCATAATCTAAAAAAATATTAAAAGTTACCAAGTACGTGATAAACGTACGTGATAATAGTCTTTTTTAATAATATTTAATAATTATGATTTATTTAATATTTTTAAAATGTCAGATATAAGTATACTGCTTTAATGCGCGAAGGATATTCAATCTCTCTCAGCTACCGATTTAATACAAAATTACATTGCAAAGTTACATTATTTTAATATTCTTCCACTTGGAAGAAAATTTTCTATTGATAAACAAAATATTTGTTATTTTTCAGATCAATCGTATAAAAATTACACTGGTTATTTAAATTAATATAAGAATTCATAGAAAATATATTTTTCTGATGTAAGTACAAAAATACTCATTAATTTATTAAAAGAGCTTTTTTGAAGTGCCTTTGAAAATTATTATTAGGCAAAGTGATGGAGAATAAGAGCGAACGACGAGGAGACGCTTACCAACTGTTATTCGCGAATCTTATTTTGCACATGTGGTGAATACGAGCAAAAAGTGGTTCTCGTCGCGAGCTCCCCTGCAAGATGCTGACACTTCTGTCCCGGTCGTATCTCGGAAGGCTTCCTTTATTTTCTGAATGATAAATATATTTTTGCACGCACAAGAAAATGGCAATTCAGAAAACTTTGTTAAGAATAGAAAACCCGTTCCCTTCTCGCGGTACTAATTATGCTTTGTAAATGAATACTTTCTTCTTGTAATATTTGAGATAAGAATTACTCGATCGGAATATTCAATTTATAGAAATCTTACATAGAATTGCAACGATATCTTCAAAATCATTACGTGCATTTTTTTGTATTTGCGATTTTCAACTCGACTTGTGCAGTTGTTGATAAGTATACACATAAAACAGTTGTCAATAATACACATGTAAATCACAGAAACACGTAAATAAAGCAACGATTTAAAATAGCTGTACACTTCATACAAAACGAATTGAATTTTTCATCATACGCATCCATACACATACAATTGCAATTTTTGAATTAAGATTACTAATTCATTTTAATATTTCATATTTTTTATTCCATAGAATATGATTTACATTCTGACTTTCATAATCACATTAAAATTTGGTACTGTCAATTATTTTCATTTTAGTTAACAATGCAAAAAGAATTGTAATAGTCTCAATTTCGACTCATAATTACAATAGAGTGATACCAAGGATAGTTGCTTTTCGACAAAAATTTTTATAAATATTTTATGACTATCTGTTTATTATATAACTTTTTCTATGTTCTTTTAATGCTTTTATAAAAATCAAGATAAGACAAAACTATAACATAATTTTTTCGTAATAAACTAGCGCTTTTGCTAAAACACATCTCTTATCTCGTTATTAATTAAACTTCTTTGAGAAGGAGTCTATATAAATTTCACCGTGATATTAGGATTAATAAAAAGTAATTCTAAGTATTTTATTTTATTTTCAAAAATATGAGAATTTAAATGAGGAAGTTTTGAAAAACATTTTCTGAATCATGAACATTAAACATTAACATAACTGTGTGAATTATCTAATACTTTGTTTAATCATTAAATTTATATTTAAATAAAAACATTTTGAAGTTCAAAAAAAGAAAATTTATGAAGTATTTGTAATAAATATTTATAAAAATATAATTTAAATATATTTTTAGATGAACAATATTCAATAATCATAAATAAATTGTTTAAGAATTTATAATATAATATATAAATGTCGAAGGTAATTCTCTTTCGAATAAGAATTATATGAATTTCAAAACCTTTTCTATACGTTTAAAAATTATGAATTTTTAATTTGCACAAAAAAAGATTGCATTATTTCGCTTGGACTATGAATAACTGCACCAAATAAATTGCAGTTTAATATTTTTAAAAGTCCGGACACGATTCATTGCAAAAAAAAAGTAATCAAACAATCTAGAGCATTTTAAATGCTTCATTAAAGACGAGTGACCGATTTTTCTTCACCGGAACGTATCTGAAAATTTCAGCTGCTTAACGGATTTTTGCACACCGCAGATTCGCACAATTCAAGTTACGCTTTGTGGTACCTCTTGAGAACTGCAATTGTTCATTACCAACTGTGAAATGAAATAAATACTAAAGATTCCATGGTTCACTGCAAAACACAAATAATTTCACATCAATTCCCTTCTAGGTCGCCGAGGTATCAAATTGATTCTAAAATTTGCATAATTATAAATTTCAAGAAAATCTTCCGTTTAATCCTTTTTATGTAATCTATTATCTGTTGATTCATTTATTTACACCAATATAGTGTTTTCCTGAATTTGTTTTCCAGTATTTAATAATCCTTATAGTACTAAGTTTTAAGCAGTGATAGATCATGAACTAGTAATAAGCTGACAAAATAATTTTAATGCAAGTATATTTTAGTTATTAAGAATGTAATTATGAATTAATTATTTGAAGCTAAAATATTAAAAAATTATAGATTGATTGTATCTAGAATGTGTATCTTAAATAATTTATAGATACACCTAAATGAAAATTTATTTAATATTTTCATAAAGAAAATTGATAAATAAGAATTTGTTTTTAACAAACGTTTTTATTTTTAAATACTTATACATATTTTAAGTACAAATTAGAATTTTACATTTTAATTGAATAATATAGTTTATCTCAAATTAAAAAATAAGCAGTTCTAGCTATTTCGTCTAGATTTTTTTATACTAAAAATAAGTATTGATTAAAATTTAAAAATATCATCTTTTTGTTTAGGAAATACTAGCATTAATATTGAAATTTACTTTTTTTAATTTCTCATATTTTTGAATTATGAAAGCAGATCGTTTAAAATACGGATTTAACAATCATTTTGATGTACAGTAATTATCATGTTTCTATTTATCAGAAAAATTTTTGAACGTTACAAAAATGTTTGTACTACTATCTTCGTACCTAATAATATATTGTTATTTTTTCTTGGATCAAAAATATATATTATGATTTTTTTAATCATTATTTTTACAATTAAAATCAGTTGATATTCATAATAACAATAATAATAAGGTTTTTAAATGAAGATAAATAAATTTCAATTTTGGATTTTCTGTAATCATTTGACATTGAAAAGTGATCGAATTATAAAGTATCAAAGGGATAGTCCTCATGTATTGTTCGATTTATATGAAAATTAAAAATAGTTTCTAGCAACCTAATAAATCTTCCATTTATTCATGTAAGTATTTCCTCCGATAATAGCATAAAATTCACTGTTAAAGTGAAGTAGTTGTTGAAGCAATTTTAAATTACGAGTTTTTTAGCTGACGATATGGAGTAAACCCAAACAAGATGGCTAAATAAAAAAACTTCATGAAGTGTATGAAATCATGAAATCTCAATAAAATAATTCGCGTACATTTGGGTATTTATCTAGTCCCTTCGTTGTTACACATACAAAATCTGTTGAAAAAAATATAATCAATAAATGTATATATTAAAAAGAACTATTCATATACTGTAAAATAATTGTTAATTTAAAAATATTGTTATAGAGCTAACATGCGTATTGAGTCTCGAATCTTATGAAAATAGTTGAAAAATAGCCACATCTGTAGAGATCAATTGAATGGTTGCAAAACAACTAAACTATTTGACGTTAAATTCTACATACCATAATTCAGACATTTTTTAAAAATATTAAAAATGATAAAATGATGTCTTTTTCAAATGAAAATTTACTGAAAAAAGTACAATTTTTTATATGCTAAATTCTTATTTTTTTAAATATCAAGAAACTCTTTTATAGTAATACATTGAAAAGTACTCTCAAAATTTTCTAAAAATTTCAAATTAATCGGTTTATTTTTCTTCGAGCTTCAGGTGCAATTTAATAAAAAAAAAAATCTTAAGTTTCTAGTCACGATTTTTGTAGCATAAGATTAAATTTTTGTTGTGCTGCTATTCCAGTAATATTTATGATTAAATAATATTCTAGTATTTTAAAATATTGTTGCTCTTGTAGCAAAG
The DNA here is from genome assembly GCA_018907245.1 of Eupristina koningsbergeri. NCBI lineage: Eukaryota > Metazoa > Arthropoda > Insecta > Hymenoptera > Agaonidae > Eupristina > Eupristina koningsbergeri. Next base: position 1,275,276 of record JACCHV010000020.1, read on the forward strand.
CATCGGAATATGAAAGCAATCATTTATTTAAAAGTGAATTGCTAAGTAAATTCCTGAAGGTACAGAGAAAATGTCGGCTCCTCTGCAATTACCGCGATTGTCAACTGAAAATAGCGGATGCTGTGCCGTTCAAACCAGGCTGTTGTAGTCTCACAACAAAACTACCAAAAACAGGCAAAGAAGGCGATGAAGCAAACCAAGAGCGAATACAACCTTCACAAAAGTCCGGATAGCCGCCGGAACAAAAGAACATGCCGTACAATGCAACAAATAAAATAAAATAAAATAAAGAGACTTGCCGTAAGTACACATTCATAGGATCAATTTCATGTACTGAAATCCTCCTTGTCTTTGTGCCTTTGCATTGTTTGAGGCTAAAATATATATAGGCGTTGTATCAAGGATGCCACATTATTAATTGTTGTTAATAAGAGTCGACGCCTTATAATCTGAACAAGTTAAGTTAAAAGTAAAAATAATTGCAATACTGCAACTCTAACTCTTCATTATATGTTTCTAGTTCATCCTATTAATAATCTTTTTAACTATTAATTATTTTTTATCTTTTCCTACTGATCAAATACATTATAATCAAAACAATTCATCAATAGATTATTCGTTTTATCAATAGTTTAATGCTTAAAGTGAAAAATATATATTTTGTTTTTATTTTATAATTATATTTGAAACTTCATTTTTTTTATAATTAGTATTAATCATTGTATATATATATTATTTGCTATAGAAATTATGTCTGTTTAAATTAAAGAATGTAATCGTATTTTAATGAATTTACAATATTCAGATGTAAAATATTCAAAATAAATGAAAATTTATTCTTAATAGATTAATATACATCAGATATAACAACAGATTCTATAAAAATTATGTAAATTTAGTTCATGTTTACGTGTTAAAAATTTCTCTTCTTGTCTATAAAACTTTTCTTAGCATAAGTAAATTTTTTTTTGATACAATGTAAATAATATTTAGAAAATGCAAAAAATAATAAAATTAAATCGCAAAAACTTGATTTATTTGGAGAAGATTGAATATAGAATATAAATATAGAATTCAAAATTATATTTTAGCTTCTAGAAATTTTTTCCCTTACTTACAATTTCAATTTGCGGTCTATTATTATTTTTTTACTTGCTATTTTCTACTTCTCTTTACTTTCTCGAGATTCAAATGATAGGTAATACGTGCACACAAAAATTATAAATTACTTCGGAATTATCTGAGAACCTTGGTGAAAAATAAATATAAAAATTTGTTTGAAAAATTATAAATTATACAAATATATACAATACAACAGTTTTTGACAATACTAAGCGCATATTCTAATATAATAAATCCATGAGAAAAATTAAATAATTTATTCGCATACATAAAAAGATATAATCGCAAATAATTAAAATGATGCTTACTATTACACAACATTGAAATTTTGAAAAAATAAACGCACATATTTTTTTTCAATTTATTTACTTCTATTACGCCACATATTTTTAAATTACAATAATTTATATTTAATATTATTATTTACTTCCGATTGTTATAAAATAATGTTGGTTATGGGATTCTAAAGAATAATGGGTTTATAAGTATAAAATGTAAATATATATAAAAAATAAAACAAATATTTATTTAATAAAAGATTTAAAAATTTTTATCAAATTTTTAATTATTATTTTTTTTAATACTGACAATTTAAAAAATTAACTGACTTTATTAAAGAATTACTTTAATATTATACATGTACATTAAATTAATGTATACAACAAAAGTAAATTATAAATGTTATATTCTTAATTCATAAAACTATAGAATTCATAAAATTTTTAAATTTATAGAATTAGAAAATTCTAATAAATTTATTGTGTTAATTAATACTAATATTTCAATTTTTCTCAGCTTATTATTTAAATTCAAGTCGAATACTTAATACAGTTATACAATAATACATATTAATTACTTGAAAATAATAATATTATAGTGATCAATTTAAAGAACTATTAAAAGATACAAACAAGTTTGTTAAGCCAACAAAAATACACATGAATAATAAATTATATAATAAAAAAATATTTTTAAAGTATTTCTAGTTTTTTATTTATTAATAGAAACTAAAAAAAAGCCTTTTTATTATTAAGTTTACTTATTGGGTATAAATATGTTTTACGAAAAATTAACTCTTGTATGAAAATATGTGATAATGATAACAAGTATTATAATTATAAATTCCAAATAATAAGTTTTAATTTAATTGAAGTATAAAGATTTTTCAATTGATTAAACCGAATTTATTGCATAAATAAATTTTTTACATTCTTTTTAGTGGACAATGTATTACGTGTTAAATAATCATATAAAAAAAATTTTTTTAAAAAAACTTCTTTATAGACAAAAACAAATTTGGAAGTATTTATCATTCTTTTGAGATTTAAATGTATATTCAGATTTTTTAAACCTTATTTACGATTAAACGAATAAAATGGTTGATGGTTAACTTCGTTAAAAATTTAGAATGATACTACAAAGATGACAACTAAGTTTTCTCCGAAACCACCTACGCGGTCCCTCTTAAGCCACACCCATCATACTTGATTTTAAAACCGAGCGGTTATATTCTATTCAATTTTATCTTTTTCAAATAAATCACCATAAGTATAATGCAAGTTTTTTAATTTATAATTACTTCGTTGATTTTTATTTTTGTATATTTTGTCTTCTTTGTATTTAAATATTGTCACAATAAATTGAAATTAAAAATATGCTTATTCAAATTTAAAATAAAACAAACCTTATATATTTATAATGAAACATAAACATAAGTGATTTTTAATTGTCCAATTATGAAGTAATCAATATTGAGAAAAAGATAGATATAAGATATCTATATTCAACAATTTACTTAATATTTTAAATGCAAAACCAAATACTCAAAAATATATAATGATACTCTTGAAATATTTATTTTTTTTTTAAATCAATTAAAATTTATGATTTTATTAATAAGATAAAAAATGAAAGCTAGATTACATAATTTTACTTTTTTATTCTAACCATAAATTAATATGGAAAAATGTTTAAATTATTTTAAAAGTTAAAGAATTATATATATATTAGATAAAAAGGTACTTAATATTGTAATTTAATAAATAATTGAACTAGCAAATATAATCTCTTTCATTACTACCGCTATATACTAATTATTTTCTAAAAATATTATTTTTTTCATGTGTGTTAATTAACTTATTTACCATAATTTTCCTCCCTAACTGTTCAGAATCATTTGGTCGTTTTTATCCAACGAAATTTTCAGAGTAAAAGTTGGCAGCGATTTATTTTCCATTTTTCTATCAACTACAGGTTTCCTACAATATTCAAAACTCTCACCATTGGTGTTTAATCTTTTTGTCAGCAATATTCCAACCGATAGGTAAATTTTTATCTCTCAATAAGCTGATGATGTAACTCTTCTGCGCTTTTTGTGTACAATTTTCTTTACCTCCTCACCTATAAATAAACTTCTGATTTCCCTGCAGACTTTATTCTCTAAATGGAGACTTAGTATTATACAAAATAAATCCGAAGTTATATATTTTTCAAATCGCTCTCGTCATATCCCTCCTGTGTCAGCAAATTGGTTAAATACCTTCATGTCACTTATGATCGGTATCTGAGATGGAATCACCACACAACCTCAACTTGAAACAAAATTCTTGTAGCCCACCATTTTTTATGCTCCATTTTGATTCACAAAAGTATTTCACCTAATACTAACTTAAGAGCTTAAAATCGTTATACACAGCATGACAACTTATGCTATTCTGGGGTTCAGCAGATCTCCGAACACTAAAAAAAACTCTATTTAACCCATCATAAAATCCTCCCAGTTTCCTCTACCATTCACTTTTTTTAAGAATTCCTAAATTCTTAAAGAAGCAAATCTTCACTCTCTCATCGATGTAGCAGTGAGGCTGGCAATGTATCTTTCTAAATCAATATTAGTTTGCTCCAACCCTAGCATTAGTACGTTAGCCAAAGTCTAAATACTTCAACCACATTCGAATACCGTGTTTCTTCATTTTATAATTGTGGTGATCTATCTGTTTTTCACGCAAAGGGTTTAGTCGATCAACGATCCACATGGGTCGTTGAGTCAAACACTCTTCGGAAATTTTTGTGTCAGGACTATTGTGCTAAGAGTTCCAGAAGTTTTCCCGAAGATTTCTCCTCCCGGCAAAAGCCAAAAGTAAAAAAAAAAAGAAAAAGAAAAATTAAATTCGTTGGCTTTTGTTAAAATATTTAGAGTCAAAACTTTATTATGTATAATTTATATGCAAATAGCCTTAACTATAAAGTTGATTGCTAGAGGTTATAAGTAGTGTTTGCATTTATTTTTGATCAAAGATTCAATTGCGGTCTCAAAATCCTAGATATTAAATCTAAAATCAAATTTGCTCCTACCATTTTCCAACGCCATTTCTGTTACTTTATAACTTTTAAAGTCATTTTAGTTAGTTTAGTTTGAAGCCCGTTATTCTAGAGCTCATTGGGTATGCCATTCCTATTTGCGGACTACCCCTCGCATCAAAATCAGCACCCTTCAGGCAAAATTCATGAAAACTCTTCGGTCATTTACAAAGGCTTATCTACGTATGAGGAATAATAGAATTCTCATGGAGCTTGATATTTCCTGCATATCTTCCTTAGATTCTTTAATAGCTAAAGATCTACGAAACTCTATCTGTTCGCACTCTATAAGCCCCTTATTCAGGTTGTTTCCAACATCTCATCCCAAAGTTATGAAACCCTGCTCACTAGTTTCATAATTATTCAGTACCATTTTATACTCTTTTTCAAACTCTTTCAACTTTTCCTCTGTTATTCGTCTTTTCCGAGCAGAAATTAAATAACCTCCGCAATTCTGCAATTCTGCCTTATCATCAGCCAATCATGTAGTGAGAGAGTTTAGTCAGTAAATACTGAAACTACCTGTCATTGCAGGTGTTTTTTCTTATAAAATTCTATCCATTCCACGGCTTCTTCGACAAATTAAAATTAAAAAAATAAATCATCATTGATTAATTGATCAACCCAATAGCTAAAAAATAATGCAAGAAATTATTTATTATAAATGAATAAACTTTTTGATAAATATCCTAATTTTCATTTAGGTATATAAATAATCACTCATTGTAAATTACACATAGCCCTCATGTCCGAGAATATTCTGTATTAATTACACAAGTCATCTACAGTAAAGGAATGGAATGTTCGATATTTTTTCAATGAAAAAATCCACTTAATTTTCCAGACATTATTCTGTTGACATACTTAATACACAACGTGCCAATTTGAAAATAATAGAATAATATTAATAATAAATCCGATATTGCAAATTACTTCTTATATTGTAATAATCCCGGATTATCTCAAGTTAAGAACTTTAAACTTGTTTTTTTTTTTAACATTTCTAAGAACGATTTATACAATAAGATTTTATTTCTAGCTATTGGTCAGAAATTTTTTTAACGTCATACAATAACTACATTCTTATTAATATACTGTATCACTTACTTTACTAATACCTTAGTTGATCGACAAACTTCTTCCGCTTCCTTCAATTATAAAAATAATCCATAAGTCTATTTTTCTTTCTAAATACCAATACAACCTCTTTCAATAATCTCTCTGCGATGTTATCCATACTTGTGTTTTTTTTTACTCTTGAAAACTTTCAACACAAACTTTTTAATATTACCTTTACTTTCTTCACCTATTCTATTTTGATTTATTGCAATATTTTACCATTCTCATTAATAAAATGTTTGAAAGTTTTCGAAGTAGAGGGAAAAAGGAGTGACTATAGCCTAATTACCAGATACTCCAGTAATGCTAAATGATGTAATTAAAGGAAGGGATGTAAGAATTTGCCATTCGGAAGTTGAATTTATCCGAGAAAAATCATATAATTCTAATAATTGATACTATAATTACAATCAGTCATTACACAAACTAATATTTAATTTCGAAAAAATTCTAATCAAGTTGTATAAAAATACGTAAAAATCTGTTTTTAGAAATATCAATATCTATTCAAAATATACCTTTTGACTATGAAAACTATCAAATTGTTTTTAATTCTATATCTCAGATGATTTTAATGTCATATCTTAGATTGAAGATCTTGAAAAGTATTTTTATACATTTATTGGTCGTACTTGATGAATCAATGCCGAGCCAATTCACACATTTTACTATTCGAGGTTCTATAAACTTATTCAATAGCATTACACAACATTATTAAAATTATTAAAATAAATTTCATTTTAATATAATTTTATAAAAATATCATATTAAAAATTTCCGAAAATTTCATGTCCCACCTTCGAATTAATTTCAATTAGAAGCAGATAGGTAACGCATAAATTACAACCAATTACTGCTTAAAATGAACCAAAAATAGTAGGTAATATTACATGTATACATTTGTATTAATAGCATTTTAAACAATAATTTATTTATTCAATTTATTTTATTTAGTATACATATATTTTTGCTTTCTGTTTAAAAAATCGAAAGTCATTTACTTGTGCTTCTTCGTGTATTAGCAAAAAAAAAAAAATGAATAAATATTATTTCTTTTATTTATAAAATATAAAATAATAATTTAGGACAAATTATTGATTAAGGTATATATTATAAACAGGACTTTGCTTTATTATTTTAAATTATAAATAAATTTTCTAATGTATAAAATACATACATTTTACAAACAGTTTTTAAAGAAAATATGAAATAAATATTAATATTTATTTTTAAACTTTAGTTTCAAATTTATTTTTAAAATATTTTCAAATATTCATTAATGTAAAATACAATTGTATACTACGGTTAATATTTTTTTTATTAAATAATACTGTTTGCTAAATTTTATTATAAGGATTATATGTATTTAATAATTGCGACATCGTGTAATAGAGTTAAGAATTATATTTAATACCACTTCATACCATCCATCGGTTATATAGAATTCTGCTTTTAAATTGATCGAGTTTTATTTTAATGCATTTCGCAGCAGAATTTTTTGAAAAATAATTGTATTCTTAATTTACCGCAATACAACTACATTGAAAATATTATTAAAATATTATTAAGTATTAAATATTAAAATATTATTAAATTATAAAATATTATTAAGTATTATAATTTCACATATATCATTAAATAAATTTTAGAAATTTAAGAAAGTGCGTTATTGAAAATTGCTTTATTTTTATTATTTATTTTAAATAATAAAAAAATTAAAATAATTGCAATAATAAAACTGTTTGTAAAGGCGTGTTTGAAATTGGGGTAAATAATAAATTATTGTAGTATTTGACTAAATCTTTAACACTGCAGTATAAAATTTATTATTAAATATTATTATGTAAAATTAATAGAATGTGTAGAAAAAATTAATAACTCATCTTATTCAAATGCAGTACATCTTGTCAAATGAAATATTCATTTATTACAAAATTTTTAGTTATTAAAAAATTTAATTGAAAAAAATGTCAATAACAATAGCACGTATAAGTAAAATTTAATACTATTTTAAATATATAACAAGATATCTTGTTATAATATATTTTTTATGGATTTGAAAATATGAAATTACAGTATAATTTTCATAATTATATTGCATTTGTGTGGGTATACAAAAAATTACCAATAACAAAAAATTTTTTAAAAATATATCCGTTTTGATGCAAAAAATCATTTTATTTCAGTTCATTAAATTTATTTTCTTTTTATTATTTAAATATATTTTACCCACGGATATTCGCGAACTTGAAAATATCAGTAAAAAATTACTTTTGTAGAATATAACAAAGTTTAAAATTTAAATATGAAGGAGCTTTAAATATGAATATATTAACTGCTTCTACTGCTTTTAAGCCGCTTTATATTTTAAGCTATTATTATTGTTATTAATGTTGTTAAAAATGATTAGAATACCAAGTAAAATCGTCTAATGTTTAATCTCGTCGGAAATTTTATGAAAATTAACGATTCTAAATGTAACTTTAAGAATTTAAGCAAATGACTTATTATCTTGGCAATCGGTAGAAGGATTTCCGAGTGATTTAGTATTAATAATAATATTAATAAAGCCCTGTACAAAGGGTTTGATGTTCAATGGGTTACTCCTATTTTTTTTTTATAATTATGGATTGTAAAACTTTTGGCATTGTCTGTCTCAGTACTATACTACTGGTAATTGATAAAATATCTGGCAATAATCGACTGTTGTTCGTGTACGAGAATGAATCCTGGCCGCTTCTGCAAGATGCGACTCAACTTTTTCGATAATATTTATCGATAGGCTCAGAAGCCAAAAAAAAGAGTGCTTTGGAAGCGCTTTTAGCAATTATTTCTACTGCTCGGACATTTGCTTTGGTAGTATAAACAAATGCAGATTGCCGGGCAGAGAATAAAATAAAATAAAAACAATGGCCATTTAAGGAAGTACGTGGGCTGAATGGATGCCGCGTTTAAGGAAGCGCAAATTTGCGAAATGGCTGGATGACGAGCGAGACGCCTCTTTAAATTTCATGGTTCGATTCTCGATTGTTGGCCGGCATTGAGTCCGACATCAGAAATGATGTCAGCCGTGTACGGAAGTGACACCGGTAATAACGCGATAATAATAATTGGCCCTCGGGTTCGGGTGGGACAATATTTCAGCGTCCTTGAAAAGGGACACGACCGGGGAACTGCGTGCTCGGGTGACCCCACAAGGATCTTCGCCTCGCTTTTTAAGAGGTTGCTGCGTCCTCCGGGTGACGTATTATTTATTCGCAGCCCAGCAGGCTTTCGCCTGCTTTTCATATATTATTTTCGTCATGCCTTTGGCTCTTTGTTCGGCCTTTTTCTGGCCATTCACAAATGAAGTCTCATAGCATTTGATTTACGGATTCTTTAACCATGATTTAAACGTTCCCAATGATCAAAAGGTATTTGCTCGCGATCGATAAATATTGATTTTAGAATAGAATGTCAATGCCAGTACAATCTACTTGCCTCCAACTCCACTTGAATTTTCGAATATTATAAAATTATAATGAAAATCCTTGAAATCTCACCAATCAATAATCACTTTTTATTTTATGATAAAAGGTGCTTTAATCGGATTCAAGCTTTGTCCTTAATTGACTATCAGTAAGATCAATAATTAATAATTATATGTTTATCTTCGAAGATTAGACAAACGAAAAACAGCGGAAATATTCTTTCTTGTGCATATTTCGGCAATGAATAATCATTTCTAAGCTTACACTTACATGCTAAATTTTTTAATAATCAATGCATATTTTAATTTATTCTTTTTTTTTAATTGAATGCCAAAAAATTGCGAGAAAAATGAATTATATTTTATTTAAATTTCTTTAGAAAATTTCAAGGATACTTATTAATTATAAAGCATGAGTATATTTTTGCTTTTCATATCATTTATCATATTCATTATCAAAACAATAAAATAAAAAAATATTAATATACAAATCAACACATTTAAAACTTTTTTTAATTAATCAACCCACAATTTTACAATATTTTTTTTGTAAATTTATGTTTCTTAAATTTATTTTTAATTTTATCAATTAAATATTATTTATTTTTTATACTAATTCAAATTTAAATTGACAAAAAATACTTTTATTTCAATATATGAAATGAAATAATAAATATAATAATTTATGAAATACTCTAATCGTGGATTATTTCATTAAAGATTCATTAAAGTTTATATTTACATTAAAATATTTTATTTGTATCTTTTATTTTTATATATCATATTATTATATTTCAATTAGTATACAAATTATTCAAAAAATATATAATTATTTGGCAATTTTCATCTTTGAAAATTATACATAAATAAGTTCATATTCCTCTTTTTTTGAGAATTAATTATTTTATATTGTAAACAAAATTTTGTTGAATTAATTTCAATTTTTCTAATTATAGTAAAATTATAATTTCAATTGTTAATACATTAAATATTTTGAATATAATGAACAATATGTAATGAAAATGATTTTAATTACAAAATATTATATGATAGAAAATGCCTCTAAACTTAACATAATTATTGTTATTCATGACAATGTAAGACATGGGTACAAAAAAATATTAGTTTATTTATTCCTAAAGAGTAAAAGTGAAATAATATGAAAAAAGTAAAATAATTTAATATTGTTATTTAAATGGTACAAAAAACAGAATTTTCTTAATAACATTTTGATTTTTTTCCCCCCTTTAATATTAATTGATATTTATGTGTAAATTAATTAAAAGTATATTAGGAATTCAAAATTGCACAAGAATATGATTAGAAATTATATAAATATTTTGCAGATCCTTATAAAAAGAAATAATTATTTATTATGAAATATTTACTGCTATAATTACAATTTCAATACAAATACAATTTGTAGATTAAGCTTTATTATAATCATTTATCATGATTTAATGATTATATTTAAAGATTTTATTCAATAATTGTTATGTACAAGTATGTATAGATATTTGATTTAAGTTTATGTTTAGATACATATGCATTGATAACAATATGTACATATATAAACTTCGTTCAATACACATATTTTATTTTTAAAGCGCTAACATATTATAATTAATTTTTCTTTGATTTTTATAATAATAATTAGTACAATTAATATTTTGATAATCTTCACATTTAATGTAATTTATAAGTGATCTTTATTTTTATTAAGAAATTTTAATATTGTCATATAATATTACATGGTATATATAGGAAAAAAAATTAGAGTATTGAAATGCCAATTAATTTAAATTTACTATAGCTTGAAGAGTTTTGTAAATTATATACCATGAAAATATTTTATTCCTAATATATGATAAAGTTCTCATAAATATCTTCTAACAATTTATTAGCAAAAAAAAAAAAATTTGAATTTAATTAAATAATATATTTGATTATTTTATATTATTCATTTTATCGCTCAAGTTAAAAAAGATAATAAATTTTATAATAATTTATAGTTGATAATTGATTAATAAATAATACTGTATTCAATTAATAATTTTGTGTACTAAATTTACGAGTAAATATTAAATTCTGAATTTAAAATGAAATAAATTGTAACATATGTTCATTAACATGTAGAACAAGGTTTTTTTTGTAGTGAAACTTAATTACCTTGAAAACTTAATCTTGTATAAGCAAATGTTAGATTTATTGATGAAGAAACTTAATTAATTTTATTTTTTAATAAATTGTTTAATTAATTTGTTTCTTTAGTCAAATTTAAGCAAAAAAATTAATAAAAATATTATGCCTTATTTAAAACTAAGATTTTCATTTAATAAATTATAACAACAGAAGAATAATAATTCGTAATTTTGATTGATTTCGTAATTCAAAAAATGTAATTCAAAAACTTAGTCTCTACAGTTGTCAATAATTAAATAACAAAAATGAATTGTAATTATAGTTTAATTTACTTAAATATCTATTATTTATAACATTCGTAGGATTAATAAAAAACTCTTTTTTGATCTCATTTTTTAGAATGTAAATTTAATTTGAAGCAATTCATAGTATAAGTGCAATTTTGTCATATAGATATACACGAAATTATTTACACGTATAACTCAAGGATTTTTAATTTACGTGCGTAATATTTGACTTCCTCCTTAGTTATCGAGTTTCAGATAATAAAAATCGCAAGCTCGACTTTAAAAAATCGTGGGTACATTAATGTGTCACACCAATCAACAGGATTAGGTTATGGAAAACGTGTTGAATTTCGTCTTGTTTATCAAGTAATTGTGTGTTAGTTGTACGAGGGGCCTTAAGTCGTTGCAGCAGGGGACTGGGGACTTGAGACCCACAGACATCCGACTTGACATTCTCCACTCATTGTGTCATGGATTTTTATAGATCTGGCTGCTGTTTTAGGCTCGAAATTCGTCAGCACCTGTTCCGTTCTTATCCTTTTTATCCGTCGCCCCTGAACTTTTCCTTGCCCAATCAATTTGCTCTTTCGATCGTCAGGCTCGTGTGTCTCGTTGGCTTTTGCGCCTTTTTAGACACTATATTACCACGTCACGAGGCTCGACACTGTATTTCTTATGAAGATATAATGCAAGATTAATGCCAAGTAGCCTCTTTAAATTTATCATTCTTTTTCGTTCATTTAAATTCAACGAAATTCATTTTCATTTCAAATTAAAAGCAATAAAAAGCCGTACGTGTATTTTTTCACTGATATTCATTTAGTAAAACTTTGGCGTACTTATTAATTTGTAAATTGTTAATGTTATGCACAGCTTCCGCCAATACTGAATGCGCCAATACGCATAATCAGTATCCCTAATCTGTGCACACACATTATATCTAGCCATCATTACTCGGAAAACTATAGTTTTCCATGATCGGAACATGACGCCACTTCACTCGATACAGTATGTTTAACACTGCCACTCGTATTAAAAACGATAAACTGTTTTTGCTATTATAAAATATTACCCATATAAGGAAGTCTTGTGTACAGTTATTAATAATAAAAGTGTGTGAGGTTTGTGCTTAAACTAATTTACATATTTTATTAAATAAATCTTAAGCCTCAACAACTTCATATTCAAAATCCAAAATAAATATTTCTTTTTAATTATTAAGTAATTAATAAATTTCTTTTTAAGTATAAAATAAATTAATCCATATTAGGGTACTAATTTTTTACCGTATTGTTACAACATTTCTGATGCATTAATTAATTTTTTTTTTGTTTTAATATTTAAAAAAATATACGCGTATTATCTAACAACATAGAATTTAATTTTCACTTGTAACCACTGAATTGAAAATATGAAAAATTTGGTTTTAAATCAATAGTTAATGATGCTATACTCAAATGTGTTTATTTGTTTAAGAACTTAGTAGCATAGTCTATCAATCCACGGCGATTGTTAGAGGAATTCATGTAGCTGAAAGAATGGAGAGAACAAGAACAATATGAGTTCACTATTTTTTATGTCTGTGACTTGGCCAGAATTGTTTCAATACACAAGACAAAAAGAATTAAAAATATTAGAAAGGAAAAAAAAAGAATACAATTTACTATTTCCTGATCATTCTTCTTGTTCAATTATTCCTTTAAAAATTAGAAACTCCTTCCTTAAATTGGTGACTTTATGGATTCTAGTGGATAAACAATTATATTCTTCAAGATTTATATTGTGAAAAAACAATATGAACCAACTTGCTTTTCTAGGGACATGCGATAATAAAATAATATCTCGCAGGCCAGTTTTATTTTAAGAAGGGGAAGAGATACCAATTTGATTTAAACTTGGATGAAATAAGTAGAACTTTAAAAAATCTAGAACTATGTAGTTGTTACTGGATAAGAATAACAAAAAAAGAAACAGTTGTGCTAAAGATGAAAAATATTAAGATATTTAGAGAGCTAAATGGAAAACCAAAAATAGATAGTTATTAGGTTTAGCAGAAATCTAACCAAAGTATATGGAGAATTGAAAATAAAATATTTATATATTTTAATTTTAAAAAAGTCGCAGAAACTTTAAAGAAAGAGGTATTGACAACTATATAACTCTGAAGAATTTATTTTTAAGTAGATATAATTTTTAGAAGCAGTGTTTGCACAATTCATAATATTATTTTTTGAAAAATTTTAAAGTAATTTTATTTTTATTGTGAATTAAAATTAAATTACCGATCAATTTCTATACAATTTCATAAAACAAGTATACATAAATAAAATGATTACATACTGTTAGTATTGTCAGGTATATAATTGACAATGCTCACATATACGAGGCATTCCCATATATGTTGGGAACAAAGAGTTAGCTGCGTCGTCAACAAGATTAGTTAAATCCTGAGAATAGGCAAGTTAGAACGATATTGAGTAATCGAAGGGTCGAATTAGAGCTAAGCAAAGCGCAAAACTTTCGGGTCATTGCTCAGAATTAGGTGTCAGGTCGAGTCAGGGTGAATCGGTAACGTGACGTGGGCGTGACCCTACATACCCTTACATACTACGAACCTACAAGTATTAAGACACAACATGCGCAATCCACAACCGCGATTAGTATCCTCGATATTACAACTGCATCTGGGGAGTGGAATACCTATAACGAAGTGTTAATAACCTTCGAAATCGCTTACCCGCGAACGTTGAGCAGCCTCCAGTGAGAATATACGTAAATTATAAGCAGAATGGGTAACATGGTGGCAAAAACGACAACCAATATTTGAGCTAAAGTCGTGGCGCAGCGCTGAGCCCGTGTCACCGAAAATTGCAAATATTAATGAAAAGGAAAGTGACTACATGAGAGTTATTAGTGGAAATGAAACTCATGTGAGAAGTAATAGAGTGGCTTCGGTGAAATAGAACTCCAGGCGGGAAGGTGTTAAGGAAAGTAACCTAGTGACAGGAGCCTCGATACATTCAGGTCTACCTGCGATGTTGACGCAAAATTATAATCTTATAAAGTATCAGATCTGATGCCAAAAGAATTATTGGATTTAATAAAATAGATAAATAATATACCGAGGACGAGGGACCACCGGTCGAACGGTATGTCCTGGGCGCATAGAGTAAAATAATGGTCGACCGGGCCAAGAGAATTTTCAGATTGACATTATATCGCAGTTATAAATCTAGAGACAAACTCGTCACTGATATAGCAGAAATATTCATACCCATTGAGGTGCCGTAGACAACGTCCTGTTATAAAAAAAGAGATGCACTCAAAAGAATGGGGATTCGATCTTAGAGTATGAGCACCGCATACGGATATTGTGCAAAGAGCTTTACGTGGCCGTGAAAGTGAATTCCATCACAAGGATCACCGATTTCTATGCAGATCGCAAGCGACACAACACCATGATCGCCCATAGGTTAATTCTGGGATTACTAGACCCTATATCTATTCATGTAGATGTCCGAAGACCAGGATCCCTTGAGGAAGTGATATACTTGAACCGTGCAGTATGAACAAGAATTAAATTAGATAAGCTTCGGTAGAGGTAATCAATGAAGTGGTAAGTGCAACGGAATCCGGACAGCTTGTATCAGGAACTACCTGGTTCAAGCACTGCGAGAGAGAGCACCACGACGCCATTGATTGCTGAGTCTTGAAAAGACATATTAACCAAATAAAAGAGATGAAATGCAATCGGGGATAATCGGAATGATGATAATAATAATAATAATAATAATAATAATACGGATTATAAAAAAATAACAATAACTATAAGAAACGAGGTTATATTAAAAATAATTGTGATGCTGTGTATTGTTATCAAACAATCTATACATCACTTATTATTACATACCCGAATTTCTTGTCGGTGTATGCGGAACGTGTGTGTGGTATGAAAACTAACATATATTTATTGATTAAAATCGGTCTTTGTGTGTTGATCGATGATTCTAAACGGGAATTTCTGGAAATAACCAATCAGGATAATCGTAGTGAAATTAATTTAAAGTTTTAATTTAAATATAAATAAATTAATGCGTATTATTGTGTTTGATTTTAAGAAATTAAAATTCGCAGTGTTAAAAATTTTTTTAGTCTTGTACTGCAAAGTATAACGATCCATGATTTTACCAAGTGTGAAAATAATTAATTTAATTAATTCAGTGAAGTGTTAGTAGTGCAGTGATCAAATATAAATATATATTGATATTTCTATATACATATAGGTCAGATTATTTAAGATCAGAGATCACTAGATATTTTTATTCTATATAAAATTATTTGATGGAATTTATTATTTACAATTATCAGAGAGAGAGAGAGAGAGAGATCATCAATATTATAAAAATAAAAATAATTGTACATCTAACAACCCTAAATTTAATTATTTATCTATATACATATGCACATTCTTCAAATGGCATAGTAAGAATTTTATTGATTAAAATTATATCTATTAAAATTAGATCAAATTCATTTCAACAGATATATTTAAATAATAGTCACTTCATATGTATACAGTATATACTATATTGTTTGCTTTTGTATGGATAAATATCCAATTATGGTAATAAATTTATTTAGATACTGAAATAAATGAATAAATAAATAAATAAAATCTCAACCAAAGATATAATTATTTAATATTCTTTATAAAAATTTAATAATAGTCCCAAAATCTTAAAGTATTTTAAAAAGTATTTAATTTATGAGCTGGAGTATTAAATCTACAATAGATTGGAACATATTGATTATACTAAAATAATTTTTATATATCAATAATATTCAATAACTCCTTAAAATTATAGTGTTTAAAAATAAAATTAATAAAAATTTGTTCAAATCTTACAAGTATAATAATTATATATTTTATGAATGTCACTTTCTTGCGTATGTTTTAGCGTAATTTAGCCGATCAATGGAGTTAATCCTAATTTTATCAGGCAATTCGTTTAGTGTTATGTTCATCGATAACATTCGTCATTCTCGAATAAATAATTTCAGCACAACGCAGCACGTATGGATATGAGAATTTTCCGCGAACGATGACCTCATTTTCGCACTCGATAGATGATGCCTTTAGAGAAACTTCAAATTCAACGTTCAATCATTTATTGAAAAGCGTAGGTTACAAGAATGCGAATCATGAATTATTTATGGAAGTACTTTCTCGATTAATAATTTTTACTTAGAAGAAGGTGAAGGTGCTGTGGATGATGCCTTCATTAGAAGCCAATTTATCGACATTAAACCGACATCACTGAGAAAAAAAGTAACTTCTTTTATTTTGAAGAGTGAAATTTTGTATTTTTTAACGTTTGCTAGTATTATATTCCTATTATGTTATTTGAACGATATAATACGTATATTAGTATATAATTGTAACCAAAAAAATTCTATTCATATACAATATTGAATGATTTGATTTTTATTTTTAAATAATTTAAAAATCCAGTTGTATAAATATACTTTGAGTAATAACTTTTGTACAAATTAGAATAAAGAAAAAAGTGTTTTAAATATTTTAATATATATATATATATATAATTAACTTATATATACCCCTGAATGCACTGATTTATTATTATATTTTTATAATTAGAGCCGACATTATCTATAACAATTGTAAATAAAATATATAATTGCAAATATACAATTTTTAGTAATTGCATTTCGTAAATATTGATTTAAATTGATTTGAACAGAAAATTTAGTTATATAAAAAATAATTAAGATAAATTTCTTTTAAACCAAATGCTATGTTTTTTTAATTGAGATGTAAATTTTTTTATAAGAAATATAAGATATTATTTTGATAAACATGTGAGCACATATGGAAAGGTAGTTTAATAAATGATTTTTTTTAATTATTTAAATACTGATATTTTTTTATAAGTTTATATATTTACATTGACAATTAATTCTTTTTCAAAAGTATAACATATAATTGTATAAATAATCTACAATTATAATAGTATACAATATTGTAAGAAACGAAAAAAAATTATTTTCTAAAATTTAATAAGAATTTATTTAATAATATAATAAATATAATAATATACGTTTAAAATTTTTTCTATAAAACTAATTGATATTTTTTTAATTTAAATAATGTACAAATTATGAAGTACATATATTAAATAAAAGATATATATTCGGTAAATATATTTTTTGGGTTCATTAAATAATTAGTAAATTATGTAAACGTAATTTATTAATAACTGCGCTATTTATACTTGTTTGATTTGCTGATCAACTGAATTTAATTGATTTAAACATCGAACCAAATGGATTTTAGTCTACTTCTCAAAATGATTACAGTGGGCTAATTGACGAAATCGATTAAATCGAATTGAAACAACACAGACTCACTTGAGGTGTAATCATCTGTACAAACTCAGAGTTCATTAGCTTAATTAAAAGAAAATGAATACATGGCTTTGAAATATTTTCAACTCTCAATATATCACCTTGTTTAGTAATTACTGACCACCCTGTTTATATGCATGGATGAGCGCATAATTTGAAATACATCAATTGTACGCCATTGACAATAATGGTTACTGGTGTATAATTAGATGCATACATGCATGCAATAACCAAATAATATTTTATTTAACGATCTCAATACACTCGTCAAAAGTATTATTGTTATTAGATAATTTACACTCGCTTCTTTATTATTCAAAAAGATCTATTAGTCATCTGCATTAACTTTGTTAAGCACTTTTAAAAAATGTTTATGAATCAATAGTCCGGATAAATGAAAATTCGGTGTCACTCCAAATCAAGTAAAAATTATAAAATATATATATTTAAAAATACTATTAAACCATTTTGAATTTTGAATTTTTTTTATAATTATAAATATTTTCTAGGTAGTTGCTATAATTAGATTAATATTTTAACAATTAAACACTTTTAACCATCTTCATACCTAAAATAAAAATGTGCCCCTAATTATATTCACCTTTCTTATTTAATCATATTACTACATGGATAAATATTATTAAGTGAGTAATTGTGATCATCTGAGACATCGGTCATGCTCTAAATTGGCAAATAAACTCTGTCACCATAAATTCTTTTTGTGCTTACAAGGCTTAGTTCTACGTGTGCCTATTAATTTACACATGCAGAAACCTTAAACGTTTACCATTGATGGATAAATAAAGTAGTGCAGATAGGAATCTTCTTACCAATCAATCTAATAGAATTTACAAATACTATTTAATAAAAAAATTAATATTTATTTTTGTCTAATCAAAGAAAATTTAAAAATATAAATTCATCTCAAATTAAATTGTTTTTTTTTTTTATAAATATTGCAATTTCAAGTAAACTTAAATTTTCATTATACTTTCTTATACCATAAAACTGAAAACTGTGGAATATATTTTAAGTTTATTAAAATTAATATTTTGCCGTAAATTTTATTAATTTTATTTATCGTTATCAATTATTATTTTTCGAATAATTTAATTCGTAGTTTTATAACATTAATATTGATAAATAAAAAATTAAGAAAATCTATAAATTCTAATGAAACATGAAAGTCTTTATGAACTC
This sequence comes from Eupristina koningsbergeri, assembly GCA_018907245.1. NCBI lineage: Eukaryota > Metazoa > Arthropoda > Insecta > Hymenoptera > Agaonidae > Eupristina > Eupristina koningsbergeri. Next base: position 1,294,401 of record JACCHV010000020.1, read on the forward strand.
ATTATAGAGCGCTCTTTACATGTGCATAATTTTTTATGTAAATAAAGTATAGTCAATTATTGGCCAACAAATCAACTTTAATTAATTAATTATGAAGTTCTAGTTTATTATTAATAATTGTATTTTATATCAATGTTTTAAATATAAATATCTTAGCAGTATTTGGATTATAAAAATAGAAGCACGATTAACATTTTCTTCTAATAATAAAATAATATCATTGTACAATTTTAAAGACACACAAAAATATATAGTAGAGATTTTTATTAGAATTTTTTTATTTATAATTTGAGTTAATTTTTTCTATACTAATTAAGGTTCAGAGATTGAATATAATTAAATTAGATAATAAAAAAAATAGCTTTGATAAATGAACGATCTATTTTTCAAGTGTATCATAAATTAACCAGTAATTTATATAAAAATAGGTGATTTTTAACCTATTTTTAACCAATGCAACAAATATTAATTATTTTAAATAATTTATTTTTAAACGAAACTGAAATACTGAAGGTTTTAAGATAAATTTCAAATATATTATCAATTGACAATTAATTATTCATTAAAAAACTATTTACCATACATTTTTCTTAGAAATTTTTTGAATTAGTACACGCCGGTGAAACACGTTGATAGTGTCTGGAGTAACATTGGCACATTTTTTACTATTTCAAGATGAACAACTTGTCATCCAAGATGCGCATAAATATGTAAGTAACGACTTTGCCAAAACGGGAGTCTAAAGTTAACGTGTAAGGTGTCCGACTACTTATGGTCCACACCGAGAAATTACAAGAGTTGCACATGCAAAACAACATCCAACCGAGTATACATGTCAAGTTCGCATTTTTTTTTATGTTTCTCGATACATTTTAATTTTATTTTACACCTTGAAATTCATTGATAATATTGCATCAGAATTTAATCGCATATTAATATTGCCGTTTTTTAAATTGCTCTTATATTCGAATCTATGAATCTTTATCACAAGAATAGTATAAATTTAAGTGAACTTTAATTTATTTAATTAAAATTCATAAATAATGTAAATAACATGTGCGATTAATTATTTTTCTTAAATTTATGTAAACGCTTTGATAAATTTAATATTTTAACCTTCTCAATAATGTTAAATTAATTTATTTAAATTTTTTTTTTGTATTATCTATCTTGATCATCGTAAGTATCATTGTGACTGCGACATAAATATCATACACGAGCCCAATATGCCAATATTTATTTGGTACCGAAAGAGCGAATTAAAAGATCAATAAATTTATTTATGTACAAAGGATTTTACAATTACAATTGATAAAAAGTGCTTCAATTTACATACAAATCTAGCTGTTTTCAGAATAGTATTACAAAATATGGAAACAAATATATACATAGTCATATAAATAATAACATCATAATATCTAGACAATTAATAATAACATGAACTATAATAGTCAATAGAAGTATGTAGAAGGTTGATTATTACAATTAATATTTTCATTTACATATTTTTGATCCAACTCTAGAGTCCAAAAAAGATTTCATGGATTAGAGGCTTGAGTCAAAATCTGTTGAACTTTACTTCGACTTCCTGAACTTTCATCTTCATTTGTTCACAAAAGGAAAGAAGATGTGGTAACTTTTATTTCGCTCAACACGAGTAACTACCGTTTTTTTAGGTGTCTATTGTTAAGCAGATTTAAGTAGATTTTAGGAAGAATAGTAGAGTTCGAAGTGCTAGTTAAAAAAGTGCTAGTTCAGAATTTTGTAATTTTCTCTCTCCCAAATTCAGTAAATAATAGCAGTCAATCATACGTTATCATTAAGAAAAACCAGTTCAATTTTCTTCTTTTTGTAGCTTATTATGTAAATATTATTACTCGAACCAAATAAATGTATTTTTTATATATAAACTAATGTGAACAATTTATTTATTTATATTTATTTTGAATCTCAGTTGTATTATATTTGAAAATTCTACTTAAATAAACATAACACAAAAAGAGAGACAGAATTATGTTAAAAATACGAAATACTACATTATAGTATAACGAATATTGTATAGAAGGAGCTCCAAGAGATTTTTACTGAAGATATATTATAAATATCGAAACAATTCATGAAATAGGTCTTTACCAATAAAAATATAAAATACCGATGTAGGAAGCACCAGAATTGAGAGTAAGATAATGTTATCTATGTTTAATAGTATCATTGTCCCTGGAAATGATGAACAGAGCTCGAGGATAGTCCGAAGCTTATTGACATACGTGTCATCCTGACTCATACAACCACATTATATGCAGTCTACCTTATACGATCATTGCACCTTTGCTAAAAAAAAAACGGGGGGGGGGCTGTGCAGTTGTTGTCGGTCGCGTAGATAATGGGACATTGTCCAAAGGGAATTAAGTGGCCAAGAAGACAAAGGTGAGTCATATGTTTTAAACAGATCTGAATAATCTGAAACGGGAAAAAAAATCATTATAAGGGTGATTCTTTTATTGCCGCGAAGTGCAATTATCGACTCGATGTTTCTCAGGTTGCATAGCTATTTTATACCATCGAACACATTAGAACTTGTCCGATCGCGTCGACTTAAGATTTGAGAGCCGTGAGGTAATAGACATTTATTTTATTAATGACCCATTTGCAATCTCTGTGTCTTTCCTATCAGAAACTTACCTATTTTTAGCATGAAACAAAAAATTTTCGGTAACAGTTCTAGGTACTCTGTGTTAGTATCACGGTTGACTAATGATTTAAAAAGAATATATCTTAATTCACAGAATGCATAAGTAGTGGAACGTCTTGAGACTGTCATTGAAAAAGCCCATTTTAGCTCAGTGTGTGAAGTCACATAAAGATTATAATTACATATTTTTTTATTATTAAGTAACTATAATTCTAAAGCATATTGAACCACGCAGGATAAACTTAAAAATATAATAAACCAATAGTGAATTACGAACAATATAATGAATATAAGATTGTATTTTTTTGTTACACAATAAGGGATAAGAAAAAAGCAACTGGGAAATAGAAAGTAATAGAGTCGTCTGAACCTCCAGTACATAATGACTTATATTCTGATTTATAGTGATCAAGAAATGTATTATATGAAGCATAATCCCTGAAAAAAATCATCCAGGTAACACAAAAGGGATAAAGATCAGACTGGCCATCAAGATCGTAAAACATCAGACCAGACAAATAAGGCAAAGGAGATCAAACATGTAAGTTTCTGTTAAAAAAAAAAAAAAAAAAAAAAAAACTACGCGTATAGACAGAGATAGCATTGGAAAAACCAAATTATTGTGACTGCATAGGTGAATGCTCTTCCAACGCAAGTAGCAGTTTCGAAATAAAAAGAAACAAAGAGAAAACTATACAAGAGAAAAATTGCTCATGAGAAACAGGGGCAAGGATTGATAGAATAACATAAAGTATGTGATTCTTATTAAATTTTAAATTTTTTGAAATTTTAAACTTATAAATAATTACATCATAAAATGGATACTTATGAGTATTAATTTAACGGAGATACTTTATTGGGCGAGGAAAATTGTGAAGCATCATCTTCAATTTATTTGTATTGAACTTCTTCTATTAATATTTTGGTACTAGTTGCATCAATAATTATTCGTGAATGATGTAAATAAAAGAAGGGAAATAAAAATTTAGAAAACTTTACAATAGAAAAATATACTGAATATGTAAGTATAATTTTTAATAAGTGAAAAAATTATGAATATTTTTTGTTTAGCAAATAATAGGATCAACGCAAAAAAATATGCAACTAAAAGAAGTAAATTACACAAACATTAACATAATGATTCTAACAACTCCAGAACCATCCACAAGCGATCGAAACAATCTACACTTATAACCTCGGTGAGTATTTTCAATTTCGGGATTGCCACCTAGTGATTTAAAGTCGCACTAAATTATTGTCTTATGAGACACAATTAATGCTTCTTCCTTACACTCATACAAGCACTTAACACATATACACATGTATATCTAATTATTGATAAAATTTGAAAAAATATTTAACTATAAGTTTTGTATTATTATTGATTAATGTATTATTATAAATTGTAATTTAATGTTAGACTAAATGGCACATAAAAATATATTTTATATTATTAGTAAGTGACAATTAAGTTCCTGACGGGTGTATGAAATAAAACACTTATGTGTTCATCGGCAGCGTTTCGACAAAAAACTCTCCTCTTCTTCAGACATTTATTAAAATACAATAAATATACATTATATTGAATTTTGTATTATTATTTCATACACTCATCAGAAACTTAATTATCACTTACTAATAGAAAAGGTAGGCTGTCCTTTCTAACTCTGAAAATGTATTTTATATTTATTATAAATCGAATATCATTTTAGTCGTCATTTTATACGTAATACTGTTAAATATATATCTTTTGAAATCTTATTTTTATAAATAATAAACATTAAAAGTTTGATTAATAAATATAAATTATGCATATTATGATATTTAAATCATTGGAAAAACACAAAAAAAATTTCTTTTGATTAATTTTGTAATATTTTTAGTTTTATTGTCAACCAATCGAATGTAAGAAACTTGAAAAAAAAAATTATTTATAAACATTTATGGTTTATTATTTCTGATCAAACATGTGTTAATTATTTTATATTTACTGTTTTTTTTCAATAATAAAAAAATAATATAAGTATATTTTATTCTATTAAAAATAATTGAAATCTTCATAAAATTTTTCTTAATAAACTCTAAATAATTAATCCTGAATGCAATTAATAATATAAAGTAAAAATTCAAAGATGTATGTTTTAATAATAATAATTTATAATATACCCACAACATAGATGTAAGTAAGCTACCTATACATACCATAAAAGAACATAATATTATTTTTTCAAATAAACATGATGAACTTTAAATCTATTATTCTTATTTATTTATTTGCTTAATTTACGATTTTTATTAGTTTTTTTAATGTAATTTCATGTGTTTATTCAAGAAATTCAACAATTGAATTGTAAATTCTATAAATAGAGAAAGTGTAGAATTCTTACATTATATTTTATATTTTTCTTGGATTTAAATTCACTTTAATATTTGATTTTAGTATAGTGCAATGATAGTGGATATATTTAAATTGTCATGAGACTATAAAGTAAATCAACATTATATTGTTACAAATATAAAGCATTATAATTAAATGAATAAATTTGCCTATTCATTTTAATGGCACGAACTGTCATTATAAATTTATTTTAAAAAATTTTTTTTAAATAAATTAATGTATCATTATTTTAATCTACTATTGTAAATATTGATGTATTATCGATATTTCGTACATACAAATGTGACACTAAATAGTACATTGTAATTTTAATGGAATATTATTATACACACACACACACACACACACACACACACACACATATATATATAATTCTTTTTTGAAACAAGACACGCATGAACATTACTGCTTGACCTTAACTTTCACCAAACATGTTACCATATATATTTTTGATACCGATGGGCATAACTCTTGCACATTTAACTATATATAGTTATTAATTATTTTAAATACATATTTTTATTTTAATTTGGCTCATGTTTTTGAAGGAATTTATAAATTGCATTTATCGTTTAATTTTATTCTTCTATAATTAAACAAATTATTTTATTTCATTTTTTTAAAAATGTTTTAATATAAATCGAAATGGTTTATTTATTAAAATATATGTCTCAAAATTTGTAGGTAAGTATAATAAATGATTAATATATAATAGCATTTAATTTATTATTTCAGTACAACTTTCTAAATAGATAGTTACTCAATCTAATAAATGAGACTAAAAAAATATTTTTTTCTTATTACAAAAACTGTCAAATATTATTTAATCAAAACGAATGACTAAACTTTCTCCATTATTTTATTCTTTAAATTCTAATTTTCAAATTGACATTGATTTCATTTAATAAATAATACGTATATAATATTTTACAAAAAATGAAAAGTCTATCAATTTTATATTATAATTTAATGAATAAAATAATAGAGAAAGTACTTTCACTCGATTTTAGTACGTAATATTTGATGAATAAGTAATTAGGTGCTATATGAAGCAATGTCGACTAATTAGATGATAATATAATTATTTATATCTGTCTCAAATCAAATACTGAAGATAAATATTTTTATTTTATACTACAATTAAGTTAGCTATATTGCCTTAGAGTTTTATTTAAGAATTTGAATTAAAATCAATATAAAGATCTAGATTTTCGTTATATCCCTATGCTCATAATTCATAATTATTAAAAAAATTCATTTTGCATGTATAAGACTTTTGTTGATAAATTTAAAATTTAGTTAAACTTATTAAAATTATAAATATATATTATTTTATATTGTATACTTTAATAATATAAATTTTGTAGTATCATAATATACTATAAAAAGTATTTATAAGCTGGATATTTCTTCAAATTATAATAAAAAATTTAGATAGCAATATACTTAATAACATTAATATAGTTAAACAAAACTGCTAATATAATTATTAAATATATAAAATTATTTATTTAATGAAAACATAAATTATGAATAACAAAATATTTATCAGAATTAAAAATTTTAAAATATAATATAAAACGATAATTACAAACAAATAAAAGATATGGCATATGCGAAATTCAAAAATAAAATATTTATAACAATACGTATATTTTTGTAGTGTTTTAAGATATTTGAACTTGCAATATTATATAAGAGAAATAAAAAAAAAACATTTTCTTTTCTCTTTTGTAAAACCAATTACTCATTTAACTGATTTATTTTAATTTATAATACCAACTGCTTATTATTAAAATGTTTATCTATGATCATTATAATAAATAAATATCCAGTATTGGGATATTAAAATACACAATAAAAGAGTAAAAAATGTATTATTCATGATTAAATAAAATCAGGAATCGCGTTAGAAATAAGTTTCCAAAGCATGTATACTCTCTTGTTTTCTCCGTAATCTATCTGCATCTCTCACAACTTAATTCAAGAATAAGTAGTTAAATCTTTTATAATTATTCCATATCCTATTTTTTCTTATTAATTCACTTTCGTTACGTGTATAGCAATGATATTTTAATAAAAATAAAAATAACATAAAATTGAAGTTTTATTGTTTGATATCAATTGTATATGAAATAGTGACTGACTCACCGACGAATTAAATCTCGAAAATAACTGAATGACTTTGTTCGGAACGTACCGTTAACATTTCCATTCATTAGGCTATGTTATTTAGTTCTATTATTTTTCGTTTTATTTCATTTTCTTTATTTATGTTAATTTCATTAGCTTTGTTAAGTTTTTACCTTTTCACATTTATATCTTTATTTTATTTATAGTAATATTTGTTTTATTTCGTTTGGATAATTCAATATGCTCTTTTAATTAAATATTTGCTTTACCAATTTTTCATTATATATCATTTAAAATTTAAATCTTTCATCTAGAAATTTATTTAATCAATTTAATTACATTTTAATTATTTTTTATAATTGTACGGTAATGAAAATGAAACAAGTTTAAAATAAAGGTAAGTTAAATTTATTTCTAATTACATTTTTACCTTTTTATTCTTGTACCACTCATCTTAACATTATCTTTTTAAATGTACTTAGAAAGGCATATTGCATGAATAATAACGTATGTTGATTATACAACATTAAAAAATTTGAAATATAAATAACTATACTTCAATATACTTTTATATTTATTCACATACATGCGCGTTTAAATCCCAAAATTTTTATAGGTGCATTTATATATGTATGGGTATTTAACGAATTTAAATATGCATATTTATATATATATAAATAAATATATAAAAAGATACAGATTTATTTTGATATTACCGATGTAACTAAGAATTTAAATACTGATTATAAATTGAGAATTTTTAATTTAAGAATTTGATATGAAATTTATCAGCATATAAATAATTTTTATTTTCTTAATTTTTATAACAATAATCATTTTAGAATAGCATGGAAAAAGTATTATGAATTTTTTGTTTTAATTTCACCCTTATTATAATATTATGAATTTAATTTGAATGTATTAAAATAAAATATTTGGATGTTTTTTGTTTGTTTGTTTTGATCAATATTTCATGAATAAAAATATATTTAATATGTATTTTATAATTAAAATCAAGAGAAATAAACCATTTAATTAAATATTAGTATTTAATTTTTTAATAAAATAGTTACAAATAATAAATAATTTTTTCAAGTTTGTTAAATGAAATTTGATCATATGATTTGATCATATTATTTCAACGTCTAATAAGAAAAACATACATTGTTTCATAAATATTTTAAATTTAATATGTTTTTGTAATTAATTTTAATCGCTATTAAATAAATAATAATAATAAGTAGGTAACACTATAGTAAAGTTTAGAATTAAAAGAAATAAAAATGTACATATATAGTTAAAAAAAAAGCGTATAAATTTTCAATAATATCATCGGAAATATAATAATAATAATATCAATAATATAAAATTGAAAGTAGATCACATGAATTTCATTCTAGTTTTATAACAATTTTACTAAATTTATGTAATTCCTTTTTAGATTACCTCCAAAATAAAAGCATCAAATGCATGCATACACACCATTATACAAGGGCAAAATGAAGCCATTAAGAAGTTTCGTTTCAATTCCCTCAACTATAACTATTATCTTGAAATAAAATGCATGATTCATGTTAATTTATTCTTTTATTTTATAAAACCGTCGTTCTTATAGCTTGTGAATCCTTCGTGTAATTTTTCTGTCATCTTCTATATATTTGCAAAGAATGAACATAAAATTGTTTCTTGACATGTAGAAAGGTGCTATCGATTATACTAAAATCAATTATTCTACTTCGCTGCATAAATATTTGAGAAAAAACTGACTCTATGAAGGCTTGTATTAATATATATTATATAATTATAGAATGAAGCAATAATATCGATTATTTTTAACTAGCAATACGAAATACCAAACGACGTATTTTTCACATTTTCGTGATTTGAGCTCATAGTATTTTAATTATAAAGTTATTTTCATTCAAACTTTAATTTATTCGAGTTAAACAATCTTCTTCATACATTAATCTATCGAAATTTATGTTTCAGTTTAAACTATATGTTTTTATAAACATTTTGAATTAAAAATAAATAAAAATAAGTTAGTTAAATATGTTTTATAGATATGAACATACGAAGTATGCATTCCATTATTGAGAACTGACTAATGTCAAGTTTATTAAAAAATTTAATGGTGGCTTAATATTATAGTATAATATACTTAAAATTAATTAAAAATATTTTTCATAAATTATTTTTCAATACATAATGTTTATTTAAAAATATTTATACACATATAAACATATATCATACTCAATATACCATGTACGTATGAAAATATAATAAAGTATTGATTATTCCAAAATTTTTACTAAATTATTTATATTTTCATCAAAAAAATAAATTAATTTTATAATCTTATATTACCATATATAATATTATTAACTACTATGCATAAAAAATGTCATAATTATTAAAAAAAAATTTATAAATATTAGAATATTTTAATTATGTTAAAAAAAATTTATTATAAAATTACAATATTTATTAAAGACTTGTTCTGAGTTGAATATTAATTAAAAAATTAAATGAAATATTAATAAAATATTATAAAAAGAAATATTTTTGAAGTGGAATAAAAATTTTTAAAATATCCATTTGCATTATTAGACAAATATTTATTACATTTTTTTGAAAACTCCCAAAACTTGAAAGATACTTGATTAAAATGTATGATCCAGTTTTAAAAATATTTGTTACACATATTTATTAAAGCTAGAATATTTATTATATATTAATTCCAATTAGATATACTATTCTGATATATTAGAGGTTATAAACAAAAGCTAAAAACAAAAACAAAAATCTAGTGATAAACAACAAATCGAATATTGATAGTCCGAATTTTTATTTAAAATGTAAATAATATCTTGATGATGAAACTATATAAAATATCGTGTTCATATTAAAGGAGAACATTAAAATAAAGGCGCACGAAATATTCAAGGTCGTCATAAAGTATCATGACTAGATTCTATATGGTTATGAATAATTTGAAGATATTTTCCGGAAATAAGTTTTTAAAATATTTGCATTATTTGCATGTACTGAAACTATTGCATTTCTTTAAAGATATTGATTATTTTATTTACGTGTACATGTAAAACACAACTTTATTATGTCAAATATTATATAAAATTGCTTCATGTATGTATATTATTTAGTTGCCTGTAGAATATAATAGTTATAATATTGATAATAGATATATATCAATTATTCGAATGTCAAATACAACTTGCAAGTACATTATGAAAATCTTAAAAATGATTTTAAGAAGAAACTTTCTGTTATATAAAGTTTTAAATAACAAATCTGAAAATTATTTTATAAGATATAAAAAAATTAATATATTCAAAATAACTATCATTCGTTATACTTTTTAATTTTTTATAAAAATATTTATCCATAAAGAATTTATTTTTTAATAAAAAAATAAAGCAAAAGATTTACTTTTATCAGTTATGACACAATTATAAAAGGATGACATTAATTACATTTAATACAAATTTAATATTCTAGTAATATATTAATATTTAAAAAATAGCATCTTATAATTAAAGGTTAAACCAAGAGTATGATTTATTTAGAAGTTTTAATAAAAACTATTTATCTATTAGTCCATGGAGCGATTGGTACCATTTATATCTTATATAATATATAACATTTAATTTTCGAGGTTGAACGTTGACATAGATTTGAAGTAAGAAATATAAGTATACTTTATAATCGAATTAAAAAAAGGAATATTAAAACAATAAAAAAATAGTACATCTATTAAAAAACTCTTTTATTTTAATAATATACTTATTAATTTTTGTTAAATATTTATTGAACTTTTTTTTAAAAATAATAAATCACAGTTTATTAATTTTTTCACGCTTGTATAGCTTTTTTGAATTATGAGTTAATAAAGTGTGATTTAAGATAAATGAAAAATTATACAAACCTATTTAAATTTTTCTTTATTTATCAACCTTGTGTAACTGTCTACTCTATAATAAGAATTTTGACTTTTAAAAATGAGAAAATTATGAAGTGCTATGAAAGGAAAGTCTAGTTTATCAAATTGAAAAGTTTAATAAAAGCTATAAATAATTTCTTAAAAGAACAAATTTTTAACCAATGTTCCCTACGAACTAAATAAATCTATTTTATGTAAAATTATTATTCTTAAACATTATTGTTGCTGTTATTATTATAGGTGTATAGTTTAAGCTAGCTTCGGAAGTGGAAATAATTTTTATGCGATATTCGATCCCAGTGAAACTAATCAAGCAAAGTCTTGCGTGAAAAATGTAAGGACTATTTATCGGAGCGACTGGCAAAACATTGGAATAAATCTCCCCAAGTGGTATCATTGAGTCCTTCGGAACTTGAGTGCACAGCATCAATCCAAGCACTCAAGACACGGACAACTGGTGCAGCGTCGGCCACTGGTACCCGAGCCTTTTTAAGAAACGAGGGACAAATCGCATGCACCTAATATACCTACATACGCACACGTGGGTGTCGGAAGAAGGACGCGCGCGGCACTTGATCACAGGTAAAATGCAAGAAGAAAGGAGGGAAGAAAGGAGGGAAGAAAGATGAAACAAGGACTTACTTCGGCGTCGAACTTGTCGACCGGGGCTCGGCTGGTCCCATTCATCCTGAGACGGGATTCCTCCTGCTCTCGGCGAGGAACTGCATGCACTTTTCCTTTGGTGGCCTCTTCTGCTCCGATGCAGATTACCCGAGTCGACTCGGCCTTTCGCTCCTCCGGGTACCGCACTTTCGTTATCATGTATGAACAGTTTGCTTTATTGGCCGAAATCTCTTTATTTCCCTCTCACCTTCGTTCAGGCGAATCTGGAGTTTGTTTCACTTTCGCGGCACATCTACCAAGTCTTACCGAGGTGTCGTGTGCTTCGATTATTAAAGTACTATTAATTAAGTAGATTTTGGTTTTATTTCAATTTTTTTATTTCTCCCATCAAATTGATTTTGCTGACATTAATTCATCCGCGTTGCATCTATTGACATATGCATTCATTACGGGTTCTTATTACCTATTGTTAAATAACAATTGTTCTTTAAATTATAAAAATGTATACGTCACGAGTTCTATAAGTAATTTATACAAACTATGCCGATTCTCTATAAATAAAAGTAATTATAAGAATAATTTTTTTTCATTGAAAGAAACATTTATATTTTAGTAATCAAGATATTTAAATACTTCATGACATAAAGAACATATACTTAAAGAAATATTTTTATATTTTTAAATACATTGGACATGATTTATCAATTTTATGGTATAAATTTTCATCTAAATGAAAAATATACATAAAAAAATGAACTTGTAATACGTTTTCGAATTCTTTACAAGTAATATAAAATTACATATCTTGTAATAAAATATTGTGTTTAATTACTAACAAGTTTTACACTTATTACTAATTTAATAAAACAAGATATTCGTCAAATGTTATACCAGTGATTTTTAAACGATACGTATAAAATGATAAAGAAATTAATGTAAAAATTGCTTTATAAATTTTATTACTATGTCAAGTCAAGCTTATAAACAGTATTATCGATAATGTTTCAATGAAATAAAATTTTAATTTATATATTCAACAATATTCATTATTTAAAAAACTTGAACTGATTTCCCGATAATCGAGTTTCATGAAACTTACAACCTATTTGTCCAAGTTCACAACAATTGAAATTCTTATTCTCGCAAAATTTATTCGTACTAATGATTATACGGGAGTTATGAGACGCGGAAGCAAGAAAATGGGGTACGGATTATCGCGGAAAAGCAAAGGTGATTAATGACGGGGTTACCTGAACAGACACACCTGAGCGAATGAAATCGGGAATTGATTGGAGTGAAAGCTCGGGCAAAACGTGTCGAGTTGCGAAAAAAGTCGCGCACGCTGTCGCGCATGCGCAGTGGCGTTTTCGACACGTGCTCGATTCCCTTGACAGGTATCGCTCCTCATTTTCAGTTGCGCGCGTCCCGAGGGCGAAATACGAGCGATTCGTAAGGATAAAATTGAACTCATGCGTGCGCACCACGAGGTCACATTTAGTTTTTTGAAGGCCAGGGTTACTAACGGTCGGGTGCGGCTATTTAATTTTTAATTTCTCGCACAAGAAAGTATTCGTTTCTTTTTTTTCTCTTTTTATTTTAATTGATTGTTGTAATAAATAATGTAATTATAATTGCAAATTATGTACATTTAGATTATTTGAAAGTCACCGACTCGAGAAATGCGTATTAGTATTAGAGCGTGCTTTAAGATCATTTAAACATCCAAATTTTAATTTAGAATAATGCCGATTAATGAAACTAAAGTAGAGGTTTCAAGAACAATATTTACTCGTAATATAGAATAATATTTTTAATATGCTTTATTAAATTATTTTTAATATTTTTCTTGTATCATTTAACTGTTCAAAATATAATGTATTTCATAACGTTTACCAAATCTTCAGATTAAATATAATAAATTTTTTTAACGAGCAAAGTGTAACAAATTTTTTTTCTTCGTATAACGTATAGTTTTGTACGCATATTTTTATAACTTTTATGTATAAGTTTTTTATGTACTTTATCATTAGAAGTATGTGATTTTCGTTTGTATTGTGGCATAATTATATATTGAATTTATTTAAATACTTTTAAGTATCGATTAATTTAAATTTATAATCCGTATAACAATTTATCACATTTTGAATAAAATAATCATAAAAACTCTCAGCCATATTTAGATATACTTTTTAACAAATATCTTTTAAAAAGATATGTTATAAAAATTAAAGAAGAAGGATAATATTTATGGAGCATAATATTTATAAATATTTTAAATAATCTAAAATATATGAAACAGAAAAATTAAGATAATTGTGCTTAAAATTCATTAAACGAAATAGACGATATATCAATATTTACGAACCGAGTTTGGTCAGACAACACGTCTGACCAGACTCGGCATGTATCTACGTTCAAATGTAGATATTGCTTATATTCTTCCGTAAATGTCAAACGTACTTTTCTACTTTTCTAAGCTTTCTTTTTCTCAGAATATTAAGCATATAATTTCAATATGAAAGAATCTTTTCAGGATTACATTGATTTTCGTGGTACTTCTAAAAGACAATGTTCAGGTTCAAAATATTTTGTTACAATTACTCTGATTGAAGGGCTTGAGTAAAAAGTGTCCAAATGCAATATTGTTTTGCTATCTTTCCAAAAAGTGACGTGAAAAGGCTGAATTCGTCTAAAATTATATATCGAATATTTGTAAAATCGATCATGTAGAACCACGTACGAATAAGCTTTCGAGAAACGTTACATCACACGAGAGAAAAAGAAAAGCCTCGAAAACATCGAGTGATCAGCACTTTTGCATAGAAATATTGGACACGCTGGAGAATTCTCCCGAGTTTTACGAGCAAAGGCTCAAGGATTCGTGCGATGGAGACTCAAACTCTCGTGTATCCTAGCGATAAGGAATTCGAATTTTACTTATGTGGGCGATTTGCGAGCCCTGGAGACTTTTGAAAGACAAACCGCCGACGCAGCAAGACTTGCCGATCCAAAACACGTGATATTAATTTTCGTGTCTTCTGCTGACGTTTTCTTTCCTTTTGTTGGGCGTGATTATTACCGAGAACCGGATTCGGCTGTACAAATAATAATGATTCCCAAGTCGGCGAGTTATTTTTTATATTTTCATTGAGGATTGCGAACATGTGTAAAAATTATTTGCAACTCCGTCGAGTTGTTTGTGTAAATTTTGTTTAAACTTCGGCTTTTGCGGTCGCTAAAAAATCATGGTCAACTTTTTGTTTCGTTGCAACTAAATCATAAAAAAAGGGGAAAAAATTTTTGTGCATTTACCGGTGTGAGGTATGTGTTTTAAAGTAAAAATTAAAATAACCATGAGCTAGTTTGACAAGTTACAAGCCCAAACCACAGACACGTAAGGCACGAATGTGTAAGTATAGAATGCGACAGGCAAAAAACTTTGGACGTTAAGTTAAATAAAGTGCATCAACAAAACACTAACAACACTATATCACAGCACTAAATGAACAAGTACACGAGCAACGAATGTAGCACAGCGAATGCAACGAAAATACCGCGATAATCACGAGAACTCAGGAACGTCGTCAAGACAAAAACGCCGTGCATGCGTGTATCCCAAAAAAGGCGCGGGGCCGGTGAATAGACGGACTTGTGTGTGTCTCTCTCTCTCTCTCTCTCTCTCTCTCGCTCTCTCTCGCTCTCTCTCGCTCTGTGTCTGTCGGCGTTCACGTCCTCGCGGGTTACGTCCGCGCGCGATCCTCCAGGTCTCGCATCTGCTGGCCGCACTGACTTTTCCAGCGGTGAACTGCCGCCACGGCCGCTGCCTCCAGCGGTTAGAGGGGCACTCGGGAAAAGGATGAGAGGACGTAGGCTTATCGCGGGAGTAAGAGGGAGATGAGATGGAGGAGGTGAGGAGGTGTGTGTAACGCGGACGGTCACTCGCGGTGACGGTCAGTGGGTCTCTGATTCTCTAGCCGCCTTTCTGCCGAGACACTCGCGAGTCCGGGACAGCGACGAGACAACCTGGTGTTCTTGCTAAATTTTTTGCGTCCTGGCCTCAAAGTGGTACGTGCATTTAGCAACCTTAGATTTAATCCCAAAATCCAAGATTTGAGATGATCAAACATTATTTTTCTCTCAAAATCCTATTTTTTTTTTTTTATTTTTTTTTATTCGCAATTTTAAGCGTAATTATATCATTAACGACATCCATTAACGTGAATATTGAGGCTGATTCAAACTTTGCATTCTTCAACAATTGAGAATGTGTTTATTATTTTATAGGTGGAGCATAAAACTACTGACGTTTAAATTGATTAAAGAATTTTAATCTTTCCTTTTTAATTGAATATATCAAATAATAGTCATTGTTATAATAAAAATTTCCTGATAAAAAAAATTAAGCCTTTACACATATACAAAGATTATCATTGATCATTTTTACATGTATAACATGTGTGCAATAATACTATAACATTAAACAATATTTTTATTTTTTGTCAGTTATAGCATTAGTAAAGTTATATCAAGTTATAATAGATATTTTTTATGTTATTGTTTGCATTATATAATTGAAAAAGTACATATTATATTGTACCGTACTTTTCATTTTACAAAGTAAAAGGAAATATTTATTCAAAATTTTATTTTTACAACTTAAAATAACTTGGTTTATTTATTATTTCTATACTTAACAATAAATAAACAAATTAATTATTTATCATTTTATAGTAATGACTTTTTCAATCTCATATATTTCTTACCATACACAATATAGGCAACCCTTAATATACACTTTATTTAAAATTTTTTTTTTATTACATGAAATAAAACTTTTAAGAGAAAAAACAGAATTATAAGTATCTTAAAGCACAATTTAAACAAAAAATTAATATTTTTATATTTAAATAAAAGTAAAAAGTTTTAATAGTTACTTACATAGTTATGTACCACCTATGTACTATCTTACATATATACTAACTGTACATGTGCATGAAATAATAATATAATTGTTTTGATATAATAATTATTTATAGTGAAAGTGCTAGATCAAATTTTAAAGAATACTCAACTATTATTTCATAATTATTATGATTCAAGTGTTTTCATTAAATTATCAAAATTTTACCCTTATATTAAAATAAACGAATCGATGGGATCTTGCTTCATTTATTTATATAATGATTTACTGCCAATAATAAATCACATAAATAAACTGTAACAATGTTTGAATAATGCGAACAAGTATCAGATTAAAATTGTCATTATGATGAAAAAATCGCGATACACCCTATCTTTCCGATTTTCCATGGTCTTTTGCCGGTGAACTCGCACTTGGATACTCTGGTGAACAAGGATCAACGCGGGTCAGTGACGGTCAGTAACTTTGTCGCGTTCTCCAAAACGGCACGTGGCGCGAGCATCGGTACCTGTCGGAACGAGAGGGAGGGGGAGGAAATGGTCTAAGAGGTAGTAAGATCAGCAGTACCGGCAGTACCAGAGTATTGGGTTTCGTCCCTCTTTCGTCCTTAATACCTGTAAAGATTATACGCTAGTTAAAAGACGAACCCAATGACCTCATCAACACATGCAGACCGGGTCTTCGCTCTCTCTCTCTCTCTCTCTCTCTCTCTTTACCTCTGTGTAGGTTGGTCAGCTCTTCGCTCTGTGTGTGTCACCACTACTGACCATGCTAAAAACGTATGGTTACAGGGCGAATAATTGAATGCAATTCCCTAGACGTTGTTTACCGATGGTACGTGCTTACTTTTCCATGGATAGTTCATTTAAAGTTTTCTATCGTTATTTTTATATTTTCTTTACAGTTTACATTTCTATTCATATGATGCATTTTTAACAACAATTTGCAATCAATTAAAAAATTGCTCGTGCTAAGTCATACAAAGAGAAATAATAAATAATAATAAATGTGAAATAGTTAGGATTTTTATTAAAAGGGGGTTTATTCTTGTGTGTAATTTTTTATAAAAATCAAATTATAAAAAATATGTGCGCATTTTACAATTCATGATTGATGTTTTTATTTTATGTAATTTGGTTTTTGCAATAAAATAATATACTAGACAGAACCCTCTTTTGTCTCAAAAAATGATCTGAATAATTTTACAATAATTATTATTACAAAATGAAGACTACATTTTAGATCAATTTCAAAAATATAGTAACATATATATTAGAGTACACTTTTAATAAAATAGCTTATATTATTTTCATATATTTTAATATATATAAATATGTTCAAAAGTTATGTACTTTAACTTTAATTTATAGCCTACAAGTATAAGTTCATCAGTACTTATACATAGAATTTTGTTTATACAATCTTTTTTTCAGGTATTGTCAAAGTATATACATTTATGTCAATGTCTTGCTTTTTAACAATATATTGTACATACATAACATTGATAGAAATGAAATAATTTAAACAAATATTTTCGACTTCATACACATAAAATTAAAATCATGTACATTAAAATTTGTATTCACTATAGAATATTAGGAAACATGTTTTCTACATAATAAAAGATGTAGCTTGAAATTTGAAATATCGTGAATAAAGGTATGTGTATATTACTAATATAATATCGAATTAAATGAGTACTACTTAATTATTATTAAATAAATGATGATAAAAATATTATTTCACTCATAACTAATATATAACAAATAAATATTACTGATTATAATATTGAAATATAAAATATAACTTAAACATAATCTTAATACTAGCATTTATTAATAATTCTACATTATATTTCTTGTTAATAGTAATACCTTTTTATTCATTTTCATAAATCATAATTATTATCAAAAAAATCTTCAATATAGGTTGAATAAATTTATTACAGCAATGTGCTTTTTGAAATAAAAATAATAAATGTTAAGTTTGATATACACAATAAACAATAAATATACTCATTTTATAAAATTTTTAAGCTTTTCATTATAAGGTATAAAATTTTATAATTTTATAATTTTTTTATTTACCACGTATATCAATTAATTTCATAATTTATAAACAAACTGTTTGAAAATTAATTTTCTTTAAATAGTAAAATATTTTTCAAAATAATTTAAAATAAATTGAATTCAAAACCATTTGTTATCATATATTCAACAAATCCATATTCAATTTGTTTGATTATTTAAAAATTATTACTCATAATGTATAAAATATTATAAAATTGTAAAATCAATATAAAAATATAAATTGTTCAAAAGACAATTAAAAGGAATGCCGCTTTTAAGAATTATAACTGTTGATAAACAATTTGTTGATATTATATTGGAATTAATATATACAATTCAGTTCATAACTATTTTATTGATAATAACTTAATATTTGCAAACTAATTTTTTTTTATTTGCACAGTAACTATAATATTTTTTATGATAAAGTATTAACTAAAATTTTTTTATCAACATATAATAAAATCATTATAGATATTCCAAATTAAAAATTATTATGAAGATAATAAATAAAATAAATAACTAGATTGCAAATGTATGAAAATACATTTGGCTAGAAATACCAAGTCTAATTACGTAATTTGATTCTCAGTATAAATTTTCTCTTTTTAAAAATGTACATCCACTTACGAATAAAAAAAGAAAGAAATATTAATAGTTAATATAACAACTCATCGATTGGGAAAACCTTGAAGCTCTAATCAGAAAAAACTAATCAGAAGTTTACCTCAAACATAAACGCAAAAGCAAATTGCCGATACACTTTGGCGGGTATATCCAATTAATTTTCATGGTTTTATATCACACTGTGTAGCAATAATGCGATTACGTGTAAAATGTTTTTGTATTTTTTTTTATATATAAAAAAAGGCTTCGAGATGCATAATCAGAATGAAATGAAAATTAATTGATCACATATTTCATATATTATTTTCCAATTTATTTGAATAAAATGCAAATAAATGGTTGACAATTACAAATAAACTATTTTATATAAAAATAAACCGGAATTATTATGAAGATTAACATTTATTTTGTCTTAAGTCGTAGTAAAATATCAGATTATAAAAAGTATATACTTTTAAATGTATATTTTTAATAAATTCAAAAATTTCTTTTATTAAAATTATACATATACTTAAATAATAATACAAAGATAGTTTACAGTAAGAAATGTACATAAATACATTTTAAAAAACCTATATTTCTTAAATTATTATGATCTCAATGTAAATTTATTTATATACATGCAAAATGCGTAAAATGTAGAAAAAAATTTAATTTAATATGCAGAAATAATTCTGAATAAATTGGAATGTAATTCTGTTTTTATTAATATGAAGGAATTACATTTCCTCTGTCTAAAATTTCTAGAAAGATACTGGACACTAACATCCGACTCTTCTAGAATCACATTAGATACAAACTTGTTAATCATGAAAGAGGATTAAGATTATGACGATCGTCATAATCTCAGGTAAGTGACAGCTCTTAAATCGCACTTTCATAATTTCTGAGCAAGAAGTGCTGAACTAGACCTCCAGACGCTACAAACTCTCTCTCTCTCTCTCTCTCTCTCTCTCTCTTTCTCTTTTACTAAATGCGTGCGTGCGTATAGAAATTATTATTAACGGCAAGTTGAGTGGAATGTTACAATTATAATGAGTAACTGTAATCGAATCATCGTCTTAATGTTAGACTTATAAGGATAAAAGTATTATTTTATTGATTAAATGAAAGTTATATTATTTTTTATCATGGATCATTTAGTATCCTCCGATAAAACAATAAGATAAATCCGAAAATAAAGCCAAAAATTAATTATGTAAGATTTATTTAATAACAACAGAAGTTAAACTATTACTTAAAACAATTATAAAAATAGATGCAGTAAGAAAAGAGAAATTCTTAGAATATTTTTCCTACTCAAGCAAAAAATACAAAATCGGCTCATCTATTATCAATTCATCGTCGAATAAATTTGTCTTTCTAAATCATTAACAATTATCGTATATGTAAATATATATATAATATATTTATTTATATATTATACATTTATTGTATTCTTATATATATTTTATTTATTTAAATAATGTTTGTATTTGTTCGAATTTCCCTTCATAGTAAAAGTATTTTTTACAAAAATTTGTAACAAAAGTAATATAAATAATTATCAAAATAATTTTGTAAAATTTTATAGAAACTATTTTATTAAATAGCATTTCCGTTATTATATTTTTATTAACTAACGAATGTATATTTAATATTCAAATATATGTATACATAATACTACTAGCATGTAAAATATTCATGAAATAATGAAACAGGTTGTTTCATGAAAACTTAGATCTTTGCAAAAAATGTAATTTAACATAGCTTTATTTCAATATTTATAATCTTAGTGGTATAGGCTTTTCTCTTCTTCGTATTAATTAAATATTTATTTTTTTTCATTATAAATTATTTATAAATCCCGTTTATGTTAAATCATTTTACATAATAATATGTTATATTTTTTTAAAATAGTATACAATCTCATATTATCTGACTGTTAAAAATGTTTATTTTAAAAATAGAATAAACTTGTTAATATTCATGTTACTATGATGAAAAATGATTGCATTCATAAAGTTGGCATTATATAAATATATATATATATATATATACGGCATTTCTCGACATTTATATATTCATTAATTAAGAAAAATTAATTCTGTATTCTTATTTATATATTTGGTAAAAATTTTTTTTACAAATGTTGCCTTATTTAATATTACTAAGTAGTCATAAATAAATAGATCTATTGAATCAGAAAATATTTATTTAAAATTTTTGACAAATGACATTTTTATTTTTATTTATATTAAGATAATTATACAATACTACTTTAAAATTTTTATTGAATATTCAAAAGATTGGATGCATGGGTTATTAATTTTAACGGCCATGTAATACGCTTTCCAAATATTCATAGAAAAAACCTTCATTTATTGTAATTTGAAATTTTCACTCAACAACTCTTGCCATTTTCGTTTTTTCTGGTTTTGTTTTGTAAATATTATAGTATCAATGCAATATTCAAAATTTAATGTTCGTCTTATAAATCTAATTCACAAAATAATGTTAAAAAACAATTAGTGTAAAATATGAATGTTAATGGTATTGAAAATGTTGAAATATTTTTTAAAGACGATATAAATTTAATGAGTTAAAATATATTTATTTATAGAATTTTTCGGACAATACAATAAAATAATACTTTACTAAAATATTTTTGTGTTTTTTGAAAATCTTTATTCTAGTAGTAATAGACGAGAAAAATGACCATTAAATTAAATTATAATCATAAAATATAAATAAAATCTATACGAAAATTTATGAATAATAAAAGTAATGAATAATTATAATTGTTGATTTGAAATTCGTAGTATCGAAAATTTACTTTCCTTTTTTGCGTGAATGAAAAGATTTTTTTTTAAATTCGCTGACAATTTTTAGTTTTTAAATTTAAAATAAATATTCGTACAAACACTCCGAATTAGTCCACACAATTTTTATTTAATGATTTTAACAATATATATGTATATTTTTAAAGGCAAAAAATATTTATGAGCGAAACGGAAAAATGACTTGCAAAAATTTTTTTCTCTCTTTTTAATGTTATTTCCCTTTATAAATTTTTCCCCGAGGTTTAGCCCGCGCAGCGACAGTCAACATCACCTGTGAAATTCAAATTTTAATACGATTTCTCCTATTGAGCAATCCTAAATTTTTATTTAAATTATACGAATTCACGTTTTACAAATTATTTACAAAGGAAATAATATAAGGAAAAAGCCTAACCATCTAAGCGTTATTTAATTACTATACGTTTATTTTTTATTAGTTTTTACTTGGAGCATATATAATATTAAAGAAAAATTTTATAAAAATATTAATAAATTATTTACTTTTCATAATAGAAATATTACAATATACACGAACTACATATTGTTTTAGGGTGCATTTTTATTTCTACTTTTAAAATATTTCATTTTTAAAAATATCTAGTTCACTACGATGATTTAAGTGCCTTTAAAAAAAATAAATATAATCCAAATTATTTATGACTATTGTTATATTATGTATAATTATTTTTATATTGAAATTGATTTAAACTAAGATTGCAAAAAAATTAATATCTTTACAAGATAAATGCAATTTTTATTTATTTTTTTTAATACATGATTTTTCTTTATAGGTAAATAACATATAAAGGTTATATTGTAAACTTTAAACGATTACTGAGAAATATGAATATTAGGAATCAGAATTAAGTAGTTCATGTATAAAATGGTCAGAATTAAAATGATTAAAAGTGCTATAAGATTGCTAAAAAAAAGAAAAGTTTAATGAACATATTGTATGTAATTTGTAATATAAAAAAATAACCATATATTTTTTTAAGGTTAGAACATTATATTATATTTTTTTAAAGTATTAGTTAAATATATAAATAAAATTTATTATTACTAAAAGTAACATTTATTTTTAAATATAATATATATGTATATACATAATTAATCAAATGAATTTATGCAATTTTATCTTAATAGAATATAAAGTAGATACAAATTTATTTTAAAATGAAAAAACACAAAAATAAGCACCATAAGAAATCTCACCATAAAGATAAAGAACATCACTCTAAAAAACAAAAACGAAAACATTCTAAAGATTATCATAATAAAAAACATAAAAAACAAAAACATAAATATAGTTCTGAAGATTCATCTAGTAGTGATGAAAAAAATTTTACAAAAAGTACAAGAATATGCAAAAATAATAGTAAAAACTCAGTAGAAAAAACAGAAAAAATAGATCTTAATTACAAATTACACAAAGATAATAAGTATAAAGATTATTCAAAAGAAAAAATAATTTTAGATAATAAGAATTCAAATTCTTCCACATATGAAAAGCAAAATTTTACAGATGAAGCAAATATTTATAAAACCAAAGATCAATCATTACCTGAATATAAGAAGTACAAAAATACTGATAATAATCAACCTTGCTCATCAAAAGAAAGTAGAGCTTCTATAAAACATACAAACAAGAAATATATGGAAGATTCTGATAATGAACTAGACTCCAACTTTACATTTCTGAAATTCAAATACATTTTAAATAAAGTTTTTGCAAGCTTTAAATTAGTTCGAGATACAGAAGAGTTTTGGCTTTTTGTTAAAAAATATGAATTTTATAATAAAAAGTGCAAAAAATTAGATAAAAATGTTTCAAATAATGTAAATTCAATTGGACTTCCAGAAACATATGATAAAATTCATTGTTTAAATTTTTCTTTGAATTATAATAGTCGAGAATTATTTATGAATGTTCCACACACAAGAGAATTAACAAAAGAAAAACTTTATAAATTTAAAGAAATTATTCGAATATATACAGATTTTAAGCATAAAGAAAAATTTTATAAGTTAATGAATATGAGAACAGAGCAAGTAAATTTACCTGTAGCTCAATTCAAAGATGAAATAATACAAGCTGTTTGTAATGAAAGAGTTGTTATTATTGCTGGAGATACTGGTTGTGGAAAATCAACTCAAGTACCCCAATATCTTTATATGGATGGATTCAATAAAATAGGTATGAAATTATAATTTATTAATTTATTAAAATATTGGTATTAAAAAATTATTTTAAGAACTTTACCTATTTATGTGTAGCTTGCACGCAGCCTCGAAGAATTGCATGTATATCATTAGCAAAACGAGTTGCTTATGAAACTTTAACAGAATATAAAAATGAAGTTGGGTATCAAATAAGATTTGAAAAACAAAAAAATCAAGATACAAAAATTCTTTTTATTACAGAAGGGCTTCTTTTAAGACAGGTAAATCTTAGCTAGTTATAAAAAGATTTCATAGTTTTCATAAAATTTATTTTAAAAGATGAAATAAAATATAAATATGAAATATACTATAAAGTATAATAATTTTATATAATTTATTGATATGTAGTTAATAATACAATATTGTGTATAATATTAAAAATATAAAATAAAAAGAAAATACATCATATAATAATAACTTTTGAAAATAATACAAAAAATAATACTAGATTTTTATTTTAATATTTTTATATTAATTTTGATTAATTTACAGATTTCTGGAGAATCAGAATTTCCTGAGTATGATGTCATTGTTTTAGATGAAATTCATGAAAGACACTTACACGGTGATTTTTTGCTTGGAATCATGAAATGTCTTGTAAATCAAAGAAAGGACTTAAAATTAGTTTTAATGTCAGCAACTATTAATATTGAATTATTTAGTGATTATTTTTCTTATGAAGATGTTAAAATAATTCAAGTAATATTTTAATTGATTATTCAATTACTTACTGATATTGTTAATTGTTTAATAATATTATTTCATAAATTTATCATTAACTAGGTTCCAGGTAGATTGTATCCAATTCAATTAGTTTATAGACCTGTATTAATAGAAGATAAATATTCAAAATCTGAGAAATTTGATCCTAGTCCATACATCCAAGTTATGCAAATAATAGATAAGAACTATCCAAGTAAAAATACACAGTAATAACATTTGAATCATATATTTCTAAATAATACTTTAATTTTGTATTTTATATGTAGATACTGAAAGAGGTGATTTACTGATTTTTTTGAGTGGAATGAGTGAAATTACAGCAGTTGTTGATGCTGCTAAAGAGTACAGTAAGAAAGACAATAATTGGATTGTTTTACCTTTACACAGTACTCTTTCTATAGCTGATCAAGATAAAGTAATATAATAATTTTATTAACTTATAAACATTATTTCTATTTTTAATTGTTCAATTACATCTTTACTAGATTTTTGGTTATACACCTGAAGGTGTACGTAAATGTATAGTGTCAACAAACATTGCTGAAACATCAATCACTATAGATGGTGTACGTTTTGTGATTGATAGTGGAAAAGTAAAAGAAATGAGTTATGATCCAATGTGTAAAATGCAAAAATTAAAAGAATTTTGGATTAGTAAAGCAAGTGCTGAACAAAGAAAAGGAAGAGCTGGGAGAACGGGACCAGGAGTCTGCTACAGGTATTAGTAATATTATTAAACAAACTTGTAAAATATATAATTATAAAACTACAATTTTAAATTTAGTTTAACCAAATTTCAAACAAAATATATTTAATTTGATTATGTCAATGAAATAAACATATATTCTGATATAATTGTTGATGAAGTCCTTGATTGTAACACTACATAATGTACAAACCTTTTTCGTATTATTAAAAGATATAAATTTCCTCCTAATATGTTTTAAACTAAATTTTTGAATATATATATATATAATAATAGAAGTATTCTTATTTCACATACATCATCAAAATCAATTTTATTCTCACATATATTTTAACTGTTCATTAAAAATACAACCATAATTTTTATTTCACAGACTTTATTCAAGTGATGATTATGAAGCTTTTGAAACATTCTCAACTCCAGAGTTACAAAGAGTGCCACTTGATTCATCTATTTTACAAATGATTGCGATGGGCTTGCCAGATCCACGAAAATTTCCTTTTATAGAACCTCCACCATCAGAAAGCATTGAAAATTCTATTTATTCCTTAAAAGAACAGGTATGTATTAAAGATTAAAAATTATTGAATAAATATATTGACTAAATATTTTTTTTAAATGAAATTAATGTTTTATTCATTTAGGGTGCATTAACAGATAATGAAAAATTAACAACTATTGGAAAAACTTTGTCAAGGCTTCCAGTGGATATAACTATTGGAAAAATGTTAATTATGGGTTCACTATTTCATCAAATAGAACCTATTTTATCATTGGCTGCAACTTTAACTGTACAGAATCCCTTTACAAACAAAGCTTATAGAGATCTTGATTGTGAAGTAAATAAAAATTAATTATAATTTAGTAATGATTTAGTTGAAAATTATATTTTTACATTTAATTAATCTTAAAATTAATATTTTTATATTTTAATATGAATAAAAAAAAAATATAAATTATATTATATTTTTAAAATTAAAATGTTTTTTTGCTTACAAAAAGAATGTATTTATTAATAAATCATTTAATATTAATTTTAAAGCCTAAAAATTTAAACTATATTTGAATTATTTTTTAGACATCAAGAAAAAATTTAGAATCTGACCACGGAGATCCAATAACGTTATTAAATGCTTACAAAGAATGGCTGGAAATAAAACATACAAATAGTAGTGAAGTGCGTTCTGGTAGTTCTAATAGCAAAAAATGGTGCAGAAGAAGAGGTTTAGAAGAACAAAGATTTTATGAAATAACTAAATTACGTACTCAATTTAAAGATTTACTTGAAGTAAGTTTTTATATAAAAATATTTGTTAATGTTATTTTGAACACATTATTATTTTATTATTATTTTAAGGACTGTAATTTATTGCGTACATCTGAAATTAACTCTGAAATGACAAGTTCTGAGAGAATAATAAGACATGGGGAGATGAAATTATTGAGATCACTAAAAAGATCTTATAAGCAAAATGATTCTAGGAAAAAGAAAATGTTAAAACTTGATGATGATAATATACAAATAGAAGATGATAAAGAAGATGAAGAAATTGATATTAAAGATGTAGAATTTAGAATGAGAAATGACTTTTCTCAAGTTAGTAATTTAGTAACATCTTCTACTGCTTGTAGCTACAAGGATTTGATGATGTTAAAATTAATTTTATGTAGTGGTTTATATCCTCAGTTTGCAATTCCAGATGAATTTAATTATTGCAAGGTAATCTGAATTACATAAATGAATTATATTTAAAACATATATCTTAAGTTTAAAAAAATAATCATAAAAAATTACAGACTGTTAATGAGCAACTGTTCCACACCAAAGTGAAACCATTTGTTGCACTACATCCAATGAGTTTCTTTGGAAATCATCCAGAAATATTACAACTCGAAGAACCAGACGTTGTTTCTGTTCCAGGATACAAATCAAAAACTCCCATTAGTTCCAAACATCAAATTTTAACATATTTGTAATAAATATATTATGAAATTATTGTGTTTTATAAAAAAAAAATTCTATTACATCTTCATAATATTTTCAAATTTTGGTAGGTCTTTGTTGGAAACTACTAAACCATATTTGGTAAATACTTTAAGAGTTCCAGCTGCACAAACATTATTACTTTTTGCCCAAGAAATTGATACTAACTCAACATTTACAACGTGAGTGTTAAATAGCTTAACTACGATGTTATCATTTATATTAATTTAAAAATAATTTATTAATTTTAAATATTTTTGTTTAAATCTAATATTTTTTTATATCATAAAAAAGAATACCTGTTTAGTATTATTATATTATTTTAAGTTACTTTATATTTTAGTCTTGCTTGTGATTCTTGGCTATCTTTGGATTTTCCAATTCCTGACAATGGAGCATTCCTTTTATATCAAGCAGTCAAATTACGACAAAAATGGGATAAATTATTAAATTTACAGTTACAATGTATTTCAGTATAATATATGTTTAATTCTAAAAATATATTTAAATATTTATATCAATAAATCAATCAATTATTACTTTGTAGCTTCTTCGTCTTCAGAAAATAAACACAGAGAAATCGAAAATATTGAATATGAGTTAAGTAAAGAACTTGTAGAATTTATGCATACATCAGTGCCATATACAATGAAAAGATTATTAGTAGCAGATTTGAAAAATATATATGTGGGTAGTGAACAGAATTGTACTACTTTACAACCAAATCCATTTTCAACTGATTTTGAATGTGAACCAAATGAAAAAAAAGGAGGGTTACGTGTTACTAAACAAGTCACTTTTAATTGGTAATATATATATATTTATTTAATTACAATTAAGATTACATGTATATTTATTAAATTACTTAAATAAATCAAATAATTAAAATATTATTACAGCTTAATAGAAAGTGATTGGAGTGATAAAGTAATGTGTGAAATGATGGAAATCGAATGGATTTGTCAAGTCTGTGATTTTAGAGGTAGTCTTTCAAGTATTGAAAAACTACAGCATATTAGTATTTGTAAATCAACAAAGATCTTAGAAAGTAATAGAGAAACTCATATACAAGAATCAAAAAAGAAAAATACTATTGCCTATGAATGTCCAGAGTGTGAAAAAACATTGTATCTCACACCAACCGAAATCTTAAAACACAAAAAACAGCATGAAATATAATTTAAAATAACTAAAATTAGATAACATTTTGTATTTCATAATATAACTACTATATTAAATTGTAAATATAACTCAATTCATTAAAGATTTACATAAAATTTTATACAATACTTTTATTTTTAATCAATGAATTTATTAAAAATATAAGTTTTCATGTAATTGTAATGTACTTAAAAATAATAATAGTTCATACAAATTTATAAAAAAAAAACACAAACATGTAATAAAAATATTTTCATTATTTAAGTCCAAGGTAAAAAATTTGAATACATAAAAGAACCTATAATAACATACCCAAGAAAATAACTAAAAATTAATTTTTCTGTATGAGAATACTGTTGCTGATTAAAGAAAAACATTTTCCATTTAGATAATTTATTTTCATGACTTTCATATTGAATTTGTGTAACTTGATTAGATAATTTTGGCAATGTTTCCAAAGCACAATGCCAATACAATAATGGACTGGCAGAGCACAAAAGTCGTGTACTAATTTGAATATGTACAAAAAATATACAAAAAAGTGTTAAAAATAATCCATGTACTATGAAAACAAACATTTCTAATGGATACTTTTCTATAAATTTATGGTTTTTAGCTTTGTCATTAATAAATTCCAAAGTAAGAAATGTTGATTTATGTTCTTTAAAAAATTTAATAATGCATTTTACCATTAAATATAGAACAGGAAAAGCGAGAACAAAATTTGGGATTTGCTTAAACTGGTAATAAGTTAGAAAACCAACATTCCAATATTTACTTTGTACATAAGAATATGCTAATGGTACTTTTAAATTACACCAAGAAAATTCGTATTTTCCTGGTAGCAATAAATTATTATCTTTTGCATATTGCTGTATCTGATCTGAAAGTAATATCTCATTAAATTCTGGTTTACAAAATTTTGTATAATTATATATTTGTAATAAACAAAATGGTAAAAATGATAAAATTATAATGGAAATTATTTGAAATGTACTAATCAACATAAGCTTAATGTAAGAAAAAAAAAATTTATTACTATAATTATGAAGCTTCTTATCTGATATATAATTTGATACAAGGCATTTTAATATATCTTTTAGCCAAATATAAATTGGAAATCCTATATTGATTAATCCATTAGATCTTACAAGACTAGAAAGGCCTATTGGTATAAAAACACAACGATTATTTTTAACACTTTCAAGCATACTATAAAACGTTAAATATGCAAATATTGATTCGGTATATATAGCACTAAAAAATATGCTAGCTGGATTTATACAAAAAAAAATTGCTGCTCTATAAGCTACTTTAGTATTTTTAAAAATTATTTCACTTAAATCATATAGAGTAAGTGTTGCCTTGATAAAACATACAAAGTTAATTAAAACACCAGATATCACAATAATACTACTATAACTAAGCAACATTGGCTTCAAACATAACACAACAGAGATATATCTTATCAACATTGGTAATAATGGGTAAAAGGCAAGTGTATTTTCGTATGTATATCCATATTTTGCGATATGTATATAGTACTGCGCATCCCATCTGGTTAGTCCTTCAAACATTAATATGACTACATGATCTATGAATGAATAATTTTCATTTGGATCAATAGGTGATATAAAAGCATCAGCTCTGTGATCCGGACATATTGCATTAAAAATTATTTGCAATAAGAAAATAAAAATTCGAGAATATACTGCAAACCAAAAAGCTTTTTCTCTTGCCGTGTACATGATTGAGATTATTTGTTAAATACAATCTGGAAATTTTATTTAAATTTTTTGTAGAAATAGCTTTTTACTTTCCATTAATTTTGAAATTTATTAAAAATTATGGAATACCTTTAAATGAAACGAATATTGAAATGAACTTTCTATAAATACTTTGTAATTATCCATCTGTAATCAAATTAAAGTCCAATACAAAATTATATTTTTTAAAATTTTTTATAATATAATAACTAAACAAATTATGCAAATAAATTAAAATATTATTTTAGATTATCAAATTATACATACAATAAAAGTTGTTTTTATTAATTTATATTAATTATATTACTAAAAAAAAAAATTTTAATTTTATGGAAATTAGTTTTATTTTTTTTTATTAAATGAATGTTTAAAATAATAAGATAATATTTTAAAGTTTGACAAAGAATTAATTTATTTAGTTTTGTACATAATTAATATTAAGTAATTAAAATTAATCACAGCAATAAAAATACATTACTTATTTCATTGTTATGAAATTTACATTTTTTAAAAATAACTAATAGTAAGTTATTAGATTTTCATAATTTACTTAAAATATATGCTTCAATTTTTTAAGTTGATTAAATTTAATAATACTTAAGAAAATTTGATAATTTAGTTTAATGCAGTTAAATGTAAATTAAATTTTAGAACCACAGACTTTTTTAGCAAATTCTACAATATGATAATCTTTTGGTGTACATTCATTTTCAATTTGTTCTGAATAAGGCATAGGAACATCAACACCAGTACATCTTACAGCTGGTGCATCTAATTGAAAAAATGTTGGATTTTCCATTACTGTAGCGACAATTTCAGAACCTACACCACATCTTGGCCAGCCAAATTCAACAGTCATTAAACGATGAGTTTTATCAACAGATTTTAAAACAGTATCCCAATCTAGGGGTCTTAATGACCTTAAATTAATTACTTCTGCCTCAATTCCTTCACTTGATAGAATTTCAGCTGCTTTTAAAGTATAAAATGTAGCTTGACCATGGCATGTCAAAGTTATGTGCTTTCCAACTTTTTCTATTTTTGCTTTGCCAATTGGAATAGTAAAATTTTTATCCAGTGCTTCATCAGTTAAAGGAAATTCCATATTATACAATAATTCACTTTCTAAAATCACAACTGGATCTGGATCTCTAACAGCTGCCTTCAAACTTCCTCGATAATCCTCACATGTAGAGGGTGACATAACTTTTAGCCCAGGAATATGCATGTACCATGCTGCAAAACACTGAGAATGTTGAGCACCTAAACCTTTACCATTGCCATTAGGTCCACGGAAAACAATAGGAACTGGATACCGTTCTGCTGTCATATAATAATTTTTAGCTGCACCATTAATTATTCGATCAATAGCTTGAAGCGAGAAATTGTATGTCATAAATTCGCAAATAGGTTTCAATCCCCCTAAGGCTGCTCCAATTGCCATTCCACAAAATCCTGCTTCTGTTATAGGTGTATCCATAAGCCTTTTATCTCCATATTTTTTCCAAAGACCTTTTGTTACTTTATAAGCACCATCATATTGAGCTACTTCTTCTCCTATAATAAATACTTTTTCATCTCTTTCTAATTCTTCATCCAATGCTGCATTTAATGCATCACGTATTGTCATTGTTGTTTTAAATCTACACAAGTATTCTTGATTGTATAAACAATCAATGAAAAATCGTGATTCTATATATTTTTTAAATAAATAAACTTTTCTGAATAACATTTTAAGATTTATAAAATGCTAAGTTCAATATTTTTATATACCAATTAAATGAAACAAATGAAATGAATAAAACAACACCATGTGCTATAAATTACAATAATTTATTTTCAAATATTTTACATAATAAAAAAATAAATTAGTAATAAAATATTACATAAAAATAAAAATTGCCTATGTACTTTTTGAATTACCAACAATTCAAACATACTTACATGATATGCATGAAAATGAATATAACAAAACATAGATTTCAATTTATCAATTTTATTCAAGAACAATATTTTTTTCAAGCACTGTATTATTCTTTAAATATCATTTCTATGTATATATGTACTTAATTTAAACAAAATCGGTGTATTTTTACAGATAAAAACAAATTTATAGATACGTTTTTCATGTTCACTATATGCATACGTACATGTAATATAAATGCTGCTGGAATTTATATCAGATCTTCTTTACCTATTGAGCAACAAAAAATTCATAATGTTGATTAGTGAGTCGGTTCTTTGACGTATTTTGGTTGAAAATACAGTAGGTTATAATTTACATAAACGAATACAAGTTTTTACCAGTGAAGTACATTTATCGTTTATAAATTGTTTTGATTTTTCAATGAAATTCGTACATGTTGAGCGAATTACTTTTCGCTAAAATTTTAATAATGTATTATTTATGTTGGAAATTTTAACAATAATTCTATCTCAAGTTTCTAGAACTTTAAGATATTTTTTTAACCTGAATGATCAAAGCCAAAAAAAGCTAAAATGTTGATTTAAAGTTGCATAAAATACAAAACAGAAAGTATTTTTAATTTGTAATTCTTTGTTGGATTAAATGTGACGAATTCGTGATACTTTATTTTTCAAATAGTTTATTTAAAAATGTCAACTGAAGGTCCATCAGAAAGTGTTAATATAAGATTGTACAACCTTCGATTGAATCATGAAGAAAATGAAGAAGCTGCTGGTGGAGTTGGAATTGAAGCTGAAAATGCAGAACCTTTTAATGATTCACCACAAAATATGCAACCTCCTGGTAATATTATGTTAAATCGATCAAGGCGTGCTCTCACATTTGCATGTGATGATGAGCAAGCATCAATAAGTGTCAGAAGTGGAGAACAATCTACCTCTAATTGTGATAAGTAAGTTATTTGTATATTTTATTCTTTTATACTTTAATTATTTTTATTCAATGTAATTGAAAAATTATTTAATCAGTAATTATAACTGCTTTAATAAATATTATTGTTGTACATTAATGTATAACAAGTTCTTTGTTGTATCAGTAAAATAATAAAAAAATTTTTTCTATGAAATTTCTCTACATATATCCAAATATGCAAAATATACAATAAATATACAAAAATCTAAATATAGCTGTATTTGTATTAGTCACAAATTTAGTAATATTAATCAATACAGAAAATATATACTTTTATTAAGTTATAAAAAAAAGTAACTGTAAAAATATTATTGAATTGTACAATACATAATCATAGGATTTTTTAATAATGAATAATATTAATTATTTTATTCAGAATGTTTTAAATATTTAAAATAATATTACTTGAATAAAACAATGGAAAGCATAATATTATTTTGCATCATGGAAATACTCTACAATTATGTTAGCAATGATGTTTTAAAAATTATATGCTCATTTCTAAATTTTATCTATATTTACAGTAGGCCACCCAGTAACTCAGCAAATATTTTAAGACCAGAAGCAAGAGCACGTACTAACATTCCATTAGAAAATGGACAATCAAATTTCCCTGCTTCTTCAATGTACAATTGGCAGGGAACTAAGGCAACTATGCGTGAAAGATTTACATTCCTCTTCAACAATGAAATACTTTCAGATGTAAGATTCAGAGTTGGAAGAGGCACACAACAACGTGTTATTCCAGCTCATAAACTTGTCCTATCTTCTGGTAGTGCTGTATTTGATGCTATGTTTAATGGAACATTGGCAACCTCATCCAATGAAATTGAAGTACCTGATGTAGAGCCAGAAACATTTTTAGCTGTTCTTTTATTTCTCTATACTGATGAAATATCAATCAATCCAGATACAGTCATGACAACATTATATACAGCAAAAAAATATGCTGTATCTTCTTTAGAAAAACATTGTGTTGATTACTTAAGAAGCAATTTAACAACAGACAATGCATTTTTACTTTTAGCACAAGCTCGTTTATTTGATGAACCTCAACTTGCTGCTGTCTGTCTTGATACAATTGATAAATTTACAACTAATGCATTAAATGCCGATGGATTCACTGATATTGATATAGAAACATTAATTACTGTTTTACAACGTGATACTCTTCGTGTTAGAGAATCAAAAATCTTTCAAGCAGTAGTTAGGTAAAATTTATTTAAATTTTATTATTTGTCAATGAAATTTTTTTTAAATTATTATTTTTTAAATATATATGTATACATATTAGGTTTACAATACATAATTTGAAATAAATAATTATATCTTTTATTTTATTTAAAAAGACAAAATCATATGAGAAAAACTTTTTAAAAATCATTTAAAAAGAAATATTTTTATGCATTTAATAAAAGATTTAATAATTGAAAATATTTTTAAAGATGGTCAGAGGCAGAATGTATCAGACAACAATTACCAGTAACACCAGACAATCAGAGATCTGTTTTAGAGAGAGCTATTTCATTGGTCCGTTTTCCATTAATGTCCATGGAAGAATTTGCGAGCGGTCCAGCCCAATGTGGATTATTAACTGATAGAGAGGTATTAAAACAATTATTAATTATTTAATTTAATATCAAATCTAATGTTTTATTTGTTTTAAATGTTTTATTTGGTTAATAGATTGTATCAATATTTTTATATTTTACATTGAATCCAAAACCTCGAGTTGGATTTGAAGTCTTGCCTCGATGTCTTATGATGGGTAAAGAGCAAACTGTTTGTCGTTTTCAACAAACGGAAAGCCGATGGGGTTATAATGGTACCAGTGATAGAATTAGGTAATATTTTTTTAACAATCTTTATCATTTTTAAATAATATGTATAAATTATACAATAATTTATTACATTATTGAATAACCAAATTATTATTTTTTTAAACAATAATTATATAAATTTTGTTTAAAATATACCTGCAATATATTAATTTATACTAGTATTTTTTTTAAATATTTTAATTTATTTTAATACACACGCGCGGGCACACGCAGCCACATATACACACATCCACACACAACATACATATCTATATACATATAAATTTAGCAAGTAATTCAGCTAATAAATAAAATTTATAAATTATTAGATTTAACGTGGATGAGAGAATATTTTTAGTCGGGTATGGAGTTTATGGAAGTGTTTTTGGACCAGCAGAATATGATGTTGTGATTGAATTAATTCATACTGCCTCTGGTAAAGTTATTTCGAAAAATAAGACAAGTTTTAGTTCTGATGGATCAAGTTATACTTATCGTTTAATATTTAAAGAGCCTGTAGAAATTTTACCTAATACTATTTATACAGCTTCTGCTACTTTTCAGGTTTGTACATTGTTTTCATATATACTTTATAATAATATTATTGAAAATTTTTATTGATACTATTTATTTTTAAAATAACTATAGGGTCCTGAGTCTCATTATGGATTAAAAGGATTGAGAAGAGTTACCGTAGACTGTGGATCTGATCACAATAAAGTAAAATTTTTCTTTAATTATGAAGCTGGTGAAAACAATGGAACATCAATTGAATTTGGACAGATTCCTGAGCTAATTTTCTATACATGAAAGTTAAACTTAAGTATAAAAGCTCATTGTTTTAAAACATTTTTGTGATTTGTCAAACAGTCAAATAATTGATGAATACTACAAACCATACACTAAGTTTTAAGTATCAAAATGTATACCACAATGTGATATTCCAAATATAACAATAAATTATTAATATAAAATTAATTATGAAATGATAAATAAACTAACAACGTTTTTAATATTATGATGCTGGGTTATATTTTTTATAGTTTTATATTTTTCTTATAATTTGGTTTATTTTAGAAATTTTTAAAGTGCATCGTGGTCACGTTAAACAATATAGTATTTTGTTGATATTATTTATATACAATGTTTACATAAGAGTACAGAAATTGAAAAGATATACTAATAAATTGGACAGTATACTGTACATGAAGTTGTATAATTCAATGATTTAAAATTATAAAATTGTCTGTAACTGTACATTTACTTGCATTAGTTTAAATATAACTATAAACAAAGTTATATGTCTAAAGGATTAAAGTTAAATAATAATGTGTTAGATTTGTTGATTTACAAAATAAAAATCTTTATGTAATTAATTATAATGAAATCATTAATATAATATAAAAAAATAATTATATATAATGTTTATTAATGACTAATTTAAAATGTTTGTTTTAAAGAAAAAGAATGCTTTGCTTTGCTTTGCTTTGTTTATGCTGAGCAATTAAAAAATGAAAGATTTATTTGCTTCAAAAGATAATTCAGGAACATAAATTAATTTATCGGGAAGAAATTATTTATAATTTAAATAAGAATAACATACATATAAAGAAATCATATATGTTTACATATATAAATATATATATATATATATATATATATATAACTAAATATAATTATACACTGTATATATGATTTAACATGACAAATATTGATTATATATGTTTCCACATAACATATAAAAATAATTTTAATTTATATATAATCTTTTCTGTATTTATTTCATCATTATAAATTTAAAAAATGTAAAACTAGTATATATAAATGGGATTATATAATTATATTTAAGTAAATATTAAATATATATTTACTTGTTTATGTGCAAAGCAAAAAAGTGGAAAATACAGTCCTCATCCATTTGACATGAGTTTTAAATAATATAAATAAAAGAAATATATAAAAATGTAAAGTGCAAAATATTTTAGAGGATTATATATCGAATCAGTATATATTATTTTTCTTAATGATTCGTTAAAATTCTATATTTATACTCACTACATTAAATACGTATTGCGGTACATGGATTCTATACTTCCCTTCACTTAATCCGAAGATTAGTAAAAATAAAAAAATTTCACGTCTTATGAATACTTATTTGTTTCTTGTGAAACTAAAGTTAATTCATTTTGGTGCATGGAGAAATCTTCTTTTCCTCTATTGCAAAACTATTATCCTCTTAGTATTTATATATTTTTTGTTTTAAAGTATAAGACTAGTATTTGAGATTTACAAAATTAGTAAATTAAGAACTACATATTAAAATGTCTTTATACATAACAAATACTACAGTGATATAAAAAATACATTAAATAATTATAGGTAATTTATATATTGCAAGAAGTTTATAAGAACTAAGCAAAGCATCCACTGGAAAAAATATTCATTAAATAAATTGTACGTGCGCGTGTGTGTGTGTGTGTGAGCGTGTGTGCTTGAGTGCGTGAGTGGTTGCGCGCACGCCGGTGTGTGCAACTGCGTACATGTGTGAAAGCTTACAGGTAAGTACATATTTTATTCGCAATCGGTTCAAATATTCTGTTAATTTAATTAAACTATAATTATATTAATTTAAGAATAGCTTACAATTAAACGTGTATTATTTTCTAGATGAAATAAAATTAATTGTAGATACATGTATAATAACAGAAAGAATTTATTAAGCTATATTGAAATATTATCAATAGTCTTATTAAAAAAGAGAATATTGTCTTATACTGATATAAAAAAAAAAAACATTCAAACATACTTTGTACGAGGTAATAAAACTTGTGATACTCGAGCATGAAATAAATCATATCAAGTAAGATGAATACAAAATAAATACTCGAAATATCATCTTTTTACATACACAAGACATTGGTAATTGTAACGACAAATTTCCTCCAAGCACCAAAAAGCACACGAAGATAAGCGATCTACGTCAGTGCGCAGAAAAACTCAATAATATAAGCTCTTTCGTACCTTAAAAATAATCATACAATACAAAATTTTCTCTAAAAATTATTATAAATAAACGCATTTTTTCATTTACGTACAAATGGTAGCAAACACTGGCCGCATACAAATCATAAAGGGAGAAAATTATATATATGTCATTTAAGACAACAGATACACTATAATAGTTATAATTATATTAAAACAACTTCACTAGAAAATGCACTCGCGCAGAATTAAACATCTCCATAATCGTCTTAGGGCAAAGGATAATTAATCAATCATATAAAAAAGAAAAAAAAAAAAAAAAAAAAAAAAGTACATAAATGTAGACAAAAGTAAGAGAGTTCGTGACCCACGCATTTATCTTTATATAATTTAATTGTGTAATAAGACTGTGGTAATAGCTGGTTCTCGTCGTTGCATTTATTTCGTGTCACACTTCCACGCTGGAGTTGGCCTGATCGCCGTACCCGTAGCCGCCGACCGGGATGCGCGAGCGCGCCCTGCTACTCCTGGTTCTCTTGACCTTCATCGCCGCTAGTTTCCTCTTCCTCGGCTTGGGGGTCACCTCGCAGCTACAGCCACTTCGCACCCTGATGTAGTCCAGATTCCAGGAGGAAGCGCTGCTCCCCGGAAATGCTGGGAATTGGTGCTGCTCCTCCCTGTGACGATGCCTCCGGTGCTGTTCACTCTCCTGTGGACGACACAGAAGCACGTCAACAAATTTTATAATCAAGCATTTAAAAATATTTCTAGGTTGAATTTTTAACTTGGCGTTATATCGATTGCATGTAAATTACAAGAGCACGTAGTACACATATCAATCTCAAGACTTCAGTCACACTTTAAGATTCACAATGGCATTCGGATAGATTACCCTCAGTCCCATAAAAGTCTGAGTTAATACGTGAGCATAATTTTTAACACTAAACCATAAACACATTAACGCGTTCTTCCCTATTATTAATTAAATCAATCCTAAGTTAAATCAAATTACCAACTGTTGATTACTTATTTTACTCACTTTACAAATGATATAAATTATTTACACTAAGCTGCGAAGATAAATCTGAAGTTATATTAAATTAAATTAAATTATAAAATACTAAATGCAATTTTGGTATATACATGTACATCAGTGCAGTATTTCTTGAACCCCAATATTTGTAGGTTTTTGGTTTTATTTAAATCACTATTACTGTTCATAAATTTTGACAATACTGGTTTTCTGGAATTTATATATTTTAAACGTCGAAGAATTTCATTAATAAACTGGAACAATTGTATAAAATTTTTTTATTTCTATTTATAAAATTGAAATATATAAATTTAGTAGAATATATATTTATCAAACCCATCAGCAAAAGAATTTCATTCATAAAAATAAAAGTGAACTTGTGAGAATATTTTGGTTTTACGTTTTATTTCAGAATAATGCATTACAAGTGGTCCCCTCTTTTACGATGAAATTTATAAAAAATTATTGTCTTATTTATTATAAGATATATAAGTAAATCATAGAATTATATTACTATAAAAAACCTCTAAAAGTTTTAGCTTTTCTTATCGACTCAATGTTTGTCTTTTAAATATATTTTTTTTTTAACTTTATAAAAAAGTGTACTTTATTGGATATTTTATTTGGTAGAAAAAATAAAAAAATTTTTTTTATTTTCTTTGTCTATAAATTATATTTATTCTGTATCCTTAATGCATATTAAATCAAATAAAACTAGTTTAGTACGTGGTTTCTTTCGTGTATATCGTAATTAATATAAAAAAAAAAATATATCAAAAAATTTTTGTTTTACTTTTAAAAATAATTTAATCAAATAAAGAGTTATTTATATAATAAATGTATAATATAAAAAAAACAAATTTAATAAGTTTAAACTTCAAGTTTTATAATTATTTTAATACTTAGTGTTTAAAATATTATAATTTAAGTAATTAATAATTCACCATTTTTCATTTTAAGATAGCAAGGAAAATTTCCAAAATTGAAAACTCATATTTAAATTTTAAATCAAATTCTATATAAATATATAAAATATTAATCAAATTGAAGTTAGCTTTTACAATATCTAATCAAATGCTATTAAATACATATTCTATAAAAGATATACAATCGAAAATAAATAAAGCATGTATATAAGAGAATATGTGATATAATTTTTTATATTTTGATTTTGATTAAAAATCATTCATAAAATTTATTTTAAAGCTAATTCGTTTGGAATTTATAAATTTATCGATTATAAAACTACATATAATATATTAAAACCATGTATAACGGGTTTCTCCATTATTGTTCTTCTTCCATTATTGTTTTTTTTTCATTAAATTAAAAAGATAAATGACATTTAATAATTGATAAATGTTAATGTAATTATTTGTGTCAAAGTATGAGTTCAATTTAAAACATGTTTAATAATGTACTTAAAAAAATTTGTTGAAATACAAGATTTACTAAAAGTTTTCTAAACGAATCTCAATCAACGGTAAATCGAATTTTATTATATTTAGCTGCTTAGAATATTTAACTCGATATAATGAATTCTAGCTTATATTTATTTCTCAGTTTATATAAAAGTTTATTTTATCCGTCGCATTTCATAAACATTAAATTGAAAAAATTCTTATTTAAAAAAAAAAAAAAAAAAAATAATATGTACAGTACGTAAATTTATGGTTTAATTTGCATGTTTGTTGTTTTTGTTCATTTGAAATAAGAATGCAAATAATCATTCAAAAATTGTCCACAGCATTCGATTACAAAAAAGCGAAAAATAAAATCAAAGTAAAGCAGGATCGCACCTTCGATCCAGGATTCTGCACAATGGCATAAGTGTAGGAGAACTTCTGAACACATCTGGACTGAGCCTGTAGCTTGCGGTCGATGAACCTACAGGGTTTGTCGAGGACCTCCGGTCTGCAGGAGTACTCGAAGAAGCGCTGCGCGTTCTCACCGTCCCGGTAGAGTTCGACGTACATGTTGTCCCGGTTGCGTCCGCCCCGCGGTTCGACCATTTCCTCTATTGTCGGGCAACAGTCGACCGGCAGGCCCTCCTCGCCGCCCTCTTGTCTTATGAGCTTTTGCATCTCCGGGTAGGTCATGCGTCTTGTCGTCGATTCCTCGAGCGGCATCGTCCTGAAACGAGGATCAAGTTTATGGGTGTTCAATTGTAATAATCAAGAGCAACAAACCTATTCTTTTCTCCATTTACTCTTTTTCATTTCTGTACGAATGGAAATAAATCGTATTCGAGAAGACGTTGGCCGGAGTTGTCAAGCTCTCAAACTTTATAAATTTTGCAGAAAAACAAGTTTACTGTTCGCGAAACATTTCAATAAAAAAGCTCACATAGCAGATGAATAAATTTTTCTATTTTATGCTCTTATTTTTAAACATTTGCTTTTTTGATTGACACACATAAAAGATAAATTGTATCTATGTATATGTAAAAAACTTCATTTATAATTTCATTTTCTGATTTTCTATGATCTATTGTCCGATTGTTTAGATCAATTTTTAAATAAGAGCAATCGCTCACAGAAAAATATACCGACAATGAATTTTTTTATCACCCAGTAATAATATATAAAATCATAAAAATTCGTTCTATTATAAAATTCA
Source organism: Eupristina koningsbergeri (assembly GCA_018907245.1). Lineage (NCBI taxonomy): Eukaryota > Metazoa > Arthropoda > Insecta > Hymenoptera > Agaonidae > Eupristina > Eupristina koningsbergeri. The sequence goes on from JACCHV010000020.1 coordinate 1,336,564, forward strand.
TATTCCGCAACTTATGTGATTTTTTAAAATGTTTAGCGTAACTTTAAACACGAAAAATAAGTAATATTCAAGATGTTGATATTGCAAGTTTTTTCAAAAAGGAAATATAAAAATAATTTTTTCAAATGTATTCTTAATAAATTGTTATTACTTACATATAATATATAATTACAAATTAAAAATTGTTTGTACACAATAAAGAATAGAAGTTTTTAAAAATATTTTATTTTAATTGGTTATTTAATATAATTTAATCCTTAATTTATTTCATTGGATATCCAATCAAAATTTGAAAAAATTACTGTGTAATATTTTGATTTTTTCAACTAATTTAAATTTAATGTTTTATTTTAGTCCCAACATTTTAATAATAGTTATTTTTTACTATCAATCTATTTTTAATACTTTATATAAATATCTATATTAGCACCTCAATGTATTTTCCATTTAATAATCACACTGTTTAATAATTTTAATCATAAATGAAGAGTTAATTATAATTTTTTTTTTTTTTTTTTTTTTAAAGAAACAGAAAAAGAAAAGAGAAAACGTTAATGTGTAAGTTTACATTCGATTTATTATTGCATAAAACTACTTTCGCACATTGCATACCGAGTATTTATTACTTGTCTATAAGTAGTTGTACAATTTTTAGAAATTATGAAGAAGGGGTTTAATAAATGATACTTTTTAACTAAAATTTTGCATTCATTATAAGATTTATAAACGTATTGAATGTTAATTTTACGAGAAATAAATGAAAAGTTGGCTAGTTCATCGACATTGAATGTTGGAAAATTTTAAGGATTAAATGCGTTAAAGAAATAAATTATTAATTCTATAACATGAATATAGAAGATCGCTATTATTGTCATAAAAAGCAAATTATTAACTTTGATCGACGCGCTCAATTATTTTGATGAAGAAAATGACTTGTTATAAAAATTACAGTGCATTAAAGAATATGATAAATTAAGGGGGACATTTGAAGGATAGGGAAATGAATAGATTGGTGAAAATGAAGTGAGCGTTAATCAAAGGGATATTTATAATTCGCGGAAAGTGTTAATATTTTTACATGAATTACCGAGTTGATTATGATTATGATATAAAAATGTGAGCCGGTTAAAAAGGCGAACGGGTCTAGAGTCAATAGCGATAAATCACAATATATTACGATGATCGCGTGCTGTACAAACAATCTTTATTTTACATGAAATATATTTTATGCGTAATTTATGGCCCAAGACAATACTATAATAAATTAGCCGATGGCCAGAAAAGACGGAGTTTTATTAAGAAATTTTAAGTGCTCTCCTCTCCTCTCCACCCCCGCGCCGGGGAAGAATTAGGATTTGTGAAAAAATAGAGTTCTTACCAGTCAGTAAACTGCTCTCCTCCCGAGTCGTGATCTTTGAGCTTGCGCGAGGAAAAATTCAACGTCTGGTTACTGGCGACAACGAGCCGCGTGCAAAGGACTGCGGTCAGCCAAACAACCACCTGCGAACACAATCAGGAAGAAATAAATAAATAAATAAATAAATAAATAAATGAATAAATAAATAAATAAATAAAGGTGTCACGTAAATCGACTCGCTCCAAAATCAGACAATTCGTCACCAACTATTTATTTCGAAATCACTTTTTTGCTCCTCTCTCTCTCTCTCTCTCTCTCTCTCTCTTGCGGGAGCGATCGAGGAATTAATGGCCGGATTAAATAATTCTATTTTACCTCGCGACGCGCCAATTAAATTTGTACACTGTCAAAATAGACACACGGCAATGCTTTTAGAAATTATGGAGGATTTTTAATGGGATTCGACGCCCACCGCACACTCTGCCACATAAATTTTCAGTGGCGCCACTTTTGACGTTTCGTGCATGCAAAGCGGCTTCGGGCATTATCTTTGACAATTTTATTTTCCCCGCATATCTTTGTACATTTTTTCCTTAGCCTGCATTACAATTCGCGAGGAGTAAAATTTTGCGCGGAGCCAAACTGTCAACCATTCGATTTAACGAAGCTCCACTCAATTGCCAACCTCCATTAATAACTCGTAAAGCATATTTTCAAATTTGTATTTGCAAATGCTCACGAGTGCCGCGCTTAAGTATTTGCATTAAAAGTTTCTAACGATCATCTATGAATGCGCAGGAGACAATTTTTTACCATTTCAGAGACAAGTTTATTCTTTCCCCGTGAATATTGAATACGCAAATTTCTCGCGTTAAAGCAGCGAAATTAAACTTGAAATTATATTCTCAATTGATATATTATTCATTATTACACATAAAAAATATTCCTAGGATGAAGAATTTTATTTTGTTTATTGTGATACATGTGCAATGTAAATACATCTCCACGCATTCTTTCAAGTCTCAATAAACATTTTCTTATTCTATAACTCTAGCCATCTTTTCCTACTACCCTAAACAATTTTTATCAAATCTTTCTATTTTTACAAGACAAATAAGGTTTAAAAATAAACGTTTCCATTAGTATTTTCACAACCGATTCTCCTCTTATCCATAACATTATCAATCTTATATTTTATTTAATTTTCATAGTAACTTTAATAAGATTGATTATAAGTAGCGTGCATTAGTAACCGATGATAACCCCAACTGGAATGAACGAAACTCTTTTAGCGCTTCTCTTAAAAGCCATTCGACTTGTTTGCTCTTCTCTCTCGAAAAAAAAAATAAAAAAAAAATAAAAAAAAAATAAAAAAAATGACGAGATGAAAGTATTAATTCGACCCATAATCTTTATGCAAATTAGGCCTACAGGCGCCAAACCTCTCTTCTCTTTCTCGCTAATCCTCGATAGTTTTGATTTAATTGACGGCTCCGCATAACTCAAATGCGTGCATCACACGTGAAAACTATCTTGGAAACGAGGGTTGTTAATTCAAGCAGTCAAGATTTATGTCGCACATTATATCAATAAACGCAGATCCAGCCGGATGTTGTGCGATTGGCAAAAAAAGTTGAGGAAGGAAGAGCGTGCCGGATTTTGTTTTTTTTTGTTTTTTTTTTTTTTTTGGTCGATCGCTGCACTCACCTGAATGAAAGGTGATGAACTGATAAATTCATGACTGATATTTACATATAATATTAATGTATACACACACACACACACGCATATGAATAATAATTGCTTATATGTATTCGTGCACTGAAGAATGAAAACAACTAGAGTTGGATTATTGTATTTTTGTGTGATTGTTTCAGATTTAGGATTAGCGTTGGGCTTTACGAGAAGGAAGGAATTGAGATACTTTTCAAATACTCTAATAAATATTAATTGCTTGTTAAATAGGAAAATTATTTAAAATACGTGACAAATGATGTATAACAATTCTTTTTATATATAAATATCGCATGAAAGAGTTATTTTTTCAAACAAATTATTTACTTTCTATACGAATTTTAATTATCACATTGTATATACTAAAAAGATAAAAAAAAATTATCTGATATATAAAATTCACGTTTAATTATTCATTGAGAGAAATATAAAGCATATTTTAATTGATATTCTACTTGATATTCTTAAAATTTTTATAATTATGTAAAATTTATTTTTTGTACTTTAAAATAGAATTCATTGCAATCAATTGAATTCAATAATAATAAAAAAATTAAAATAATCTAATAATTTAACCGTGGTATATATCGATGTATAATTTATATAAAAAAAATTTTTGAAAGTCAATCGAACCCTTGATTTTATTACTATGTAAAAAAATTAATAATTCATGTTGCTAATGACTTGTTTCTTTCTGTAACAACTTAATGAAATAAATTTCATTAAATTTCCAGTTTCTAGAACTAAATTATAAATTTTATTTATGATCATTGTTAATTATCTTTTTACGTAAGAAATAACAAAATAAAAATAGGCTTATGTATAAACTTTTATAAAATATAATATATTTTATATGCTAATATTTATTGCATTATTTTATTAATTTTTTAAGAAAATACGATTTCTCCATTTATTAAAATACTTTTAAATGTTGTTCGTTTGAAAATACAGTAGACGTTGTAATGAACTTTCAGTTGCAGCAGATATTACATAATACGTGTATATATTTGTATGCATTGGTGCATACACCCCTGTTACATTATATTTTAAAGGAACTACATTGAATTAAACTCGTATAAATATATTTTAATTATATTAATGAAATTTTACGTTACATAATTTATTAATAATATGTTTTCCCACTCAAGAATTTATCGAAAGTTTTTCAAAGAAATTTTTATTGACAATCAAAACAATATTTGTAATTTTTTCTAAAATTCCTTTTGTGGTAATTACACTTAAATATTACCGATAATGAAAGCTTAATTGAAAAAATGTATCTTAAATTTCACCTCAAAAAGCAAAGGTAAGGCGTATAAGAAAAATATAAAAAGAATTTTTATTATAGTAGTAAATTATAATGTAGTTATCACCATGACATGACTTGATGAGAGTGTTCGGAATAATGACATCGTAATACTAGGCTACAAATCATCCAGATGTGATAAAAATCTACACCATCAGAAATGCAACACTACGCTTAGAGAAAGGAACTAATGGGTTTAACATGAAACAAGTTGTTAATTTTTCAAACACATCTGATAATGTTTTGAAAAATTTTTTACAAGATTTTGCGAGATTTAAATAGTGTAATTACATAGTTATTTTTAAAAATAGGAATAAATCACATTATTTTTCGTCATTATATAAATTCTTCAATTTCAATAACGAATTTATTAAAAATTTACGAATTACGAAATATTATTTATTATTAATTAAACTATGTAAAGGTGGATGGATGGACATCCAATCAGGTAAAATTATTCGCAACATTTTATTTGCCTCACCTTTACAACAATTTTTGTTGTGTTGCGACAATTTTTATATATTCTTTCCTAATCTACATTCACGATCGCTTATTAGAGTATCTCGCAATAAACTCTTTGGGCTAATATACGTTGTACTGAGTTTACTTTCTTTGCTTTCATTATATGAGTTCATCATTGCTGTCATTTACATCTTTAGACACAACTTTTAAAAGATTTTATAACCTCCTTATCAGAATAAAATCTTTATTTAAAAATAAAGTTTTTTCAAATAATAAATCACTGGCAATGACTTTTACATCCAAGTTGAATTTAAAAAAAATACTTGCACCATAAAATCACCTATATTTAATATACTTTTTAAATAGAAATTTATTCAGACTTAATTATTTTATAATATAATAAAATTGGATTTGCCATTCAAATAGTATCATTATCATCTTTAGTATTACTCTTGTAGTTGCTGTTATTTTTATTATGATCGTTACTGTTGATTTAATTATTGTAAACCATGATTCTTATAATTTATACATTGTCAATACAAATTACATTTATATTAGCTCTAAGTTAATCATAAAAATGAATGTTAGCTTTAGTGTGTATAAAACAGCTAGGCTGCTTAAAAAAACGATTTGGTTTTTTATTACTGGTATTTCAAGTTAATAGTCGCTAATTCATAAGTATACATGGTATAGGTTGTGATTGGAATATATCTAAAAACCTTTATTATGGCACATTAAATAATACAATCAAATTTTATAACCAGATATTTTTTTATTTCAAATACTGACAAATTAAATTAAACTAGATCGTTATTAAATAACATATACATCATAAAAATATTGATACGTAATGTAATAAACGTAAATGGTGAAATTATTCTCTCTCTATATGCATGCTTATAAATATTCAACAAATAAAATTTATGTCAAATTTAATTGGCTTAATTCAATAATACTGTATTATTAGTTTTTTATTTATGCAATCCGCATTTGTAAACAAGATTTTGGTTACTTTGTTTTGTGTTTGAATAGTACTCGTTGCACAAATAATTATAAATTCATTTACCTATAATTTTGATATACCAATTTAAATATGCCTTCCTTTTATCCTTCATAAAAACATTAAAATTTCAACTAGATACTACAGTATAAAAAATTGTGATATTTAACATTTACATTTTTATAAATGATATTATTATAAACATTGTTGAATAATTTTTAATTACATTGTATTTTAATTTTGTTTAAATAAATAATAATGATTAAACACGATTCAAGAGATCTTGGATAGTGTAGTTTATTGCAAATTATTGTACAAATTTTCACTTGTATTATACCATAAACTTTGTGGTCGAGGGCTCGATTAAGGTAGGATTTTTAACGGCGAGAGTCGCCCGATTAGCCCTTTTATTTACTTCGAAGAATTTGATGAAACCAGTAGTGAGCGACTAATCAATTAAATATAAATATAATAATAATAATAAATCGACCTCATTCTCTCTTCTTAGTACAGTCATATCAGAAAATTCAACTATGATCTTTATCACAAGAGTGTGATCTGCTGTTAGCAATTTAATGGTCTTATGTAAATACAGTTATGCAATATCTCTGTTTTTCTTTAATTTGGTAGTCATGAATTTTAGCAGTGACGAAAATCTACCGTTTTTCTTTTTTTTCCCCCTGTTGCTTGACCAATTAGCGATACTCAATGTTGTGTAGCAATGATGAAGCCATTTTCTTAACCTTCCCCTTGAAACTTTAATCTGTTATGCTGTTACGTGCTAAGGCTGTAAATCGCCGTAACAAACGTATTAATTATAAAATACTTACTACATACGTTGGTACTGGCCGGGACTTCAACCGGACAAGACGAGATATCGTTTCTAGATAAATATAATTTAATTGCCTTCTTAATTGCCATCCATGCTCAAGCTTATTTCCGTACTTAATTTTTTATTAATGCATTTGACAATATATTGAATTGTTTTGAGACCAATTTTATTTAGATCTTTGAAATCAAGATATGATATCTGTCAACTCTATGTTGATATCCTGATAAGGACAGAAAAATAAAGAAGAAGCTTGGTTGTCCTGAAATTAGTCTCGAATCAACTGCTAGTCGCGTTAATCAAGGATCGAATGATTTAGGTGATAGTTAACTTTCTAGTAACCTGTGATCGGTTTACTACTAGTTTAATTTCTTATTTACGAATTCCTTTTGGTTTAAGCTGCTATTCAATGAAAATTTCGTTTCAATTAATCTTTTTAATATCTGAGTTACTGTTGTTTCATTTTATTTTATAAGCAAACAGCAGTGGTCTTTTTCAATTCATATTTGAGTTTATGCGTCTTGCATTTCATTGTTCTGGTACTTATGGTACTTCTTTTAAACAATCAATCCTTATTGTCCTGGAATACAGATAAAGATGACCTTGATATTTTTGTCATTACCTCCAAATATTATTTATCTGGGATACTCCTTAAAGAAGCTTTGATGCTCTCTAGGATAAACGGTACTCCATTATTATGTAAATAATCAGTTATAGGATACCGTTTGGTAAGGGTGCGCTTAGTCTCAGTCAAAATATACCTTTTTCCTTGTTACTAACATAATTATCATCCCTTATTATGGGTTAGCAATAGTTTTTAACCTCGTTCTGCGTAACTTTAACCTGTTATTCAATTAAATATGGAACTATAAATCGACATGATATTTGGTCCTTTGAGCTGGATATTTTTAATTAAAAATATCTCCGTAGTCCTGCTATGTTAATGTGTTTTATCGCAGATTTTCTTCTTTTATCATCGAAAGGTGAGAATACTCCCATTGCAGTTCGATTGGTGGATCAGTGGCATAAGCAAAAGCGTTTTCAAACTTCAAGAAAACCATTCATTTTATCTCTGTTTTAGCAGAAATATCTGCCAGCTTGAACTAATTGAAGAACTCATTATGAAATACTTTATCTATTTCAGTGCCTTCCGGCTGTGAGAAAGATTTAAATTTAAATGATTTTTTTAACAAATTTATTCAGTATATATTAAAAATAACCAAAGAATTAACTGTAAGCTTATATTTTTTCATTTTATACGTATTAAGCTAAAAATGCTAAATTTGATCAACATTTTTTAACTGTTTGCTGAGTAGTTCAAGAGCCTTCATTATTTAAAAACTAGCATGTGAATATAGTTATGTGCGACGTAGTTTATACCTGCTGCTGTAAAAATTTGATGAAAAATTTCATCGACGTTCCAACAATAGTTTAATGTTCTTCTGTGTCTAGTTTATTGATTATTAATTATTATTTTTAACAATAAATTAAATATAAGAAAAATTCTTTTTATAAATTAAATACTACATAGCAATTTTACAAATAAAAAATATTTTAATTTAAATACATAATAGATTTGATATTAGTAAGGTGAGTCGTTTCAGTGGTTGTACACTGCCAAAGAACATTGTAAATTTTAATTCGTTTGCACCTTTTAATTAATTTAATTTTCAAATATTACTTAAAATTTTATGAACTGATGTATAGTGTGTATTTAAATTTATTGTGTCCTCTTATTTATTTATGCTAATATTGTGTGTTTCTACGTCTAGCATTTTTCATATATCTAGCATATTTTACAATTTATTTCAATATTATGTTCTAATGTGTCTGCATATATTGCAACAATTGAATGTTTCTTTTTTATTTTTTTTTCTATTCATTAACTCTTATGTCTGAGTCAAATTTTGTTTCCCTGGTGTAACTAACCAAAAAGCTTTCGCATAACACACAAAACAATATAATACAATTTTATCAATAATAACAAAATAATAAAAAATGTTTTTGATCGATAGAAAAAACTGTGTACGGTTGGAGTACGGAAAAAGAAGAATTTAGAATTTAAAAAACCCAATAAAACTCTAAGATTTTTGGAATTCATTGTAAATGTAATTTTATTAGATATAAGTTTATGTTGGCATTAGATTGAATAAAGCCAATCTAAGTTAATAATTGAATTAATTGAATTGAATTAGCCAAAGTGAATTAATAATTCTTAGGCTCGATTTGTTATTCGAATATCTGGACGATTCGAATATACGACCCACTGCTCTCATTTGTTTACAATAGCACGGACAACATTTTAATCATTAAGAAAGTCTTGAAAAGTAATGTATAAAGATGTTTAAAGATGCAAGTCTCCTTATTTAATAGAGTCCTTTTCGTCTGGTAGCGGACATCCTGCAGCTTGTCTCCTGCAGCTCCTCGCCGTCCCGGAGAAGAGTTCCTCGGGCGCGTACACGCACAAACACGTTCTCGATAAGGGACTACTCTTTACCGCGTTATCTGGTGCAGAGGCAACTCCCCTTCCCCGCACCCTTGAATAAATATCCGCGTGGAAATAAATGGAGTGTAACGCGACCGCGAGTCTGGTCGACGCATTCCGAAAGACGCCCGATAAGGACTCGCACCTATCCCGCACGTGTATGGGTGACGTCCGCGCGCACACGCGCACACGCGCACACGCACACATAAGCATGTGCTTTGCTCCGGTTTGCCCGGAGATCTTTGTTTCTCTTCTGTTGGGTTCCCGTACGATGTACCGTGCATCTCCTGGGCTCGTGGGCTCCTGGGCTCCTGGGCTCCTGGGCTCTTGGGCTCGTGCGTGTCTACTTCCAAAAGTGCGAGGTTGGTTCCGCGCTCTCGTAACAGATCGGAAATGAGGAAATGAAAAATGAGTCTAGCTGTGACTCATCTGACCTGGTTATTTATGCTCTCGAATTAATTAAAATTAAATTTATTTCAAATGTCCTATATTCTTTGGGGGCCACTGACTTTGTCGCTTAATTTCTAACATACGTGTGTATTGAAGTTTAATAGATTTGTAAATTTTTGTTGATTTATTTTAGATTACGTGCTCTATAAAATTATACAATTATTCAATTTGTAATTCAATTTTTTTTTTTTTTTTCTTTTTTCTTTTTTAGAAAAATGATTTATAAATGTATATTCAGACAGGAGAGTCTTTGAAAATGCTTTATATATATGCTTGACGTTTGATGGCTTTTCAAAATATCACGACCATAAAATTATAAATAATTTAACAAAAAAAAGAAGCTATATTTATCCCTGCTAAGGTTTCATTGTTTGAAATATAATTGTTAATTCCATGAGGTCAAATATAAATTAATTATAATTTTAATCTGCTTCAATATAAAACATATTTCAAAATGATAATTAATATTTTGTAATTTGTTTTAATCGAAATAATATTAAGTGGTAATTTAAAATAATTTTAAAATGTTTACTTTATTATTGCCTCAAATAAAATTAAATTATAATATATTTTCAACAATTATTATAAATACATTTGTTTAAATTATCTATGCCTAGTATTTTAAAAAAAATTTTTTTCATAGTTTTAGTGTACTCAATAAGATTTTAATAATATCCATGAATTAATATAAAGCAATACCATACGATACTACACAATAATTCTAAGCAGTAATATATAATACTAATAAATAATACTCGGTATAATTGCACAATGAGTCAATTAATTGTTATACCATTTAATCGACATTTAATACACACAATAAATTATATATTCTAATATATCAAACAATGTACAATTTCTCATTAGTTATCATAAGTACAAGGCTATTCGTGGTTTTAAATCCAGAGTAACGATACAAAATGATAGTCGGACTTAATTTTAATTAGATTTTATGAGTTTGAATTTATAATATACAGTGCAGTTAGAAATACTTGAGTTAAATTATTTAGTTTTAAGATATTAGCTATACATTTAATCACCGCTACTTGAATACGAAAAAAAAAAATTTATTCATTAGATGACAGTAATTTTTTAACTTTCATAGGATAAACTTAATGATAGAGCTATAAAATTTTTGTAATGCGTTATAATTAAATTGTAAAATTTATTAATGGATGAAATTCAATTATAATGGTTCATTAATTTGATATTAATAAATAAGTTTAAATGAGTAACTTTTATTCTTACATAATTTTTATAAATGAAATATGAAAAAATACGAATATAAGATGTTAATATCTATAATTAGCAATCATCATTGCTAAATTGAAAAAATTTAGTAAAAATATTAAATAACAAAATAGGAATTTTTTTCTCCCAGTTTTCCGGTTATAAAAAAAGTTTAGTTGAAGAAACTAAATAATCAATCGATCAGCATAATATAAAGATATGATTTTCTTAGATATCGTATCGTTTCCAAGATAAAAATTTTATAAATTTTATTTTTTTTTTTAAATCCGCGTGCAGACATAAAAAGGAGTCCTCGAATTCAATAATTCATTGCATCAGCCAAATGAATTAATTTTGACTCTTATTCGCAATTAAAATTTCTTCCTTCTCGGTACTAATATAACGTGCAGACTAATAGAACCATATAAATCGCGTGTATTTAGCTTCTAATTGCTTGCGAAGCCGCATAAATCTTGAGGTCTTGATAAGAATCTGACATAGCCATACAGGTTTATTACACCTTAATTATTGGGGGTAAAATTTTTTTCTACTGCGCCCTTTAACTCTGACACGTTATGTGTATCCAAGACACTATAGATCTAAATCGTAAAAATTATTTAAAGCATTTTATTGTTTTACGATCATAAATAAAATTTACAAATCTTTATAGAACATTCTGTTACGAAATATTATGAAATGAGTGGATTTTTTTGTTCCATTAGTGAAATAGGAATGATACAACTTTTACATAATAATCTACCACAATCCGTGATTTATTTCGATTTACAATTTTTTTATTCAGTCTACTGATAGCAGTGATATTAAAGTTGTACAAAAAAGAACCATCGCGATTGTTTAATTATATTTTATGTAAAATATAACATATTAAGATTGGATATTTAAAACTAGAAGCTACTGCATAATGTTTAATCTTTCATGATAAGTAATCCTGGGTGTCACTATTCCTAATGATCCTCAAACTCGTCACTCGACCTCATAATTATATAGAAAGTTTTTTTTCACTTGTGAAGGATGAACTCAAAGTTCAGTAGTGTACAACTACGGACTGACAAGTCTGATTACTTGGAAAATTCCTCATTAATATCGATACTATGTTCCATCAGCTATCACGATTTTTCATTTGCATTTAATTTTATAAGTTTAGTGAAATATAAAAACTAAAACCTCCAGTGATACCGGTCATTTTAACCTTATATACTATATTAGTATTAACCTGTTACTAAATATGAAGTTATTCATGCGTTAATGAAAGACACGACAACGAAAGGCATAAAGTAGTGATTGGCTTGATATGCTTATCGCAAAAGAAAAATAATTTTTTAAAATAAAATAATCAAGTACATGTATTTCTAGATTACCAAGAGATATTCGAATAAATTACATCTAAGAATGAAACTCCTAAATTATAGATTTAATAATGCTTATTTATATATGTTTGTTAAAATACGATTATTTTCAAAGTAAATGTAATACAATACGAATTTTAGCGTATAGAAATATTATTATAAAAATGGGGTTTCAATATCACAATTCAATTTAATATAAATAATGGGTATTACACACATATATACATATATTTAATAGATAACCATTTCAACTGGTAAGTCTTGGTATACTTACATTAGAATCTGAATATAGAAATTCTGGTTATGCTATTCTGTCCTTTTAAAAATATCATATATTTTAAAATGTCATTTTTTAAATACCGTTAGAGAAAAATCAAATTAGTGTGTAATAAAATTTTATTATTTTATTCACGCTATATATTAAATTTCATAGTGTGAAATTCTTAACGTGTAAATATTTTATACTTATTCTGTTAATATTTTTTAATTACAAGTAGTTTATCTTCAATCAAATATTATTAATTTTTATGCAAAATTATTCCTTAATATTTGAAATTTAATATTCATGAGTAATGCATAAATAAGAAATCATAATAAATTACAAATCCAAATATTTCTTTAAAAAACCTAGTGTTTTTAAATTCAACTTAATTAATATAGAAATATCGTTATTAATATAAGAACTCATGATAAAACCTTATCCGCAATAGTCAACTTATACTGTATATCAATTGTAATTGAAATTCGCTTCAATGGAGACGTCACGATATATATTATTATATATATATATATATATATATATATACAATATTAATTTATTTTCACATGTTTAATATTTTTCCAGGTATATATTATGAATCAAAGATGTATGACTGTGCCAACAATTTGCTATGCAAAATAAAATATCTAACATTTTCAATAATAAAAAATGTTTTCCAATGTATTTTATCATTCGATCTATGAAATTTCTAAAAAATTTCTCACATTTTAATTTTTCAAATTATATTTTTATACGAACGCCTTTCAGCGTCATAAAATATTTTATTACTTGCTTTAATTTTTCTTCTAAATAGAAATTAGTTTTGTACTTTAATTTTTGTATCCTAATAATAAATCAAATAAAAATAATTATTGAATATAATGAAAAATTTTAGTTTTAAAAAATTTTTTAAAATCAAAATAGCAAATTATAATTAATGATAAGTATCATTATCAACTATTTGTTTTATAAAATTAATAAATTGATTTTTCTAACGAACTAAAATTCAATTTTAAAGCATCTTAAAAATTCTGTAAACGAAATTTTCTTTTATTCTTATAACTATTATATATTATTATTGATTAAATTTTTTTTAAATGTGATGTATGTGATGAAAGAAATTAGATAAATCTTTTTAATTTTCATTTATACAAAATAATATAACTCTTCAAATTGTAAATTTTATAGCATCTATAGGTAATAAAAAAAATATCCAAAAAGAAGACTCTACACAACGAAGAATAATATTTTAAAACATAGTTTAAGAGATGTTATCAATGGAAATATATCAGAAGATAAATCTGATAACATGATTTACTATTATTATCAAGATATCGGAATGTAAATAGCTTTTAAATTAATAAATAACCTTTGAACCATCTACTTCATTTAATGATTTTAATTATATCTTTTTTTAACATATTTATAAGATTAAATTATATAAATATAATGTAAAAGTTAATAATCAATAAAAAAAAAGGAAAATCATTGTGATATATAATGGTTTATCTATGAAATATCTAGAACATTATAAAGTCGTGCTCAATCTATTAAAAAAATGCTTTCATTCAAGATCTTCATTTAAAGTATATTGTTAATAATTTTTTCATCTTACTCATACATTTTATATATTAATTCAGTTTAAAGTTAAGGTTTTAATTCTATATATAGGTAAAAAAGAATTATTTAATAATATAATTACTGGAATGAAAAGATTATTTAAAAAGTGAATCTTAAAATAAGTAAATACAAATAATTAAATCAACTATTACATTGACTTAAATAGCCATAATTTTATTTTTTGCTTAATTCAAACATAATTTAATAGCCAGTTTAATTTACATGCTATGATGAAGGTAATATGCATATTTTTAGATTTCTCAATAAAGAATTGAATGTGAAAAACGCGATTTCTTAAATTTTTCTAAGCTTAATGTTATATGTGTTCTCGTGTACACACAATACGCATAAACACACGCTTACATACATATATTGATTCTAAACCATAAATTATGTTTGCTATAAAGATATATTTGAAATAAAATTATAGCTAGCTATCTTTCGGTATTATAATTCACATTAGTATTGAATTTTATTATTTACATTCTTAGCGAGCTTAAATTTCGGCAAACTTTACTTTTGTAGTTATACTATAATAATAATAATTTTTTATTAGAGAACTTCAAAGTTAAACTGTATTAAATTTTAGATGATTAATATTTTAAACATTATACTTAATTGATATATTATAATTTCTAATAAAAAAATAAACTTAATTATGTTTATTTATTATTGAATAATTAACAATATAAATTTAATTGTGTAATTAAATTTTTGTAAATGTTAAAATGATTTTCATTATATATTAAATTGTTTGGTAATTTTCTAGAGTAAAAGATTTGTAATCGAGTAATGATCAAAGTTTTCGTGATCAATTAGTTACATAATGAATATTTGTCATGATTTTAATGTTCATTAAATAATTTTTAAATAAAATCAGATAACTCAAGCATGTAATATGATATTATAAAGAAAAAATAAAAATTGTATTTAAATATAATAATATATTTATAAATAATAATTATTTTATAAATAATGGAGTACAAAGATAAACAACAACAGTAATAAATAATTGTACACTAAAATCAATTTTTTATGAATTGATTGGTGATGAATGTGTATAACCAATTTTTATGAATATTCTTGCAGTATCATTATATATACATTTCAATTATTTTACAATTAATTTTATAAAATTAGATTTAATAGTTGGCAGATTTTATTTAGTTAGTTTTTTTAGACTTTGTAGCACTAATACTGTTTAAAATGATTATGCTGCATTTCAAATTTCTTTAAAAAACAATGAAGAGAAAATAAATTATTTTAAATATGCATTTATTAGTTCTGAAAAATTCTGTGAATTCATTCCGTGTGTTATGTTTAATATTAAAATTAATGATATCTTTAATCATAGAAACATAAATCATGCCAATAATTCATATTTTCGAGTTTATGACGTTCTATGATTTATTAGTTGTACTTAATTAAATTTTAGACTGGAATAAAATTAATGGATGATTGCTAAAGTAAAATAAGATGTTCTCTTAAAGGAGATAATAAAGAGATAATTATGAAATTTTATTAAAAATTGTATCTGGTAGGGTCGAATACAAAAGCTCATTACTTTTAGCATTTTTCACTAGTTGTACGTCTATAATGTACTGGATAATCCATGGGCCAAGTCTTCGCGATAACTAATAGGTCTTCATGCAAATCAAAGTCCCACAACACGTGTTATATCAAATTTCAATAAAAACATCAACAAAAGGATAATTGGAAAAGTCTCAGATAAGTTTAAGTTTATGTAATATATACTTAGCCACTTGTGTACATGATATCTTACATGGATGAATTACAACTGGCTAATCTCCTTTTGCAGTCTTAAAATTATATCAATTAAAAAATATGAAGGAGACGTAACTCAATTTCACATAGTAGTGATCGCAGTTAATTTTTTTACGGTAAACCTGCTTTTATCACGACAACTCAGTGTCTAAGCCATTACGCTGTTCCTTTCATTCTCACAATGAACACGACATTATTCAATTCTCGATCCACAATAGAATCGATTTAATGGCAACGGATACATTTAATTTTACTTTATTCTCTGTTGCACATGAATTTACAAAGTGATTGAATATCTTCAATAAAAAGTGATGTAGGTGTTAAGCTAAAAGCTTCTCTTAGATTGAATACAATGCAAACAATTAAATCAATATATAAATGCATTCAATGTACCTTTATAAATTAGCATTGATACAGACAAGAGTACATGCACATTTTACTGATGTTAGAAATACAGTTTTGGCAGTGTTTATTTTACAAGAAATTGCAAAATACAAATTTTATAGCTATTAGAAAATATTACAAAGACAAGTATATTACTCTTGATTTCTTTTTATAGCTTTAAGAATTAAAGTAGTAAAGATTTTATGCAGATACGTGTGTAATTTTTTATTAATTGATCCGCAATTACAGAATAGGCTACGATGTACGCTGAATAAAGATTTAGCCAAATTTTTATTTCAAAAGAGTACTATTTAAAATTAAAAATTTCTATTTTTTGCACACTTTTATAATATAGAATTATTATTGATTTAAAAAAAAAGAAAATAGTAATGTACTATATTTTTATATATTTTTGTATTAATGAAATACAAAATTTATTTATAATTTCTATTTGTAATATTCAAAATAAAAAATTATATTTCAAATATAACCACATGTATATAAGTCTTTACATATTATATTCACATTAATGATATAAATTTTTCTTGCATTGTTATTATTCTTATTATTATTAGTGTGATTAAATTTCTTACAACAATATTAAAATTTTTAATTTGTATAGCACGATTAAACAAATGAAAAATGAATTTTTAAAATATAAGATTTGTTATAATCATTTGATTGAAAAGCATATTTTTATTTAATAACTTAGTTATTTAATAAAAAAATTAAATTATGACTGTTTTTTAAATTTTTCTTACAGAGTTCTATTATTATTTTACTATAAAATTAAAATTATTTTATTCAATAAAATTAATAATTAAAAATATATAAATTATGTATTGAGTTACAATTTTAATTATTCTAAAAAAAAAATTTAGGAATGAATATAGTTAAAGTATTAACAATTAAAAATAATTATTAAAATATTTAAAGCAATTTCGTAATTTACAAAAAAATTACAAATTCAACATAGTAATAAAGCTTTTTTAGTAATATAATTTCTTAGTAATAAAAGGATGTTAATTTAATGTGCATTTATAAATTAATAAAAAATTATTACAAAAAATTATTAGAAAAAATTTAATTTACACTTAATTATAAAATAAAAAAAAATGAAAATAAAAACTTATAAAATAATATATTTATAAACATTATGTAAATCAAATTTAAAAATATTAAATATTATCAATTAACATTATATAACGAAGTGATAGTAAATAAGGAGCAATTCAATCTATCGTGCTTTATCATTTTTATTTTTTAATTTCGTATTAATTAAATGTTATTGTGGTTATAAATTGCAAATAAATGGTTATTAAGAGGGAAATAAAAATTATTAACGCTTACGACATGCACGACAAGTTATATTTTATTACACCCTAGTGAAATGTATAACTTATAAAATATAATATAGTGATGTTACATTTTCAACATGCTTATGAATTCAGTATCATGAAAGTAATCACTAAGACTGTCACCAATAATTAATTACTCTCGCTTATAATAATGGGTCGATTATAAGTAATAATATTATGTGTGCATCAATAAGTTATCAATTAATTAATATTTAAATTTACTTGCACGTTAATGCGTATTTTCAGGACGAAGATTAATAGGTAAATGTACGATGCTGTCGGTTATGAATGGGCCCGTGTCATTCAGATCATTTCTCACGTGAGCTCCGACGCGGCTTTGAATTTTTGATCAAATTGCCGTCCGCATACGCAGCATCAATGTTCGGGCAGGGACGCATCTCGGAGCTGGACCAATCAGGGAAAGATCGACGTCGGAGGCTGCGCTCAGGCGCACAAACTCCCCGGAGGCGAAACTCCGACGCGCACCCACGACTCGCGTATAAATCATCCGCCGAACCGACTTAAGCCGAGCACTCGCGTAATGCATAACATTTTCAAATTGTTTTAAATTACAGACTCCATTATATATGGCGGATGAGATGGAGGCCCACGATATCGCTTGATTTAGAAGGTTAGAATGCACAAATACACGAATACACGCACACGGGACCGAGACAGACTGCACTTTTTAATTATGATTGTTGCGCCGGGAAAATAAATTTCGCAGCATTCGGAGTCCGTTTTATAGCGCAGCAGATTATTTTTCAATCCAAAGCCGTGCTAATGATAATAAAATCGCTCGGAATTTATCGGCTATTCTTGCGAATAAGCAAATCCGGCGCTCGAACAGAGACCGAAAATTCAGGTGGTGAATTTCGGCCAATTTGTTGTTTGACCAATTGGGAGAGAAAGAGAGAGAGAGGGGGGGTGATTTATCTATTATCTATTCTGATATCTATTATTTTGCAAGCCAAGTACATAGCATTATCCAAAATATGTAATGAGCTTGTGCATAAAGACACCTTATATAACATTTGGCAAATGTAATCTGTGGAACAAATTCAACTGGTTTCATTCAGTCCACTTTAAATTAATTATACTCTTATGTATTGTAATTCCCAAATAAATCTAACTAATTTCATGGCAGCACCTTTTTAACTGTAACATTACATACTATACTTTAATACATCTACACTCAAACTTCTTTTTTGTCATAATTTTTTTTAAATATTTTTGTTAATTGATTGAGATATATCACTCTTTCTTTTGTCCTTGTAAAACAATTAGGGCTCATTTTATACCAAATGAAATAAACATAATTAAAATTATATGAATATTAAAAAAATTATAAAAAATAATATTAATAAGTATGAATCAAAAAGATTTTTAAATATAAATTTGTGTATAATATAAATAAACTGATACTATAAATTAAAGCAAAATTTTCTTCAAGATAGAGATTTGAATATTTGATTTGAACTGGAGTATTGGATATAATTAGTTTTGATCCGTTCTACTTAATTTTGTATTTTATATACTTATACTTACAAATTCTATTGTGATTTTATCTATACTTATGAATAAAGAGCAAATATTTTTTCAAATTAAAATTATTTGAAGGTATCTAACAATTTTTAATGAAATTTTTATAAAGAAAAAAACTCCTCGGCACATGAAAAATAAAACAATATAATATTCATATTCATAATCGCATAAGCACAATATGAACTTTTATAATATAGAAATTTTAGATAGAATACTTATCAAAAAAGAATAATTTCAGAAGTAGTACACCACTTCACACGAATGGAAATACGTTATTTGATAAAATTGTACACGAACAAGAATTTAGTTTCATACATTTAATAAAAAAACTTCTCATTGTGATTTATAAGAGATTTTCGGAAAAAAATTTTTTTTAATTAAATGCTCTTAATAGCGACCTTGAGGTGAGCGAATAATTAATTATCGACAATGTTATCCGTTAAACAGATTATAAATGTTCGTACACCATAAAAAATGTTTCTTTTAAGTAATTTAAAATATGAATGTTTTAAAACTAATGCTTTGGGCCATATACTCGTCATGTTAAAATTAAAGTAAATTCTAAAATTACACGAGTATTAGCTGATAATTGCCACTTGTTGAAAAATCCATTTATCCAAAAGTATTACAAGATAATAAAACTACGATTTCTAGTTGACCAGAAAGAAAACATTATTTTACATAATAAGCTTAAATTTCCAAATATTTAGAAGCGCATTTCCCATAAGAAGGATTTCGGATGAGATGAATGCAAATTATTTGTAAATGATATGTTTTTGCTCTTGTAAAATATTGTAAATGGCGTTTACCCGAAGAAATGTAAAATATATAATTATTGACACAGAGTTTACTCTCGCAAGGGATATGAAATTGCATGTAGTTATCGTATGGTGGTTGGATTTCATGTTAGTGGTCGATTGATTGAAATCCCTCAGTGCTATCGTTAAATATACTTTCCGAGATTTGTATCTCCTTTAGGATTCGTATAATTTCTTGTCTTTGCTTCTCTTCTCCCCCTTTACAATGTACGCAGCTTACATTACAGAAATCGAATGGAGATCTGCCTTTTGCCTTTTACGAAGCACTGTCTTCCTCGATTATTATCATTTAATTATTTGTATACGAGTTTTTATAGAGACAGGTAAGACTTGAACCCTCGTGATTACATCGTCCGTCAATACTCAGGTGCACCCATTCATTCAAAAGCGGCGTTCGCTCCTTTAGCCTCTATGATTTTCCATGCGTCAAACTACCCATCGGCTTGTGGCGAAAGATTGCATGCAAAACCCGGATAAGAATCTGCATTCTTAGCCCGACGCGTTTTATCTCAATAATTTTGCATTGGCTTTGGCGCTTATCTCCCTCCTGATCCTACTCTTTTTCCATGAAAATCAAATCAATCTAAGTTACCTACAGCCAGACTAATTCTAATGCCCTGGGATAAGATTAAATGGACGGAGGGAGGCGAATCAGACAAAGAAGCTGTTGCGCATTATTTGCGCTAAAATTTATATTTGCAAAATTAACACTTGTTTTTTTTTTTTTTATTTCACTTGATTTAATAATTTATTTAATTTTTAGAATTGTTGAAGTTTCTCGAAAAAAAAAAAATTAACTATAACTATTTAACGTAACACTCAAGCATTAAACCATTAAAATCTCTACTTTTATTGCATCTTATTTATTGTATTTTAATAAAATAATAAGTAATTAATATTTTTATTTGTTGATTTTTTTTTTCTTTCTTTTGAAACAGAACTTTCAGAAAATTTATAAGACAAAAAGTTTACTTGTGTCTTATAAAGAACTTTCTAAAGTCAAGATAAATATTTAAATAATTTAAATAATTAATCAATGAAATAAACTTGATCAGAAAAATCTAAAGTGAAAGGAAGATATTGATTTTCAATGAGTAATTCATAAGATTTCTTTTAGAAATTGAAATTATTGCCTCTATATGAAGTATTTTTCAAACAAACTAATTATTCTATTTCCAAAGCATATTTTCATAATATTTTAATTGCAGAGCTAAGAAACTTTACACAATACATCTACTTCTTTGTTAAATTATTAATAAAGTATTGTAATTGTACGCAGTGTCGATATTTTTTACTCTTGAAATTTATTTACATTGTGACAAATTGGTTTGCTGATTCTCGAAGTATACGCAAGAAAGGATAATCATTTGACAGAAAAAACTTTTGATCCAATCTAACTAGATTGTATGTGAATTGTAATTTTGGATTTATTTATACCTCTTTGTCTTTATCACTGTGTAATGCACTTTATGCTGTTCTGAGAAATAAAGAGAATGCAAGAGAAACATACAACATGAACAAAATAATTCGTGTAATCTTATTATCTAGAGTCGCACGATATATTAATGCATAATAGAATTGTACGTGTAAGCAAATCCTTTATTTTTGGTATAAATTATGTTTATTCATTGACATTCAAAATTTTGATCTTAAAGATACAAGCAACATAATCTCAGAAATCAAATTAACTAAATTTTCAATACAGATTTAATCGTATTTTCCTGAAATCCTTATTTTTACTTTTGATTTTGGTTAATAAAACAATTTAAATAAGTTTTTTTCATTGATTGATTTTCGTAAAAAATACATATTCATTATTGCAAGAATTCTTTTATCAAATTAGTTTTATAAAATATTGAATTATTCACTTAATAAACAATCACATTTCAATAAATTTATATATTTTGTATTTCATTTTATATAGATTTAATTACCATTAAATTTAAATTCTAATTTTAGTTCAAAATACCGCTGATTATAGTTGATTGATTGAATTAGAACTTAAATCTAATCTTTGAATTTCATATTATCTTTGTAATTGCAAACATACATTTTTATCAAATTATCTTAAAATTAAATTTTTTAAATAATTATTTTAATCAAATGCAATAAATGATTAGTTTTCGATTTTATTTTTTCAGTTTAAACACATTTAGATTTTACTTAATTTGTTCCTAGATACATCATATAATATATAAGAATATTTTATTCAACAATTAAAATTATATTAAAATAATATTAGAAGATGTAATTTATATAAAAAGAAAATGAATAAAATTGAATTAAATTTCCTTTTCCTTTTATGTTAAACTTTAAAAAGAGGAATAATCATTTATTATAAATATTTTAGTTTAAATATTTAATTCGTTGTGGTTAATGTTTAAAAAATAACAATGAAAATATGTATTTGATTTATATAATTATAAATATAAATACTGTAGCCTTTAAGTATAAATCTTTTATCGCTATTAATTTTGTTAATCTTAATTAGCAACATAAAAAAATTTCAGCAATATTAATTTTATTCAGCAATTAATGTTATCTTGTTTAAATAGATTCATATTAATAAAATATTTCATAAATTAATTTTGATACATTTTATTGCAAAAAATTCTAATTACTATGGTTTAATTGAATGTTATTATATTCATGTTTACTAAATATTAAACACATCTTTAATAATTTAATATTTAATAATTTAATATTAAATTTAATTATTACCTTGAATAACTCATGAATAAGTAATGTATTTAATTCAACACTATTTAATTTGAAATGTATGTAATATTAAATTCAATATTATTATCAGTATTATAAAAATTCGAATATCAGTAATACACATGTCATTATTAATATATGTTAAATGATACGTATAAATGATTTTATCTAATAATTTTAGTTATTTATATAATTTAAATTATTTCATGAAAATTTGATATTGAATAAATATTTTACTTTAATGAATACTGTCTTTGAAACGAACTTGAATTAATAAATAAATTATACTTTTTTATTCTAAAAAATAGTAGAATAACATGTACCTTAATAAATATAAGTAAATAAGGGCTGACAATTATTAAATTATCAAATAATTGTTAATAGATTATAAAGTTGAAGTGAATAAATTGTAAATAAATAATGTGAGTATTGTGAGACCAATATAAAAGATTTTTTTGGCTTTAATTATCCATTTAATATACATTATTGTGCATTTTTTGTACTTATTATAAGATCCGATTTATTACGAATATATTGTGGTTCTATTGAGAAACGGTATATTTTGCTTAAATTAAATTTTAAGATGTGTGCGAAAAGATTGACGATAAAATCATAGTTTTTGATCATAAATTTTGAGTAGATTCTTAGAATTATTTTTCGAAATTGAAAGATGAATTGTATTAACTATCGTATTTTCTCACTGAATCTAAAAATATATTTCAAAATAAAATATTTTAAAAAATTCATAATTTTAACTGTGCATTCGATCCACTAAAAGTCGATAAATGATAAATCCTAAATAGTAGAATAATTTCGATTTAAAGATAATAAAATTTTTGAATTAGATTTAATTTATCATCCATCTGAGTAACAAAAGTGATGGATTGAATGAAAACTAAGAAAAAAAATAATGTGAAAGTATGGGAAAATATAGTCAATCATATATTGTATTTGTATAGGCTGACAACTTGTAAATCCGACAGATGTTAGATTGTACCTGCTTTTCAAAAATATGGAGGTTCTCATCGAAATTTTTAATCATTCAAAAATATTAAAATTAATTAAGAATGTCGAAAATTAGTTACGCTTGCTCGTAAATCGCACTTTCGTAATTTCTGAGCAAGAAGTGCTGAACTAGACCTCCAGACGCTACAAACTCTCTCTCTCTCTCTCTCTCTCTCTTTCGAGTTTATTAAAGTTCCCGACTCCATGGCGCAATCAAAGGCAACTAAATTATTTTCGGAAGCACAAGCTGTAGAGGCTTATCGTAATGTTGGCATCGATTTGTTGTAAATCAAGAACGATAAGTAAGACGAGAAGTAATAACGAACCTCGGCGCAAACCTTAAAATAGTCGTGCGACAGCGTGCGAGGAGTTAATAGTGGAGCCGCATAATCCGGAAAAAGTGCGGAAGATACGGTTTGGCCGGGGCGCATGCGCGAGCGCGAATTCTGATAGCGCGACTGGACGTTTAACCTTTCACTCGTCGGCGGCGGTGGCGGCAGCGGCGACGCGGCGCCACTTCGCCGGCTTTTAACATCGTGTCCTAGGCGTCTTTTTTCATTCGACTTTTTCCTCCGCAGCGCCGTTATTATGAGTTAAGATCGAGATCGAGATCGAGATTGCGCGAGAGCGACTCTTGCAGTGCTTTTCACCTTTTATTTTCAGCGCGGACTAATTTTCCAGACGGTGATAAGCTTCGTTTTTGTAGATCGATCTTGATATTGCGCAAACGGATATGTTTCACGAATACCCCATTCGCGATCTTATACTCTTTATAAAGTGTCATTAATATTAATAGATTAATAAATATGAATTTTATTGCGTATTCACTAAAATTGCAAGTTCAATTTACTCTTCTTGTGCTTAGAAAATGTTTCAGGTACGAATTCTTTTACCGAGATACTTTTCTTGACTTAATAAATCCGAATAAAGCTTATAACCCTCGATTCAGTTCACAACTAATGTTCAATTATTGATATTATTCGATGAATGGAAATATATGTTATACCTATTTATAACGTACACTAGAATTTATATCATTGATCAGGTTTTCTCATTCTTAAATTTTTATGTAATTCCTCAAATTTTTATTAACAATTGTTATTTAAATTAAAATAATCTATTATATACTTTAATAGAAAACGTATTCGAGATAATATAAGACTATTATGATTATTATTTAATTAAATAATATTAAAAGAAATAATTAAATACAATATTTCAGATTTTTTTAAATTAGACAACAACTGTGCAAAACTTAATTATCCAAAAAAAATTAATTATAAAATCTATTGCAAACATTTTTTAATTAATACATTGATTGAAAAATCACGTAATATTAACGAGTGAAATATGATTGAATAAAAAATAATGTTTCTATGAATTAATCAACAAACATACATTAATATTATTAGTATTAATAGTATTTTCTTATTAATAACCTTTACTGCAAAATAATACATAGCGATAATACATATATATATATATATATATATAATTTATTATTAGTTCAATAATTTAATTTTTAAATGCAATTTATATTATATTAATTATAGTATAAAACTCAATGATATTCACGTATATTATATAAGATATAAAGAATGAAAATATAACTTTAATATTCAATGGTGCTAGTCCATTTATACTATACGAGTATTATTCTACTAATTTTATTATAATAATATTTAATGTTAATATTATTTTAGGAATCTTCAAATAATGAATAAAAAGTCTAAACTTTGAAATTTAAAATTTAATTTTTGATAAATAATTTTAATAACCTATAAATAAAATTTTATGATTTATTTGTTTATCCATCCGTGTATGTTACGAAGGAACATGTTAATTATCTTTATTAAAATGTCATAGTTTTTTGTAAGAAGTTAAGATTCCTATTCTTCTAATTTTCTGTAAAAAACTGTGAATAATGAACTATAAAAACAAATATAATTTAAAATTAAAGACTTTTTTTATCCCGTAAAATTATTTCATAATTTTTATTTATTATTTAATTTTTGATTATTTAGAGTAATGAGTGTTTTATTTAGCAAGAATTTTTTTTTTGTTGAGAATATCAGATTCACCGATATTCGCTGAAATGTCTAAATTATAGTTTAACATTCTTGATCGTCAAGATCTTGTCTAAATAATGATTTTTCTATTAGGAATAAATGCAAGTGATGTCTCATTTTTGAAAAAATCAAACTAAAAAAGCCAGCTATAAGGCAAGGAATACATCGAGTATATTGGTGTTGGCCACCATTAAAACTCTAGTGTATTAATTAAAGGTCGGACTTGTTGAAAAGCACAGATCAAGAGTTGGCTGAAAGTAAGAGTGGAGTCGGATCGGTGCTAAAGTTTCTAACCTAAAAACTAAACTGTCCAAGGTTGCTTACCGCGACGAGTGCGCCGAAAGCTTCAATTCGCATAGTAGCTGGCCAGGCCAGCGGAAAGGCCGTCGAAGTTCGAGGCGCGTAGACCGATCTGAGATACCGATCCGGGCGTTGACGAAGATCCCTCCGAAGGTCACCTTCACCCTCTCGTCCTCAAGGGGTCGGTCGACGGCGAGTTAGGGATGATCTATCGTCCCGACAGGGCGAGGGTTCAGGTTCCGATCCACCAGGTTGGATTCCGATGTTGAACTCGATTATCGCGGCCTCCCAGACTCGTGACATGGCTACCGCCTTGATCTGCAACAAGTCACAACGAGGGTTGCCTTTTATTTCCGTGGACACATCTTTTCTGGGGGATTGAGATCGGACCTTTTTCTCATATCTCGGGAGGGGTGGCTCGTTTGAAGGGGTTCCAAAGCAGATTCCCAATATCTCCAGGCAACATGCCTTGGACTTAATAGAGACCGGATCATTCTATTCAACTTGAAAACCTCAAAAGCTCCTTCGGCTCTTTTATCACTGATTGGGATTCTAATATGTTAAGTCGAGTGACTTGTCTGACCCGGCCCCAGTTTCTCTACTTGAAAGTTACTTTATAAATTAATTACATATTCTCTTTAACTTTCACTCTGGCAACTATCAGTCACTAGGGTCATTAAATCCTGATGCCTTTTTTACAATATTCATGATTGTTTTATTTAATGGGAAATAAAATCCAAGTGCATATTCACTATTAAAATATTTGCTCAACTAACGAACCTTTTTTGCGGCGTTTTTGAATCACTTAACTAGTTTATCAAAGACGTACATTTGATGCTAATACGGGATTAAAATAATTTTGTACTTGTTTCACTCAGCTATTAAGAAAACTTTAATTTACTACGCCTATTTAGTCGGATATTAAATATCAAAAACAAACATATTATCGTCGAATTCAAAGCTAATAATTTTATATAGATTTAAGATTACGGGACTTAAAACGACAGTTGATATATTTCAAATTTACTTCAAAATATCCTACTAAATATTTGGATGGAATATTTAAAGAAATGTCAACGAATAATAATAGTCTTAGGATTCTTAGTAAGATTCTTAAAGTAATTTACATAAAATCGTTAAAAGATGATTCGATATATTAATTAAGGATTCACATTTTTACAAACAGAATTGCAAGCAAGAAAGAGCATCGGCACTGCAAATAACGATTGTCACTCATCGAGTATCAAATCAAACGTGGTACCGGAAAGAGTTCTTGAGAAGGGTGTAAAATTATACCATCAAAATTCGCACTAGATCCAGACTTGCCTCCAGGTGGGCGTAATGGACATCATTAGGTCAGGATGTATCAAGAACTGTTCTTTGCTATTGCAAACACACATACTTTCGAGACCGCGATAAACGACCTGATAGGATCCTCATAAATCTTGCCGGTCTGTCTTTTCGCGATTCTCTCTCTTTCTCTCATTCAGTAATGCCTGGCATTTATATTGCAAAGTGCCACGATTTGCGCATGCGTTCGCAACTGTCTCTTTAGTGCACTGGGAGTAGGGAGAGGCGACGTTCCTCTCTGGGAGTGCCAGTAGGCGTGTTTCGCGGTGAGAGAGAGAGAGAGAGAGAGAGTAAGAGAGTGACGGGTGATGAGGGGGGAGAGATAAAATATCAAATGCTGATTTAAAAATTGTATTGTAGTGATGCTGCATCATGTAAGTCACTGCGAATTACGTTGGTGAGCCCTAAGAATAAGATTGAGTATGCCAGTTGGATTAAGTTTTGTCAATTAATTTAATTCCGGTTTAATCGTGGCGCGACAAACATGTTGAATACTATTAATAAACAAGTAAACTCCACTATATCAACATACAATGTTAATGACAACCTGTGAGTGCATCCACTTTTTGTCAAGTCACTTTTTGTTGGAAAAAATTATTATTTGTAGTAATTATTGTATTTATTATATATATAATAGTAGTAAGTAATTATAAGTTTAAATGAACATGTTTTATATTGCAATTACAATTATGAATTATATTTTTTGTTGTGCTTAAAACACACTTTGTTACATTTTTACAAATATAAACGACTTGTATAACTGTCTTTTACATATTTCCTTTATATATTATTCATGTAAGAGTCTTTATTATTTATATTTATTATTATAATACTTAAATATTGCTTACATTGTACTGTAAACTGCATTACTTTTCACTTCAATAAATACCAATGTAACGTAAAATAAAGTATGAATATCTACAATAAATTAATCGTATTCTGATGATGTAGTTACAGGATTTGATTCTTCTTTTGTATAAAAGGGAAATTTTTTAAAATTAGAAATCACCCTGAAAAAATAATTTTATTTTTGAATTAGAAATATTTGTACTCGCTAGTAGCCTCTTCAATTGGCACTTTTTTTAGTGCTGTTAAAAAATTAAACGAATTTATTAATACACATTAACTGATTGGTAATTGATTGCACTCATGTTGTTCAAATAAATATTTATTAAATTATATAAATTATAATTTATTTTTCGTAATCATAGTTGATTTAATTATTTGCTGATATTTTAAGAATTTCATTGGATTTTTTAATTTAACTATATGATTAATTAATAATAATAAAATTTATTTTAATTTTATATCTTACCCCATGTTTTATTAAAATGTCAAGATTAATATTTATGAAGTTATAGAAATTGTGTACTAATTTCACATATCAATTTCAATCATTACATAATTTAAGAATAAGAAATATAACTTATTAAATCATTTATGTTGTTCAGTCAAGACTTATTTTAAGGCCCATTTCATAATTTTTAATTTATAACATGATTACACCTATATTGGTCACTAATTTCTTAACTAAATAATTAAAAAAATTTATGCGTGAATGATGGACTTCCAAATTTAAATGCATGTATATTTCATGTATTAAGACTCACAAATGTGTAATTATAAAATATCAAATATACTCAAAAAATATATTTCCATATTAGTTTGCTTTTAAATATTATATGATCTTGAATGATACAATACGCATCAATTAACAATTTTTATCGATTATAGAACTAGAAAATTCAAGCCTTGTAAAGAATAACTTTTATTATTCATCATATGGTCCCATATTATATTCAATAGTATATATGTTTTTAGTATTTATAATAACTTAATTATTGATAAATCTTCTAATAAATCTTCGTAATAAATGTAACCAGAAAAAATTGATTTCAAAATATACTAGAAATATTCAATATTCATTCATTATAAAGGTCATAAATTATTCAGTTTCAATAATTTCTACCAATAAAATTTGCTAATACGATAATCCTAGTGAGGACATCAACTTCAATCAATTGACAGTCTGTGAGAAAAGATGCGAAGGATAGAGAAAAGTGGCTTTCATATAAGTCGGAATTCTTTTTATTACATAAAAAATAAGCTACTATCTTCTAGCAATTTTTGGAGACAAATTAAATTTTCTGAAGAAAATCTATTACTTCTGAATAAAGCATAAATTTACTTACTAACGATTTTGAATAATAGTAATCATTCTTTAATAATAAAAATATAAATGTTTACATTACAATTTTAAAAAAATAATATTTATTATATATATTTATATATTTTTATTATGTATACAACAATACAATAATTATGGACAATTTTATGTATTTATTACATTGAAATATTTCAAATATCTGATTATACATGTACAACCTCACGCATAAATATGTTGGCGCAAATAGATCAATATATAATTTTGTTTGTATGAATATAAAAATCAATATGAAATCAAATGAGTAAAAGATACTTTATTTAATCAAGGGTATTCGCAGCTCATTTTTAGATCAAAATACGCCTCCTATAATTAAACAATAGGTACTTCTATAACAATAAAATTATTTTCACATTACAAATTATAATATTGCTGTCTATTTAATATTAATACTCTGTATGTATAAAAATATTATCAATAATATTTATATATTTCTTACTTATGTATTAAAGTTCGATCCATAACTGTTCTTAATATTTGATGAATCAAAATGTGAAAGTTTAAAAAAAATTATAGTATAAATTCAGCTCATAACTGCGTTCTTTACTTGATAAAAGAATATAAATTTTAACTAATTACAAGAATTTTTGTAAATCAAATTAAAAAATTGGTTTTTGAATCAAGATCAATAAATAAAAATAATTTAATGTTATCTTGAGTGGTCTTTATTATCGTATAAAATTCCACGTGCATTATTAAATTTGTAGAAATCCAAGTATCATTACGTGATATCGCTCTGTTTTTGTATTTATGACATGAATCTATATATATTAGGAATTAATGAAATAAGTAATTATTCAGTAATGCAAATTTACAGTTATTTTTATAAAAGCATGAAACTAAAAGTATACGAAACTTGTATAGGATAAATTATTAAAAACGGTCATTAACAGAGTTCGAAAAAAGCCATAATTATTATGAAGAAAAACAACGACTCTTATCATCCCCAATGAAATAAAAATAAAAGAAAGCAACAATCTCCCATATTTTGTTCACAAATATATCAGTTTAATTATCAGTCAGAGAGCTCTAATGTTGTTTTTTCATTACAATCAAAACACCATAAAAATCATTCCATAAAATTCCAATTCCCGTTTGGAAGATAGTGTGCAGCGGAAGTACACGAAAGGCCAGATGAGAAGAAACAGGCCAATGCAACTGCGTGGGAGTTTATGACAAATAAAAAATAATGAAAGTATGGAGAAAACGACCAAGTCAATGTCTTGGTCGATATAACCCACTCTTTTGTCTCGACACCCCATTATTATTTGATTAAAGCTAATTGTCAATTTAAATATTAAAAAATTAAGAAAGAGCATTAAATTGTTATTACGTAAATATAACGTGGAAATTAATTAATCATTGGTATATTTTTATATGTAGTCACTTTATAATTGTATGGGTAATAAAGCAACATTTAGAATATATTTCTTTATTTATTTACACTTATATGTATGCGTGACCTCTTAATTTAATTTTAATTAATATTATATTGTAAAAATGTGGTAAAGTGAATAGTTTTTGGTGATAAAGTTTTATGCCACAATATAATTAGACAATGCAAATGATGAAATAGTTGATAATCATAATCGAGTTTGATATTTTTTTTTATTGAAAATATATTTTTATTCGCAATAAATTGTAAAATATCAATAGGTTAGTAATATATTCAAAAATATAAACATAAAGATAATTAGTATTGAATTTTATATATTTTGTTTCTGTTAAAAAATTGAGCAAATTTCGCATAAATTTTTTAACCACAGCATCAAAACAGATATCTAAAAACATTTTTCTTCATAAAATTAATTTATGATTTTCATTTGTAAATCATAAATTAAGCATAAAAAACTTCAAGTTACATTGAATTATAAGAACTATTTGTTAGATAAAACTTAAGAGCTTACGAAAATTAACTTGATAATCTGAGATTTACCAAAGAACTTATTTATTATGTCAATAAATTTATGTTGTTTACCTACCAATGGAAGTTAATTAATTGGTTGATCATTTACAATTTAAATATAATATTCAGTGTTTATTGCATTAATAGTATGGCAATGCATAATGTTTCGGAAAATAGGAAAACACTTTATATTCTTATCTAATAATCGAAAGCAATCGAATGTGTTAATATCCAAAAATATATTTATGGACATTATTTCAAATGGACAAAGATAAAATGTAGCCTAATCACTAAAATTCACATTTAATATCCAATAAGTGAGTATTTTTTTTACGAATGATTCTCTATTAGAATCTGTTGATGGAACAAGATCAAGATGGAGTAAGAGCTTATAGAAGTATTAATTCGAACGATTTCGTGCTTTAAAGTGAGAGCAATCTACTTCAAGTGCCAGTCAAAATGTTGACAGGGTTGCCTACGCCCTCGGGTTCTTCGATTTTCGTGCATCATGCACCAAAATGCTCCAAGAAACCGGAATCTTGGTCGTATTTGTGCATCATCTATATGCAGAACAAATAAGAAGAAAAGGCCCTCTGATTGAGATATCGAGGCCCATTCTTTTCGCAGTATCAAAATTGACTCGTAAAGAAGGAAATCTCCATTCTCGAATAACCTCCCGGCGTCTGGACCAGGAATGAGGGGAAAAGGGTCATTCATGGGTTTATCTTGTACGCGGGATGATGTCGGTAGCGCGACCTCACGCACGGAAACCTGATCTTCTGCACTTTTGCTCAGGCCAAGTGAGATAATTCGAACGGATGGTACGAGGGAGAAGATGCAAGAAACCGACTAGTTAATAAAATTCTTCCTTATCTTTCATCAGTTAATGATTCTCGGAAGATGTGTAGAATGCAAATTTCGGAAAGTTTATTCCTTTGATAATTTTTTTGATAATTTAACTGTCATTTGATATTTGCAGTCAACATTTTTGTCTACGAAGATCCATTTGAAAAACAAATTCAGTACAACGACATTTGAAAGAATATTGTTTCATCAAATTTCAATCAAAGGATTATGATAAAAAATGTATGAAAATTCTTGAATCATTATATTTCTTGATGAATTATTAAATTTTAATGTATGTAAGCCAGTGCTTTATGTAAAATATACTTTATTTGCGTTTAAGTTAAATCTTCAGATAAAGCTTGTGCAATAATTATTACAAAATAAGCACCAATATAGACCAATGCATTATTTTGATAAATTTTTTTATAACTATTGTACTTCTGACTTATAAGACTACAATTTTATTATTACAAATTATTCAATTATTAAGAATTAAAATATGCATTTTTAAAAATTTATAAAATTGTGAACTAGAAACTAACAAAGTATAAAAAATATTATATAATAATAAAAGTCTTACTGTACCAAAATTAATGGATATATAATTTTACTTTTATTGATTTTCTTAAACAAGAACTGCATGTATAAAGGAAATAATTTGTACAATTTTAATAAAAACAAAAAAGAATACATTTTTATATTTATTATTATTTTTTTAATACATCAAATCAAGTTAATAAATTAATAATTAATTTTAATACAAATATTTCAATACTTGAGTTTTATGATAGTAAATTAATTCAATATGATTTTTCAATAATAATAAATATTTTGATATCTACAACTGCTGTACTAAATACTAAGTAATATTTGTATTTTTATACCAATAATCAAGATTAAGATTTTAATCTAGATTTGGTTTTTGATAAAATCTAGATATGTAAATAGATACCTTAATTTTCCAGTTGAGTTGTCGCAATATTGTACATTTTATTATTACAGTTGCATGTATTAAAAAACTAAGATTAAAAATTAAGATTAAAAATAATTTTTTGGTATTAAACATGCTAACGAAATCTTAACTTTCTCAGCTAGAGATTAAGTCACATACGAATGAAAAAACTTTTTGAATTGTGCATAAATAAGAATTTAATCCCTTAATTAAATTCCGCATATATACTTAGATACAAATATTTTGTTTTTATTAATTAAGCTTGAATCAGTAATTTTAAGAATACTATTAACTTTTTATGATTATTACTAATAACAACACAATTATTACAAAAAGCGTTTAACAATAAGCCAAAACTTTAATGCTTTGTTTGTAATATTTTTAATCAATTGATTTATTACTTTGATAAATTTTCAAATATGAAATAATATATTTTAATAACGTTAAGTAGATACGCATAGTTTGAATTAAGACTATTTTTGTTTTCTTTTCATGAAAAATAATTTTATTGTAACAAATGTTATAAGAAAAATAAAATAAGCATTTTGAACATTAGTTTATATCGGTTTAAATACATTTTAAACTTTTTGCAGTTTGCATAAAAACATCAATTTATATTTAAATTAGTTGATGTGAAAATATAAATTTTATCATTTTAAATAAAAAGGGCAGAAAAATTCTGTGCAAAATGTAATTTATGGATTATTTCAATCAATTGTATTATATTTTTAGAACATATTTCATTATATGCATTAAAAGTTTATGAATGTCGGTTTTATAAACTTTTGAATTCATTTTATGGCTTTTATTTCAAGTGTGCTCATTGTTTACGGTAAGAAAATTGTACAAAAATACTTTAATCAGGGATTTATCAATCATCTTGTAAATGGATACATTAGTGATATCTATTCAGGTTTCCAAGTAAATATATATATGTGTGTGTGTGTTGGGGGGGGGGGACATGCGCGTCATTTAAAGTGATGAGGATCGAGGATGGGTCTTCGCCTTCTAATAGAAATGATGCCGCTACTGATCGATTATAACCAGATGCTGATGATCCTAGACCGCACTTTCATTTTTATCACTTATGACTTATCGCAGGTGGTACGCAGTTTCAGTACTTTATAAAATAACCGTCCCCTGATAATAAATAAGTATATAGGCTTAAAAGCCATGCGAGGAGGGTTAATGATTAGAACCCGAAGAAAAAAAAATGTTCGCGAATTACATATAAAGTGTCCGTTTTATTCATTCAATTAGCAATACGGACACACTTTCCAAAGAAAAAGAAAAAGTTTTTTATTTTTCATGTACCCTAATACATAATTTTATTTGTAATTTTGGCAAAACCTTTTTTAAATCAAATGATTTTATTATAATGTTTCTTTTTATTCAAATATTTCTTGATTACAAATGATTAATAACTGTTTATATAATGTTTAATAGTGCTTGACTGTGTTCCTAGTGAAAAAGATAATGCATTAACACTTAACAAAGAAATATAAAATCAATTTCTAAAGATCCAAAATTACTTTTTGAGTCGACTAAAATTTCAAGAAAACGTTTATATCTTAGTCGCTTATAAATATTGTATCCTTCATTCATATTCATTTGCAAAAATTATCTATATGTTTATATAATTTTAAATGC
Source organism: Eupristina koningsbergeri (assembly GCA_018907245.1). Taxonomy (NCBI): domain Eukaryota; kingdom Metazoa; phylum Arthropoda; class Insecta; order Hymenoptera; family Agaonidae; genus Eupristina; species Eupristina koningsbergeri. Next base: position 1,371,573 of record JACCHV010000020.1, read on the forward strand.
AATATTTTTTAAATAAGAGTATATTAAAATTATTGTTATGATATAAGAGACGAGTATTAAAAATAAATTTAAATAAGTATTTGATATTTTTTATAAGGATCAGATTTTATTTAAAAGTAATTTTTTTAATATTAGATATTTTAATTTTGTTTTTGTTTTTTTTTATTTATATAACTATGTGTAGCATGCTTCGGAAAAGAATAAATAATTATAAGTAAACTTATATTTTTACCAATTTCCATACATTTATAATTTATAGAAGTTATAAATGTATAAAAATAATTACAAAAATTTTGAAGCAAAAAAGTAAACGAAGCATAAAATAAAAATCAAATATTAAACAATTAACCCTAATAATCAATGAAATTTTAAAAAATTAAAAAAAAGAAAATAAATGATATTTATGAGAATTTATATAGCTGCCAATGAAATTAATTTACCTAATCTTAAAGCACATATTCCATCTAATGTAAATAGATTTTGTAGTTGCACATAATCAGAACATGCGATTCTCACGATTCTGGTTAGTTTTATCGATTCCTATGATTTATAGAAATTTGTTTTTCATCGATACTACTCCTTTCTGAATATAGTGAAAAGCCGCTCGAAGAAGATGCTCCAAAAGCAATTTACATAAACTCGCGGAAGACGGCGCGACAACTAGGCGAAAGCAAAAGAGACGAAATATTAATGTCCTCGTTTTTCTTGATAAAAGAAAATATAAAGATGCTGTCGAGATTTAAACAAGATATCATCCACTATCTCATACAGATTAGCCGACATTGCTGGTTACATCTGCAGTGTTACCTATTTTCTGCACAAGCACCAGGTGTGTGTGTGTGTGTGTGCAGTTATACAAATGTGTTGCTATACATAAATTCATGCAGGATACGCGACGGGGATCAACCAGTCGATCCAATCTCCAATCATTTTCAAGTATACTTAAGTGCGAGTAAGAGACATCATCGATAATATAAATTAAAAATTTTTAACATTTCTTAAGGTTCCTTTGGTATTTGATTTTATGGGCTTTGAGTGTTTGCGAATTTGAAAATTTTTTTTGACTTGGTGAATACTCGTAACGATTGAAGTACCCGTAAATAAAAAACTTTTTTTCATATCGTAAAAGTCCATTTGTGATAACACACGAACAAATCTTTATTTGATCTTATTAAATGAAGACGATAAATTTTCATTATCATTTTTATTTTTCATTTAATTTTAAACTATGGCAAAATAAATAATGTAAAAAATTAATTATGGAAAAAAGGAATTTAATTATCAATAATTAATGTACAATTTAACAATATAGGTATAAATAATAATTACTAATTTTTTGTTGATAATGCGCAAAGACAGGAAAATTAAATGTTTTCATTAATTTATTAATTGAAAAATGACTAGTAATATACATCTCTGTCTACAATTTAGATTTCTAAAGCAATCATACACTTGATAAATTAATTATGGAAAGTTAACTTTTTCAGCCCTATAATCTGACATATCAAGTATCAAGATAAATATATGTTAATGGAGAATTATTAAGAATGTGGTTTAAAAATTGCGAGTAATAATATTGCTTTAGAACCATAAATACAATTTTTCATCATTCTCTGTATATTTAAATATAAGTACTAACAGAATGACCATGAAAATTTACAGTTACAAAAAATGAAATTTATGAAACGAAAGAAATAGAGGAATCGAACATATAATTATGTACTCGTGCAATCAAAATGTTCTTATAAAATTGAAACAGTACAACAGCTGATCCACAAACTATCATATAATAAGGTACTATATATTTGTAAATATAAAAATAATTTATAGATAATATATGCAACATTATAATACGCATATGTTTTTAGCTGTAGCAGCGTATTCAAAATTAATTCTTCAGATTAATAAAAAAATGAATATATAAATTTCTTAAATTTTAATTGGACCATGTCATTTAGACTACTTTTTTTATTAATTATATAAAAGAAAGAATCTTTTTTATGTTTGTCTAATAACTTTTGTTATTAAGTCAAGGTTTATCGAGCTGAAAAAATGAAAACAATTATAATCATACAAACCTTGACAAATAATATTGTATTATTGTTATTTAACTACAAAATAAACTACAATAATATATATATTGATTAATAATTTCTTTATAAATGTAGCTACTCTGCGTGCACATAATAAATATATAAACGTGATGTTAAAGATGATAAAAGGATCAATACATTTAAATAGAGTGAAGATATAGACACCAATACATTATTTTAACTACACATTAGAAATAAATATTTTATTTCATTTGAATTTTATTTTATCAGATATCACAACTTATTTTTGATACTTATAACTGTGAAAAATAAATTTATACAAAATTAAACATTTTAAATAGCGAAACATGATCGATCTAATAATATAATTTGTAATTCTTTAAATTAGAGGAATTAATTTATCTCATTTACAAATCCGTTAAATGAACTTATTACTCAACATACGAGATGAGATAAGAAAATATTATTTAGTTATTCCACCGTGAACATAACAAGCAATTATCATTCATTATTAAGTCATTATTATCGAATATGGGCTTAGCTTTTTAATCGTAAATTAAGAGGCTGATGAAGATTCCTTGCACACGTAAAGGAGCAGATAAGGATCTAATTCGACTTTCGTAAAATCACGCAAAAATCTTTACAAATAGCATGCGACTTGGATAGCTAACGATCCACCTAATTATAATTCATACTGCGTTAGCCCATCCAGCTTACGCAAGGAATTAACCACTAATGAGCGGATGCACCTGCCTCTTAGGGGATTAACAAATCTCATGTGCCACCGTTCGAAAGAATGTCCCCTGTAAATAGCATCGAAGGCAGAAAAAGAAGAAGAGCATTATGTATAAGGTATTTTTGTGGAAGAATTCCAATAATTATTCAATTGGATCAATGAGATAATTAGACATTGATACAAGTAGGAGCAGCCATATCTACGTTTTTAGTATGAGACGGGTGTGCGCGAGTGAAAGATAGCTAACATCTTGAATTTATCCCTGTTGGCATTTTATCGGTAATTACACCTACAAGGATATAAGATTACTAAGATTTTTGTTTACTCGGCGTCAAATAACTTTTTGTGCACCGTTTTTTTATGGAACAAAGTTCATATCATCTGCACTAGGAAAATGTTACTATTTCCTTGAAATTCTCTATTTTACTATTTTCATAAATAGAAATGTTGATTTTATAAATTCCATAGAAACTTGAATGGCACCTTTAATTATTGATGCATTGACAATTGTTTGTAAAATTTTAGAAGAAAGTGATTTTTAACAAACTATTATAAATAAATAGTTAAAAGACAAACAGATTTGCAATGTATTGAATTTATATTATGTAAATAATAGATAAAATTTGTATTGTTATTATTGCTAAAATTCAGATAAATAAATGAATTTTGAAAGTTCTCTCAATAAGGTTTTGTAAATTGTTTTAACGATATTAGCATATCTCCGCAACTGGACTTGTCAACTTTTATAAATAAATATTTTATATGCTCAACAGTATAATAAACATGAAAATTCATTCAACATGAGTAAAATCATCAAATGAAGCGAAACATGAAAGTTATTGATCTTGGTAAAACTTGTTTTTTTATTGAGCTAATTTCAGATAAAAATTAACATGCGAATAAAACAGAGCTAATTTATGTTTTACATCAGCGAATCACAAAACTTTTTTTTAGTATATGCCGAAAAATTGAAGAATGCCCGAATTCGAAAAATGTAACGAAATCGTCGGCACGATTTTTCCTCCTTAGGATCTTAATCTCGGCAATTAGGTCTGAGAAATCGTAGGATAACTATTTCTGTATTATTATTATGTGAATAACTCTATTTTCGATAGTCAGTTACATATTGAGTTGCATTAGCCATAAATTCTCGTTCCTGCAATAAGAAAGTACACGGGCACTGTTTCCATCACTCAGGCCGTCGTGCATCTACGCAAATAACTGTATCAAATAGTAAAGACACGGGACATTTTTTAAGATCGTTAAACCATAAAATTTATTTCGAACCGCAAGATGAGCATCAATTAGCGAAATAAATTTGCACGCCAAAGTTGGACTGGCAATGCAAGTCGTTGGAGAGTTGCATTGAAGATCGCGTGGGAGTCTCGAAAGATAATGGGGTGTTCTGGTGCACGACTTAACAGCTTATTACCAGGGATCTATTTGACTTTTACGACGAGTCCCCGCACCTCCTCGAGCGATTTAACGCGCTACTCGTTGACTCGCGCAAGTGCACGACTTGCGAGCGGCTCGCGGACGCAATTATAGGTTCTGCGCTCATAACGAATGGGAAGATGGACCACGAGCCATCCCATCTCAACTCGTCCCATCCCACCCCATCCCATCCCATCCCATCCCATCCCATCTTGTCCCGTCACATCTCATTCACCTTGGAGTGAGAGGCTGAGTCGAGCCACTGAATCGCGAGACAGACTCGTTTTCAAGGCTGACGTCTCCTCGTCGTCCTTTTTTCGCTTATCTTTTATCGCTCGCCGCTTATTGATTGCGCTCTCGACGATAAATCGTCCCGATAAAGGAGTTTGTAAACTTAAGAATATTATCCTGCGGATACGCAGTGATACTCGCTGTTAAAAATTATGGCAGTTCACCAATTGACAACGTCCAATTAAAATGCGATAATAAAGCGTATCCGGCGCAGTGGAAATATCGAGGAAATTAACAATTGCTCGGAGCGTTACTCGCTTCCTTCCACGGCTCAGTTTTCCTTTTCCTTGCGCTCGACTTTTTAAGCGACACTTGCTGAAAAATCATATCAATTCAATATTACCTCCTTTATTTGTTTCGGCTCCGCGGACCGGACGAAATAATAAGACCGGCCGACAAATTTATACGCGGCCTTTATTTAAAAAGCTTCAGCAACATCGTATTATACGACATATTGAAGTGAATTTTAATTTTTAAAGTAATGCATTGCAATTTATAGTGTCATTAACTGCGATAAAGCCCAAATAATTTATTGGTCACATTACGTGAACGGTTTACAAAAAAATATTGCACAAAAGTGAAACTCGACTAGAACCTAGCGCACTGTTTTAAAGCTTTTTTTAGAACATCAATATCCCGCATTTAAATAATTTATAGAGTTATACTCTTAAGTTTTCTCGACGGCGAGAAAAAAAGGCAAAAAGCGGATAAAAAAAAGAAAGGAAAAAGAAACGAAAAACAAAAAAAAAAACAAAAAAAAACGCCTAGACAAAAAAGCCAAATTCTTGTATACAATGCACGGCGAACGATTTCGGAATATTCATGAAGGAATCCGCGAATTGGTCAGGTTTTCACTAGGCCTCCCAAGTCGCAGGACGAGATCGGCAGATGGGAGGAATGGCGCAAAAAAGGAAAAGGCGGAGGGGCGGAGGGCGAGAGAAGCGGCGACAGGAAGAAAAAATAGAAAGCCAAACGATCGGTTCGACATTAGTGCGCGGGGCCACGTGCCAACACCGGCTACCGTGATTTATATCGATGTCCTCGAGGACGATCCGGACGGAGACTCGGACATTAGCGCGTGATTTAGTGCTTCTGGTCTCGAGTCGCCGTTACGCGAAATTCGCCTTATGATAGGTCGGAAATTGTGGACCGTTACAAACTTCCTTTTTGTCCGGGATCTCACGTTCCTCGCGCTCGCGAGAACAGAGTTTAACGCATCTCAATAAGTGAAATGGTGATTGACTCTCATCTCTCTGTATTACTTTGGCTACATTTTCCGCCGAGCCCCACCGGACTCCCGCTGTAATTAATTTCGAGGGGGACTCTTATATGCGTGTATACACGCTTAAATTTATGTCGAAACCATTGTCGGGTAATAAAAACGGATAAATTCCTTGGGGTTTAATATGTTTGCATAAAATTCTCGCTTATTCGTAGGAGGCTGTAGAAACCGTCGTAAATCTATTGAGAAATTTATCATTTTTCACTAATTGCCTATAAGTAAATACAGTTAAAACATCACTTTCAATTCCTTTTGAATAATTATTAATATTATCATTATTATTATTATTACTATTATTATTATTATTATTATTATTGTTATTATTGTTATTGTTGTTGTTGCTGTTATTATTAATTTATCATCTGTGTTTAAATAAATAGTTTGTATTAAATTTTACATGACTGTTCATCAAATTTGATTTACCTAAGTAAAAACTTTCTGTCAAAGTTTAAAAAAAATTTTCTTTTTACCGCAATTATTGATATTAACCAAATTAAATACACAATTTTCAATATCATTAAATTCGGCAAGAGTAACGATATTTTCAATAATTTAAAACGAAAAAATAATTTATCTAAAAGTTACCCCGTTCTCCACTATCTACAATTTTTCCTCTATAATTATTAAAAAATGACGATTTAAATATAAACAATTAAAAAAATATTTATCATGCTCATTTCATTTAATTTCTTTATACTTATTATTTCATGTATAAATAAAATGCGATCTAATAAACAATTACAAAAAATAACCAACATTTGAAATCACAATTTATAATTGATTAATACAATAACATATTATTTTGTACAGAAATAGTTGTTCATATCGCTGTAAATACAAATTTCATAAAATAAGTATATAATAGGTTGTTTAAAACAGCTATCAAAACCAATTCATGCTGTGAAAACTATGGAATTAATTAATCATAAATAACAATTATTACATTGTGTTGATTTATCTAATATTGAACTAAAATAGAATTTGAATCGAATTTCAACCCTATGCATTTTAATTATGAAAAGAAAAAGAAAATATCATGTAATGGTTGAAGTATAGATTTTTTTTATTGCATTAATATATGAATTTTAAAAATAGAAAATACATGCTTCTATATACAGACATTATTGAATACAGACATTCATGATATTAATTTTAAAATAAAGTAAAAATATATTAAAATAGTGTACGGTAAAGTAATAAATGTAAAACAAGTGAATGTAAAAAATAATTATTGAAATATTTGATTGAAGCTATTAAATATAAATTCAGAAAAATTTTTAACCTTAAATTTTCCATTGAAGATGTATATTTTATGCTGTGTACTTCATCCACTTTAAACGATTGTCTATTAATAGTTCTATAAAATGTAATAGAAACAATCACTTTTTTAGGTATAATCATAAATATAATAATGCACCTTTTTTTGAAAGAAATAAAAGTATATTCAAACAAATTAACGCCCTATATGTACGATATATGAAAGACAATTTAATTTTTATATTTGCCAATAAAATGGCAATGTTATAGTAAATTTAATGATATAATTTTATTATCTGATAATACTTAAAACTCATTAAATAATGTTATGATCGTATAAAAGATTTATCTGAATAAATAATAATAAATAAATGAATCATAAAAAAAAAAAATGTTTAAAATGAATCAGTTCAAAGAATAGAAAGCAAAGAATTTAGTTTTAGACGATTTTTATAAAGAATAATTAATAAGTGATATATTGTAAAAATTGATGAATAGAACATTGATAAGAAAGTTTATAAAATGAAGTAAATGTTTTTTATGTAAATTGTAAAAAAGAAAAAAAATATTCGAAGGCAATTATTGTAAAAATATATCGATGATAAGCCGTTCCAACTCCAATTCTTTTTTCGATATTTTCATTATTCTGAATCCGTGTACTATTTAATCTCGCGAATAAAAATTCCCATAAATTAGAAAAAGTCAGCGTTTCCAAGAATATGCGATACCTGAGCGAGGGAGAAGGGGATAAAGAAATGTTAATCAGTTATTCAAGAAGTGTATGCGCGAGTTGCGACCGACTGTACCCACGGCCTGTCAATAAAGTGGGATGGGACGGCGATCGGGGGAGGGGGGACGGGACACCAAGAGTGCAAGGAGGGGGTGGGGGTGGGGGGCAACGCGAGTTACGACTCCGCAATAAAGCGCGGCGAGGTGCGTGTAAATTAAAATAACGAGTACGCGCAATCGCCGGGGAGGGAGACGGAGATATGCACGCACGCCTAGAGGAGGGTTAGAGCGTAACGGCCGGGCCGGTGGTGGGGGGCGGCCAACGGCAAACCACGCGAAAACCGGGATTTCTCGCGGGGAAGGGGTAGGCGCGGGAGGCGGGAGCCAATATCTGTAGTGAAGCCCGCGCCCCCTCCCCCACTCGCGCGGACAGTTCAATCGTCCCGACCAATCGATCGGTTTGACGCCTTCCCCTGCGCGCCTCGACGCCGCTCTCTTTCCTGGAGTCGAGGGTTCCGGTTCCGCGGAGGTTCTGCCTCGGTCCCTTTTTAACGAGCACATCTCCCGCGGGAGCGTCGACTCGATTTTCCTTCTTTTTTTCTCCCCGCTCGCTCAGCCTATTCAGCCTCGACTCCATTCGCCCATCCTCCTTCTTCCTTTAAATCCTTGCTTTATGTAAAGTGAAAATTATTAATTAACGACCGAGCATAAATCGAGCGAATACAGGCACTTTGGACTTTTCTTCACAGTTCTGTTTTCCTTGCTCTTTTATATTTAGCTGTTAAAGGTCCCGTTAAGAATGCGGCACGTCAATGTGCACAACCGACATAAAATCGCTCAGCTACAACAGCCCAAATGTTCTTTCAAACATAATCTTTAACCTATATCTAAATATACACACACACACGCGCGCGCGCGCACGCACACGCACACACAAATGTGTGAAGTTAATCACTTGATTTTTACGCATTAATTCATGGCCTTCTCTTCTTTCTCATACATATGGTATATGCATATCATTTTCATTATTAATCATCATAAATTTACTCTTTTCTTAAACATACCTATTCTAAATTTTCTAACATAAATTACTTTTAACAATCTTGCACCTGTTTACGAAATTGCCTGGCCATTAATCAAAAATATTGAAATTACACCGTTGATAAATTAATAAGTTTAAAGATCCTGGGGGGAAAAAAAGAAATATGAACGTTCTAATTATTAAAATGAAAAAAGAGTGTTCTTTGTATCGATAATAAATTTCATACTCTCATCTAAATACACGTGAATCAATCGTTAATATTTGTAATCTTTAAATTCTGCCATATTAAAATGACATTGAGCGAATTAAAAATTATGGGGATAAATTCTCAACCAATAGACACTGATCAACGTAATACTTTCCGATTTAGTTTCTTAATATTCGTTGCAGAAAACTAGATTTATATCCGATATAAAATAATTCATCATGATTGCATTAAAACTGAACCAGTAAAATGCATGTATTTGTATGTAAACTGAGACAGAAGAGAGAGAGAGAGAGAGAGAGAGAGAGAGAGAAACGATTACAATGACATTAAAAATAGATATTATTTTATGAAATTTATAATAGAAATAATTTAAAAATCTAGTCTGTAATAATAATAATTAAGAATATCCTGATTTTTATAAAATTGATTATTTAAACGTATAAAAATTTTTTAATCCCAATCAAGCTACACTATGTTTTAAACTGATTTAAAATTTTAAAATATCCATTGAAATAAATAAATATTTCAAAACAATAATATAGAAATAGCAACTAGTCACTTGAAATATTTATATTTTATTTTTAATTTTTTATTATTTCAAAAAATAATTTCTTTATATACAATATCATGTATTTGAATACTCTTTGGAGAAAAAATTAAGCTATAGATAAAATTAATTGATAAAAAAAAATAAATTCAAGTATAATATTAACCAATCCAATAATTTTTTTCTCGTGTACACGGCTTTTGAGTTAAGAGTATTTACTTATTTTAACAAATGTTTCTCATGATTATTAATATGTGAACCTATATTTATTTATATTGAAATAAATATTTGGTTACAAATTATAGTTTTGAAAATATGTAAAATAAGTTTCTTAGCATTTTAATGTGATAATTTCATAACTTTTATGTATTGGGAGATGATATTTATAATGTTTAAAAAAAATATTTACGAACTTTGATTTTATGTATTGATATTTATCTACAAATACATATATATTTGTAGCTGTATTTAAGTCCATATGCAAATATTTATCAAATAAACTTATGAGGAAAGTTTATTCGGGGTTTAATCGAGGGAGAAAAGTAGCCTAGAAAATGTTATCAATCAAATGCCTACTTACTTTTATGTGGACATATTTCATTATTTACATTTCACAACGTAATAATGATTGCTAAAAAATACACTCATTTTAAATTCCTATTTGTTCTTACTCGTGTTAAATATATCCATGTGTGCGCAATTATAAAACGTATTTATATAATTTAAGTTTTTTTTTCTCTTCTCGTTTTGAGCTCTGTGCGCCCTGAATACATTTTAAAATATCTTGTCGTCGGAAGATTTTATACGAAGAAGAATTTTAATATATGTATAATGTAAATTATGGTTAATAAATAAATTTTTTCAAATATAATTTAATAATTAAAGTTAGTATTTGAATACTCCACATTAATCTCGAGGATAAAAGAACTAATTAAAATTACAGAGTCTCAAGTAGACCAGCTCAAGACTATTTATTTTCGATAGTCATCTTATGGACATTATTGATTTCATGAATATTTTAACTTGTATCAAGTGGAATATTTAATATTTAATATGTGCGGAGTCATTACATAATGCATATATTTACGACACCACTAAATTTAATATTATGATTGATTTTATCAAATTAAGTGCAATTTACATGAATAATTTATAATTCACAATAATGACTGTGTAATTATACAAATTTTTTTTCGTTCACTCGAATAATTCAAGGTATGCGGGCAGCGCGGGCCCCGAAAAAATCTTCCGCCCGTAAAAGCGACATTATCCCCGACATTGTACAGTCACTTTATTACGCATTGTTTGGCATAAAACCAAAAGCTGGAACAATGTTCGAATGAGCCTTCAGAAGTGATCTGTTGCCTCTTCACAAACTGTGTAAACGCGACATTATAAAAGCACTCCTGAGAAATTGGTTAGCGCCTTTTCCTGTTATGATCAGCCATAAACATCGCCGGAATGCGAAGGCGTGAAAGATATAAATTATTGTTATAACAGTGAGTTTGTTCAGGAATAAGATACGAGTTACACACACAAATTAGCCTTTTACACACCCGACCATCATTGTTACCTGCACCCAATTTATAAATAAATCCCCCTGGTGGTTTTCCTTTCTTTTTTCTTTTTCCTTTTTTCTTTTTCCTTTTTTCTTTTTTCTTTTTTCTTTTTTCTTTTTTGTTTCTTCTCTCGCTAATTAATCGTTGGCCGGGAGAGTTAATTAATTTTTGCTCCTCGGTTTTGGCCCTTTGTAATTTGCGTTATTGTGCGTTATTGTGCGTTATTGTGCGTTATTGTGCGTTTATGCGCGTTATTCTGCGCTATTGCCCGCATCCTTACCAGTCCTATAAATCCCCAACAATATTTAAAGCTTTTTTATTCATTAAAAATTATGCCACAAACTTAAATTGATTATCGAGCTCGCCTAACACACTGATGCAATTCATTTCAATTCATAGTTACTCGACATTACTTGGCCAGACATCTTCATCTTTATTTCTATCGTAAATTTCAAGGTATTTTATTATTGTTCAATTTTTTTTTTTTCATTGATTTTTGTAGGCTTTGCAACGAAGAAAATTCTGACTTTACTTTAAAATATCGGAGAAATGATTGGAAAAGCAAATCTCCTCGTCTTCTTTCAATATTGTAAATACATTTCAATGTACAATTTATGTAAGATTAATTCGACAACTTTTTATAAACGTTAATCTACTCCGTATTATATGTGGTATTATATCACTTATTTTTGAATAAAAAATCACACCCAATGCACGAGAAAAAACTAAAGTTTACACAGGAGATACCGATAACGTTTTCAAACGAGTACAACGATCATGATGACGATCATGATGAACTTTAGATTATTCTAAAAGAAAATAAACACTTCGAACTGTAATATCTGTGAAATAAAAATTAAAAATTCAACATTTAAAAGGATAAAAATTCTCTTAATAAATAATTCTGTTTTTTTTTGTTTTGGAGCATTTCTCTAATAAACCCAATAATGAGCTAAAAAATAGGCTGATTAATTGGATATTTAAAAAGCTCATGCATTTTTTACCAACTCTTTATGTTCACGTGGGGTTAAAAACAAGAAGTCTTTGGCGAAACTCTTCGAAATCCATCTTCGAGTTTCAGATCCTATTTACTGGACACAAGATGACAAGGAGCCGCTTACAAAGAACCGAACAGAGAAATAAAAGAAAATATTCTCCCTACTGCGTTTTTTATTACATCGTCTTATAATCCGCCGTGATTTATTTGACAAGTTTGAGACTGGTTACGAAAAATTCGTGCCGCCCGAAAAACCGACGGAGAAAAATCGGAGCGAAGCAATTAAATAACAATTTCACGCTTTAACGTCCCTTAAAGTGGTTCCGCGATATTTTTATGATTTTTTAACATGCGTGCACACACTTTTCAGTTGGTCAAACCAACCTGTGTTTCACATTTCGGCGCGATAATCTTAATCCTAAAAACGCGTGACACACTCACATGATTTTGCACGTGTAAAAGTATTTTGTTGGCTATGATTGTATATCCGCGAACTTGAGACCTTCCTTCATCTCCTTTTTTCGGTTTTGCTTCTTCGCCTTTTATGACTAGAAAATGTTTATGTTCAAGGGTCTTTTAAGGTAGTCATTCACCTCAATAGCTTAAATATTTATGTAATTTTATTTGGATTTTTTATTTACACAATCCATTCTACCACCCTGTCTTTTTCATTAAAATTTCAACGTGGTGGGTGAGTTGGTTAAAAATTGTAAATTTATGTAATACTTTGACCAATGCATAAACTATATCATAAGAAAAAGATTAAGATCCTACGGAAACTAAACTTTTATACAAATTTTTTATTTTACACAAAGTTAAATGTTTTATTTATATGTTTAGAATGTACATAAATTAGTAAAGCATTGTTAGTTAAATCATAAAATATACAAGACAATTTTATATCATATTGTTAAACAATATGAGAACTTTGTTTAGAAAAATTATATTATTATTATTTTAAATTCTGTATTAGATGTTTATATATGAAAGCCGTACACTTTAAAAAGATTTTCAAACATTATATCTGAAAGTTGATTATATTTTCAGTATACAGAATATAAATTACATTGAACGTTAATATTTAGTTTACATCATTTAAGACAACAATTGTATTGTTCAGCATTATTTATGCGTGTTTATAAAAACTAATTACATTGATTATTTATGAAATTATAATTCAAAATAATGGTTATAAATTTTACATTTTACCATAATGTGTCACTTTTTTAAATTCAATTTCTTTTAGATTGGAATAAAAATAGAGTTTGAAAATAAATTTTTTATATATAAATAAATAATAATTTATTTATATATAAAAAATTCCATCTATTGTATAATAGAATAAATTGTCTAATTAGTTATTGTTAACAAATATTAGCCAATTAGAAATTTATTTGTAAATATTTAAATCAGAAATATTAAGTACAATTTTTTAAACGTATCTTATTGAATAAAATCACGTCTTAATTATTCAAATAATTAAATAATCCCTAATGCCTTATTGTTGACAAATTAATTGTTTTTAAATAATAATGTTTACATATTATCAAAAAAAAATTTACGTTTAGTATCAGAGTAAATATTAGTAATGTGAAATATAAGTAAAATTGCTTTTAATTATTACATTAACCGAAAACTATTGTAATGTGTCTATCAGTTTTTAAATAAATTAATTTTTATTTTTTCTAAAGATCAAACAAAATTTACTAGTATCTATTAAAGAAAGAAGCAACAAAAAAAATAAAAAATAAAAAGATGGATTTAATGAATTTTTAAATTCATGGATAATTAAACATTTTTTTTCTTTAATATTATAGTACATAGTTTCTGTGATAGTGTATTCGCTCAACAATTGATTTACATTTTTGTAACCATTTGTTAAATTCTTAATTATTATAAATATTTTATATTTTCGTATAAAATGCTTGGACACAGCTTATTTTTGAATTAAATTCAATTTGTTGTACTTTTTGAGAAGATAAATACAGCGATGCCATAACTCTTTTTTCATTTTGTGATTTCGAGGTCTTAAATTCAACTTTTCCGACATGGCTGGAAATATGGTCCAGCAGAGATACCATATAAAGTACTTGTGAAATATAAGGATGTAAATTAGTTACTATACATATGGTATTATAATGATAATCATTATTATAATTACTATAGTAGTAATAATAAGGAGAATATTGTGCGTTTTTAAGTCATTTATTTTTGAAAGATAAAAATAAAAATAAAACTGAATATAAATAAAAAATTTCTTTCTCCTTATTTTCTAGCATTTATGAATAAGTATTAAAACATTTAAATGAAAAATTTATGTTCTTTAATCCTATATAAATTATGAAAAACATTGATAATCGATATATATAAACACTTTACGGTGTACTTCAAATAACAGTATTTTTCTTATGATATTAGAATATAAACATTTAAATATATATTTATTATGTTAAAATTAACACTGAATTTATTTGATGATGATGATAATGAACTCATGCATATGTATATATCACTTGTTTAAAAAGAGTAAAAGGCTTTGTTTTAAAAGAGTATCTTGAACTATAAAAAAAATTAAGTAAAAAATTAAATTTTTTAAGATTAGGTAAAAAAAGCATAGAATATTCTAGATGAAAGTCGTCAAACTTTTTAACATATCATATTAATTATTTTAAAAAATTGATTAATCGATTTTACAAAAGTAAATAATTACTATGCATATTTACACGTAATTATTACAAAGTGATACAAGTTAGTTTTTTTTTATTTTACATGTAATGTCAATAACCTCTTTTGAAAGAAAAAAAAAAGAAGGAAATTCGTACATAGTAGTTTAATGCATGTATTTAATCTATCAGATAGTATATTAGTGATTTTTTAATATTTATTATATTGATGTTTTCGCTCTATAATTATTTTAGAATATTATGTTTAAATAATATGTTATTAATAGTTAGAAAGTTAAAAAGTTTGACTATTATTATAAAAAAAAAAAAAATGTTTCATTTGGTAAAATTTTATTGAAAATCGAATACACAAGTTACGGCTTAAAATTTCTTTTGATAAAATTGAAAAATTTTACAATTATTCCTTTGTTGACGTTAAATTACGTCAAATATTTTTTTCAAAAGAACAATAAAACCGATTAATAATATTTTAATACTGGGATTGAAATTGTGATGAAGTACTTTTGTATTTATGTAAGATGTTGAAAAATCAATTTAATTGGATAAAAATAATTTTCTTATATTATTTCTAAACAAGTAGAGATGAATAATTTTAATAGTACTTGTTATCGAAAAAAAATTCAAAAGCTGAAAAAATTCTATGTCCTTATTAGTTAGTAAGAAATAAAATAAAAATTGTTTTTAATTTTCCATCTAACATTTTATTGCAAGATATTTCACATATTCTCTATGAATAGTCATTATTAAGAAAGAATCCCGTTAAAATAGTTAATGTATTACATTACATGACATTAGAAAATAGTCTTTTAAGTTATATCCAAATCCGTGAGCATGGTTATCATTTTAATTAAATTGTAGATATCATTCAAATTTTTTGTTGTTGGTATTTTCATCTAAAAATAATAATTTAAATAAATTAATCATATTATCAATTACGATTTATTTAGTATTTTATCAAAGAATGTTTTGTGTTGTCAGTTTTGAAATTATGATTGAATTTAAGCATTAATAGTAATAATGTCCATAGCTTGAAAAATACGTATAAATAAAATAAGTGTTATAATGTATTACAAAATGCGAAAATGTTTGTTTTCTCCTTAAGCTTACGTAAACTGTTAATAAAATCATATGGCACCGCAAAATATTTTAATATTAAATACATTTAATAATTATTCAAAAATATTTATATTTACTTTATTAAACTTTAATTGTATAGGATGAATTGTATAACAACGGGTATTATAAGTATTTTAATTAAAATTATTATAATATAATAACTATTATTTACGCAAATCATATTAGATGTAACCGACAAGAAGTAAATTATAAGTTCTATGAAAATCATAATTCTCACAAATCATATTTACTTACGTAAGTATTTAATAATCTTAGATATCAAAATACAAAATACATACAAGATAAATAATTTTCTACTCTTTTACAATGTGAAAAAAAAGTTTCAATGAGTAACGTCGTCTAAAAAAATTACATCAACTTGACTTGACAATAACTTAATTCAAGTAAGATTATAAGTAAACATTGTTGAACGCTCAAAACTTGAGACATTACAATAATACAAGAATAAACCACCAAATTATATAGTTAATTGCACATTATTACATGCAAAGGATTCAATTCGATTCATCAATCACTGTCCTTCAGGTTGAACTGAAATTAATAAATCGATCATAATTGTAAAAGAGTACGTTACGTGGTAGGCTTTTGTACAACGTTGTAATGTACATTTGAATTGCACTTGAAGTATTCCGCAATCATTCGGTGTTCAAGTTGGCAAAACATTTTATGAAATAACATCGAAAATGTCTTTCACGAATTAACTTTCGGAATTAATGCAAACGAAGTGAGAGCGCGCCGAGGAAATAAAAAGGCCGACATGGAAAGAGCGCGGGATAAGAGCACAAATAAAGTTCACGAAGGGAATTTGAGGGAATTTCTCGGATAGCCTCTATGATAAAACTCATGATAAAAGTAAGTTTGCGGTAGCTGTCGGGCAACTTGTGCGGCAATCGTTCAATCCTTCATAATCATTCGGTATCACGCAGCATAAACGTTTCGCGCGTGTGTAACCGATTGCTCAAAACCTCAGCGATAATAAGCCAGGAATGCGCAGACACGGCGCCACTAATGCTAATTACACCCTACTTCATCTCTGTGTGCGTTTTTTGCGCGCGCGCGCGCGCGTGCGCGCGCGTGTTTACCTCCTTTTCAACGATTTACCCAATTGATCCGAGACGCGCGTAATGACAGCTGCTGCTCCTTCGCCCTCCTCCCCCCCTCCGCGCCCGCTCCCGCTCCCGCCCCCAACCCAACCCCAACCCCAACCCCAACACCAGCCCCGGGGGCCGACCATCGCTTTTAAACACTTTTCGTTTTCAGGGCCCTTTCCCCGGGCGTTTGGAAAACGTTGCGAGCACCTTTTATCGAGATTCAATTATTTCGGAGCTCGATTCAATCCGGGCGATCCACTCTGATTGCACGATGCACGATGAACCAATTGCCGTTTGTAATATCGACAAATATTCGGTTCATTTCATCCGATAATAAATATCGCAGAGTGATAACGAGTATTGTGATCGGTCAACAGCTTCAATACTTATTTCACCTGTAATGCCTGCAATTTATAATTTATGCATTATTCTTTGTATTCTTTGATACGTATTTTTTAATAAGCCATTATTAGGAAATTATTTTAATTGAAATCAGTTCTTGTTACAAAGACGGGAGTATTATAATGTGGCCATGTGTAAAATCGATATGTACACAGATCTGTCAGAGATTTATGTATACATGAAATCAGTAACTAGTTAAATAACAGCTGCATAATTATAACATTATTATTTTATTCAAAACATAAATAGAATTTCCCACCATCTGTAAGAAATCTTATCTTAACAAGTAATATACGATATACGTAATATTGTTTATATAGTTTACTTAAATAATACTGATTTATCTGGTAATTTAAAAAAATAATAAATTTTAATTCAAAATATCGTGAGAAGTGTACCAATATTTATATAGCTTAGAGGTAAATCTGGGTCACTCAATTAAATTAATACAAAACATTGCGCATAGTGAAAAGCTACATTAAATTCTTCTGATATCAGCATTAAACATCTGTGCCAAAGATTTTTTAAGCTCGACCACTAGTGTTCATGTTAAATATTTTAAAATAGAATTTCAATCAATTGATTAAGCATATTTCAGTAGTTATAGGATTGTTATTAATGTTTGGATTAGAATGTACATAAAATATTCAAAAACTCGAATGGACTTAGTCACACTGCAAGATTAATCAATTGGTCCAATAAAAAAAAGATGATAATAAAGATTAATAATGATTATATACCAACTCGAGAGAACAATTTTCAAAGAAAGGTATTGACATTCATCCGAAAATTTTCAAATAATATTTCATTCATTTCTTTTTTATTACCAGATATTTTTTCTACACATTAAAAATTAATTTCCGTAAAAACTTATAAACAATTTAATGTTACATTCCTTAATGAATTTTTTAAGCATTTTCAAAATACAAATTTTAATCAATTTAACGAAAACTGCAATCAGAATTTACATTATTAATTATTATATTATATGTGGAAATGGTGTAATTTATTGTACACTATCCTAGTAAATATATCTCTAATTGTTTGTAAATTGTACTAAATGAACAAATACGTAATAGTTTAGTAAAAATATAAATATAGCTTTTACTGCAATGACTCTATAATTAATTAATTAATTATAATTAATTTCAAAGTAAAAGGCTCTTAAAGTTACTGTATTACGTTGTATCGTAGAGATTCTTAATTATATAAATTCCATTAAAACTTAACTAATTTAAATCTCATTTTTTTTTAAATATGACTTGAATGCAATACTCCCTAGTAAATAATTACAATAATCTGTAAAATGAATCCATTTAGTTTAAACAGTTTGTCATCGGGATGTATTTCGGTACACTTATCCAGGTAAAGCAGTAATTTCTTGCGACTCTGGAATTTCAAAAACATGAAAAACGATGTTTAAGATTCTAATCTTTATTAATGTGATCTTCAGTTGTGTAAAAATGATTTTAACAAATATTAAATATCGTATCATAGTGCAATTAAATTTAACTTCAAAGCAATACGAAGAGATTCTCATGGTATATAAGTAAAAATAATTGAAAATCTCTCAGTTGACAGGTAACTACTATTCTATTCATTGCTTAATTCCATTAAGAGAATCTTACTAAGATGTGTATAAAATTAATTAAATTAAAATTTTTTTTTATAAAACAAATCTTTTTATTGTCTTTCGCTTTTTTTATCGATTTATCATCTATTAATGTTCTATTATATATCTCTTTTCAGATAAGAAGAAAAAAAATGGTCATAGTTAAAATAGAATATTATTATATGTATTTAAAGAAATAGGATATTTTAAAACATGTTTTAATACACCTTTCGAACATTTATATTTATTCATAAGAAATTAATTTTCAGTTCAAAAAAAGAATGTTTTATGTAATTTTAAATATTTATTTAATCATACTTGTTTGGATATTAAGGAAAAGGCAGTGGCAAAGATTTTGAAGCACGAGTTTCAGCTTAACTCTCAATTTATGAAGAATATTTATTTCTAAATCAAATTATTTACTTATTAAGTAATAACAATCATTTCATTAGATTATTTTTGGAAATTGAATTCATCATTGTTAAACATCCTACTATCTTTTGATGTGTATATTGTTAAATATCATCATAATATTTGTTTTAATTGATTAGATATATATTAAAATTAAAAATGCATTAAAAATAAAGAAAATAAAAAAATAATTAATAAAAATCAAATTAATAAATATATATGAATATATAATATATGAAAAAAATATTATATTCAAAACTCAAAATTGTTTTTTTATTCATTTTGTTTATATAATTAACTCACTTGTTTTATAATATATATATATATATATATATATATATATATATATATTAATTTCTTATATTTATATTCTTCATTTATTTAAATTAAATAAACTTAAAATTAAAAGTTTACATTCGACATTTTTTTAAAAAATATATATATATTAAAAAATATGAAAAACAAACTGCTTTCGAACATTTTACGTTAATTAATTTAAATTCCTTGAAATTGTAGTACTTACAAATAGTGTAATAAACGGTTATAATAATTATATGTTTTTTTCAAATAAATTATTACAGTAATTTATAAATTTAAAAATGATATTAGAATTTGTTTGTTGAAATATATACGACTGTAAATTATATTAAATTTTTCAATACAAGTATTACTATCTCGTAGATTATTCTTGTTAATTTTCTTTTTAGATTAAAAAACTATATCAGATATCAATATTAATTCTACATATAAAATACAAGAAACTTACGTTCTTGTACTATATTATTTGATAACATTATATCGATAGTGATCAATTCATATTTTCAATGTACAATGAAATTATAAAAAATGTACTTAAGAATGAAAATACTCTATCAATAAAAAAAATGTTTCATTTAATTTATTGAAAATTGCACACCTTCATAGAAAAAATATATACACAAAAAGTACCTTTCATGTAATTACTAGTTATGTATGACTAGTCTGCATAACAAGTTGTTGATCAAATAAGCTTTGTATTATTGTGCCTATACTTATTTTTTCATTTTTTTAATATTTTATCCGTCGCCTCATCAAGTTAATTATAATAAGTCTAATAATTATATATGCTTAATGGTCAATATTGTTAACTTGAAACGATCAAACGAACAAGAGCTAATAATTTCCTTGAAGGAAAAGAGAATATAAGATTAACCGAATATGAGTACAAAGTCTTAGAGGTACATTCACACGCATAAGTAGTATAAGCATTTTGAAGGGTGGAACAGAGATATTTAATGGGGGAGGGGGAGTAAAATGTAAATAGTTTGGTAACAAAAATGTAGAAATGTACATGATTCATTTAAGAGTTTTGAAGTGACTGGCACTCTGAATCCATCTAGAAGACGTTCCTTCACATCCTTTCTTCCCAACCCCCGTAATTTAACCAGAAAAATCCCTTTTTAACGGTTGACTAAGTAACGTATTAACTCTTTTTAGCATTATCAAGAATAAATGCTTTTTTCAAGCTTTTATATGATTGTATATTGTACCTTAGCTCTGCTTCAAAATTCTATTTTCAGAGAATTCACTATTAAAAAATAATTAATTCATACTTAAATTTTCTATAAAATAATAAAACATATTTTAAATAGAAAAATAAATATTACTCCTTTTATATAAACCATCTGAAGCATTTTGGGGGATTAATTATTACATATTCACTTTTTTAATACACTTATAAAATTCATAAATTCACGCTATTTTAAAATTTGAAAAATTTTTCAAAGTTTGTTACAATTTATAAAATTTATTAGCTAAAATATTTAACTACTTCCTTAGTGCTCGTTAGCTTCTTAATGACTATTTCATGAAAGAATATTTTTAATTCCATTATTGTTTTTCACTAAATATCTTTTCTTGATAAATGATTATAATTTAAATTTGAATAATTTTTTTATGAAGCTATTTTTATGCAGAATTCCATTTACATAATAAAATATCGCCATGGAATAAAATATTGATATTTAAATTAAGTGAAATATAATATAAAAGAAACAAATTTTGTTTTAAAAGTTTTGAATTTTAATAAAACTCTTTAAAATTAGTTTTATATTCAAAATAGTTAAAATAAATTTTTTAATTGTTTACTGAAATAATGATAAATTTTTGTATAAAAATATTCATAATTAAATAAATATACTCTTTTGTTAAAAACTTATGATATTACAAGGAACAACATAAAAAAATTAATAAATGCGTTAATCTTACAATGTATTAATATATCATGGAAAATTATTTGGTGTGAATGAATATTTATACATGTACATATACATATACATATACATATATATTTAATGGTAATGAATGTTATCGTTAGTTATAAATTTAAATTACATGAATTATTTAATTTTTATTCTTCACAGTGTACTTCAAAACTGGAAATCTAATATAATTGTAATAATAACCATAATCTTTGTTACATATGATTTTTAAAAAATTTTAATAATTTTATATTTTTATAGTTATTATCCTATTTGTGTTGTATTTATTTATTAAAATTTTGAAAAAATAATAAAATTTCAATAGAACATGTATAAAAGTAATGAATGCTAAGGTATACATCAAGTGTAGTATTATACAAAATATTAATAAGCTAATTATAAAAAGTTAACACATATTATAAACATTGGCTTCATAATGTTCATGTATCTTATTCTTGGATCATTTATATTAAAACTACTATGAGATTTATCTGTACAAGAGTAAAAGTGTGAAAAGAGATTTATACAAATCAAATGAATTAAACCATAAAAAAATCTGTAAGAGACAGATGAACATCGAATGGATTAACTAATTTTTTAATTTTTGTGATTGGAGATGTATTTAAAATCATGAAACTTAAAATTTTATTTATATTTTAAAAATAAATTTGTGATGCAGGAATATTATCAGAAATTAAATTAATACATCTATGTTGTACATAAGTTTATGTAAATTATAAATTTATGATGCTATTGATCTCAAATTTTTTCTTGGTGATAATTATTCACTATTTTTAAATATAAAATAATTATTTTTATCAATATATTAATAATTCAACTTTACTTATATTAATATTTATTATACTTAAGCTTGAAGACAACATGAAATCTGTCTGTTGATATCTCACCAACATATAAATACATGTGTTTTTTTTTTGCACGTTCTACCGGAATCTCCCTTGTTTATTAAAATTATTATAACATGAATGACTTATTAAATAATTATAAATAAATTAAGTACTATTTATTGAAATTGGTGAATGAACCCTTTTCATTACATTAAAGAGAAAGGGTCAAGTAATAAATTATGTAAATAGTACGGGTGTTTTTGAAATACAATACTTCTATCTACTTGTAATTCATAAATATTTCATGTGGGCATTATATATGAACGTCTTGTCAGACTTACAATGCATAATTGACAATTTTAGTCAGATTGTGCGGGCGCGGGTTGTGTCGATGAGCATGAACATCAACAAAATATGTTGACGATATTACAATCAACCAGGTATTGTTTTGTGCCCTTCGCTATATATACCGCGCATACAACTCGAGGAAATAAAAAAAAAAAAAAAAGAAAAAAAAAAGAAAGAAAAAAGAAAAGTCGAAAGCGATGGAGACAGGATGGCGAACAACGGTGTGTAAAGTGCAAATCAGATTCGAATGTGGTGCTTACAACTTCCAAGAAAATGAAAAAAAATAACAGGATAGTCCTGTTGCTTGTGTAATTCGCAATTCATTAAATCACTAAGAAGTGGGGAATATTCAACTTGAATATTACGAGTTGACGAGCGGCAATATGTGCGCGTATAGACGACATATAGGAATATTTATGGTGAACTCTGCGATTGCATGAGTTTTCAACACTATTAAACGATACTTTTTAATTTCAAGTACTCGAAGACACTTAATTTATAGTTAGTAAATCATTACTGTGACTACTTTCCACCACAAGTCTTGCCGTCTCTACGAGATAAATGTAAATATCGACTTAAAAAATTCTTCGCTCATCCCTGTACATTTTAAATTCCCTACTGATAAAACTTAATCATGAATAATTTATCTAAAATATATTTCATGGACATTAATTCTTAGGACGTGGAATTTATTTTTTATTGAGTAGGTCTGAAGGGCTGCGTTTCCACTGAAAACCAACTCTCAAGGACGCGAAAATGGAAAAATTCTTTTCATTCATTACACGTTATTTTTCAGCATTGGCCAATTGTTAAAAAATAATGCATTAAGTCGAAAGCTTATGCAATGGTTGAGTAGAAATGAAATTAAGCTGTTGTGATATTCGCGATTTTCACTCTTTTTTTTTTTTGCCCTTAATTTTCATTCGCATTATTGTAATTTACAATTTACGGTCGTATCGGTGGTTTGGTTCCTCATTTTGCGTCCGCAATTGAAAGGAGCGAGCAGTTTTATTGAATTGGTGTTGCTCCCACGCCAAAAAATCCAACTAGAGCTATATTTCATAAATGTCGAAAAACATCATTCAAGGGATCCCGCATATTTTATTCTAAGGGATACGTGACCTTGCGTTGGCTGGAAATGTAGACACCCACAATCCTGTCAAGCGCATTCGGTTTCTCGGACCCTTACCTGGACGATTTTTTCGTCGTTTTTTAACTTCCGTTTCAAGTTTACTGGGTTTAAAATTTTAAATAGCAATATACATATATCAGCATGAACCAGACGGAGCTTTCCTGTTGTTATAATCCATAATATACATATTAAAGAGCATTTTACCCGTTTAGTGCACTCGTTTACTCTGCGTGATACGTTCGCGCGCGTGTGTGCGTGTGTTTGTGTGTGTGTGCCAGAGTGCGCGCTTTAATTTTAGTCTTGCTTCTTTTTTCAATCAATAAAGAAAAGTTTGTAAATCACTGGCTATAGTCAATCCGAGTGCACGGTGTGGAGTTTGTAATTTAATTTATGATTAACTGCGACATTTAATATACTTATTTCTACTGCTATTTTAAGGATAAGGAAAGCTTAAAGATTAAGGAACGAATGTGTACAGCATATGCGTTAATTATCTCTTATGCATTTAAATTTATTTGTAATTAATTTTAATTGTAATTAATGACAAATAATTGTTAAAAAATTACGATTCATTAGTAATAAAATAACTTTAATGTAAGTAATTAGTTTGGTTATTTATTTGTAACTTAAGGAAAACCGTGAAACATAACTGTGTATAGTACTTAACTAATATTTTAATTACATTATATCTGTATTACAATATTGATAATAATTATATTTTAAAAAAATAAAGAAGAAGAAATAATAATGACGATAATATTTCAGAACATAAGTAATCAAATAAAATAGGCATAATACTTTGAGCCATACAATTTGAAAACATAATATATACTATACATAAGTACATTAAAAAAAAAAAAAAAAAAAATATTTTATTTTCTAGAATTAAGATAATATGGTGATTTATGTTGTATAATTTAAATACAATTTAACGATACGATGGTCGAGCTTAAATAATATTTATAATGAGTTTGACAAAATTTATTGATTTACGGATCTAGATAAAATTTAAATTCGTTAAATTATACTCATAATTTTAATGTAAAAATATGATATGTTTTTGACTATTGAAGAAGAGTTTGTTATTTCAGCGTAAAGCAATTATCGTAAAATCGCTAATAGGTGGTGTCATTAAGAATGAAAGTGAAACGGTCCACTAAATTCAATTAAAGTAGATGATTCGAGTTATTCGCGAGTTCAAGTTACGCTGGAAAGACCATCGCGTCTTGGCCATAGGCAATCCGGCTGATTATTCTGAAATTGTAATAAATTTCAGGATAAATCCAACTGGAAAATAATCCAGTTACAATGAGCAGTTGCTTTTCTTTAAAAGGGTTTCATTTGATACGCGAAATGGAGCCGATGGAGACTCGATTTTCAAAATACACAGTCCACCAAGTCATCCATCAATTTTTCTCGCAGGGCATTGAAGAAAAGATGGAAAGGCAGAGCGAACACGGGGATAATTTTTGCGGGAGAGCGCACGAAAACCGTATAAATCAAGAAAAGCACACGTTTATAGTTGCAATTAAAATCGCACTCGCCAAATAAGAGACTCGTCTCGTGCTCACCGAGGCCCGCACTCCCGTGCACATAATAAAAGACACTCCAAGAATTTATCGATTACTTCGATTGTATCGAATTATACGTCCGATAAACTTTTGATTTATAAAGTTTCATTGGGCTCGGATGGCAATCGGAGGCATGCGATCGCCCCACCGCTGGTCAACCCCTTTTTCCTGCCCCCTCTCCTCCCGCGTTTCCAGCCACTTTTATTTATGAAGTGCGAGGCGGACACACGTGCTTGCGAAGATCGAATTACGACGAATATACGCATTTCGCTCTCCTTAATCCCCACCTCCCCCCCCCTCGTTGAATTCCTGGTGCACAACCTGCAGTGCCACCCGCTCCGCCGCCGACGCGGCAATTAAACGAGCACCCGGACACTCGCAAACCTACTCGCGAATTATTCATTATTTCTTGTTGGTCTTTAATTTATTAATTGAGACGTTCGAGGTAGTTTCGAGGTACTCGAGGGCTTTTTTTTTTTATTTTGCTTTTGAGTTTGCGACAAATATTAGAGCTTCACAAATTTATTCTATTGAGCTTCGCAATTTTTATTGTAGCATGTGCAAAGAGCACTCGGACACTAACAAACGTACTTGCCTTTGAATAATTATTTTTCTTTAATTCATTCAGATATTTAAGATAGTTTAGTTTCAAGATGCTTTGGTAATTTTGAGCGAGTTTTTCCCAAAAAAAAAAAAAACAAATAGAATTTTTTTTTTACATGTAACGAGCATTCAGTTTGTTATAAACATATCCAATTATAGATAAATATTTTTCATAAATTTAAGATGAATTCGAGAAACTTGAGCAGTTCTCGATGATATTCGTGGTAAATACTAGAATTTCATGTTTCCAAAGTGCAATATTTATTATATATAGATTCTGATAAAAGCCCAAAATTTCAGTTGCGATGCTTGAATTATTATTAGCTTTTTAACTGTCGCTTCTATACTTTCCAATTTGGATTATATTAAAACAGAAATTTGTAAAGCATTTAATGATTAAATCACTATAAATATTCTAAATTTAAATTTTGAACTCAAGTTTATGCGCAATGAATAAGAGCGTAAATAAAACTAAATATTTAAAATAGTAGTTGATATCAAATGCGATACTTAACTATTTTTAGTCGATTTGTTAAGTAATTGCCAAGTATTAATACAACCAAAAGACAACCGTTAATTATAACCTATTCACTTATGTAGGTATTTTAATGTGACATAAAATAATTTATTAAATTAACTATTATAATTAAACTTACATGCAATAGATGATTTTTGTAAAATTTTAATCTTTCTCTTACCTGTAACAAAAAGGAAAATCACAATTAAGTAACTATTTTAATGTGAAGTAATAAATATAGTTAATAGTTTAGTACGTGCTAACATTAAAACTTCACCTATTATTAAATACGAATTATTTGATTAAATGCATTTAAAATATTATTTATTGAAAGATATAAAGAATGTAATGAAAATTGTTATAAATTAGGTAAACTGGATAACTATATTTGTTCCTATAGCTTTTCCAAAAACTTGACAAAAATAAGACTACAATTAATTTATAAAGATTAAATCTTTTTTTTTTTTTAAATTAAATAATTTTAAATGTGTATTTCACCGTCATTTTTATGAGTATATATTTGTGAATTTTTAATGCATAAACCAATATTATTTATATTTAAATCGCTTAAAAATAATAGTAATACATGAATTACTAAGAAGTTTTTAAATATAACATTGGAAAAAATTGTATAATATTGGATTAATCGAAGGCCAGAAATGGCATATTAATAACTTATTTTTCTATAAAAAGTTAATTAACATTAGCGTCATTGGCATTTTGAATCACACTTATTTTCCAGAATATATTTTCAGCATTCTGAAGTAGTACAATTAATATTAGAAATAACATCATCAACAACAACAGTAATAATACCGAGTGCAATATAATGTCTAAGTTAAGTCATTGTTTTAGAGAAAATTAAAAATTTTCTTCAACCATCAATCTAGAGCACTAAATTCTACAATGACGTCAGAGTGTTTTTGTAAAATTTCGCAAAAATAAAACTGAAAACTGCACGCTCTTAGTTTTGTAAATTATGAATAAAAAATTGCTAGCGTGTAACAATAAACATTGTATTGTAGTGGGAAATGAGTGTCGGTCATTAGTAGAGTGATTCATTTATTGATCAGGGTAAGCAAATGTTTGAGGTTTCGGCTCGAAAAAATAATAGATACAAAGGAACGGGCGTGTAAATAATAGTCAAAAGAATATTAAAGACTCCAACCCCGAAGCCCCGAAGCCCCGAAGCCCCGAACCCCAACCCGAGTCTGGTTGTGGTAAAGTACCGAGAATTATTATTCGGAGTAGTGATATAATTACGCACTAAAAGCGAGAACAGTAGAGGGAAAAACGTCAGTTGCACTGAGGACAAGAGTTACAAGGGCCCGCGAGTACGCGCCTTTAAATTGGTAATTTCTGACCTGGAATGCCGTTAATTGGCCATATGCAAATGCAAATGTCGGATCGATCTAGCGGTCGACTCACTTGTCCATTTACCAGATCGCCTCGGTTTCACACCGGCGCCTTCTCGCACTCGGCCATTTCTGCCTACCTCCCGCTAGCCACACACACACGCGCACACGCACACGCACACGCACACGTGCACACCAATTGACGAGATAGACGGCCGGGTGTGCGCTTGTGGTCAGCCGAGGTGAGTCCCTGCTCCCGTGTGTGCGCGTGCCTTTGCGCGTGTGCGTGCCTCTAACTCACCCATATTATTGTACTGATCTAATCAATTGATATTTCCTCGAGCCCATATATCAATGCATGTTATGTCTAGCGATTTTGAAGTATTATTCCTGACAGAAGCATTCGTAGCCGTATAAATGAGCTTTAATCGATACTTTTCTTTCGCGCATAATTAACGATCTCGTAAAGCAATGTGGTTCTTTGGCTCATTTCATTCAAATAACACTGCACCGGTGTTATTGGGAATGGTTTTTTGTGTTTTTGTTCTTGTGCCACTGCTCACGCGCCAAAACTTGGCGTCCGAACAAAAATTTTATATCAATTTATATGATTGTGGAAATACCGAATGTACTTTCTTTCGAATCCTCCTTCAACTTTTCGCATACCAACGCGAAATAAAAATTAAATATTATTTGTCGCTTAATTTACTTTTTTACTTTTTTACTTTTTTACTTGCCCTCAACGAAAGACAGGGATTTTATTAATCAACCACTCCTTTTAAAAGATAGCAAAAAGTTTCACATTGACATTGTATTGTGATGTCCTACTTCATTTTATTAGGTTAACTTTACTAGTACATTCGTATGCATGAAAAAGAAAATGTTTTGGCAAATCTTTCCTAGGGATAATATATTTGTCGTGAAATGTTCCAACCAACTTACAACTTTTATTATAGCTTCGTTTACTGAACGCCACATCACTGATTGAATTCAGAAATATATCGTGAAAAGTTTTTAAACTTATGATAAGCGTAGCTTATTAAAATACTAATATAATATATCTTAGGTTTACGATCAGATTAAAATTTAAGTAGGAATATTATTCACATAAATACTGTTTTTAAATCATAAATAACTTTGCATTACGAATAGCTTTAAGGAATTCTTGAAAATTAATTATGAAAAGTCTTTTGTAAAAAGCAAACAGTAAATAAAAGTTTTATTCTCGAGAAAAGCATTAAAATGATCAAAATGTCAAGTTATCAAAAAATGAGTCTTTTGAAAGAGAGAGAGTAAAAAACAGGAAGTAAAAATAGTTGACACTCGAAATTTGTAATTGGGTATATTGACCTAATAAGTAATATTGCGTAAAGGAACAAAGCTAAAAGTCTTGATAATAATTGCAGGATCTGAGGTAAATGTAAATATCGATGGAAAGTAAAGGTAACGAAACAAAATAACGAAAGGACTTGGATATGAGGAGACGATCGGGCTGTTCGAAAACACGAAGATCCTCCGGTGCAAATGAAGAGATCCTGGGCTCGGGGATTGGCTGCGCCTCGGGGGAATCACGATAGGGTTGGCAACAAATTGCGCCTCGCGGAAGCATGCAAGAATACAAATGTACAGGGGAATGTTTACGAGCGGGGAATTGTGCGGATGTTAGTCAGGATGACAGCTGCACGCAGTCCGAGTCAAACTCGTTTGGTTTTATCGCCACTCGGTCCTCGGTCACCGACGATACAATCTTCATCTCCACCCCCGTGCGCATATTGGCGATTTTCAAGGAAAATTTTTCGCTTACTCAACGGAATCGCGATGACGGGACGCAATTTCCGCGGGGATTGGATTGCTTTATTGGGTTTTGTTCGCTGCCACTGCTTTCATCAGCGATTATGTGCTCCACGAGATTCGGCCACCTCCTTCTTCCGCAAATTCCCGGAGACCATGTTTTTCCTCGACCCGAGCCCTCCACTGGATTATCCAACTTTCTTTATTCGCTCATAGGTGGATTCTTGGGAAACTTGGCTCGTTCGCAGTGCATTCGTTGGTCAAATGTGCACTCTTGATCAAAAGTTTTAATAAAGTAAAACTATATTCCGCATGAATAAATAAATGAACCTACTCTCTCGGAAGCCGGAAATCAGTCCTTCATTTTTTTACTTCTTTACTTCGGCCATTTTGGCAGAGTAGGGTTCGCAAATAAGTGACATCGTCGAAAACCCGCGTAATACGAAAAATACGCACAACTATTTCGTGCTTGCATTTAATGCTCCGAACGTGACTACTCGTTTTTTTCGCGAAACATTCTTTTGCGCGATTCAGCGTTATTACTACTTGTATATTCCTGTTAATGCGATAAAACGATTTTATGCGAAGCAAATCTATAAACGGCTCGATAAGATTTAGCCTGAAAAAAATTACAAACATTCTCAGATGTTTTAATGGTTCTTACTTGATAGAGTATAGATTTAACAAAAAAAAAAACACCAAAACTTTAATCTTACTGTAACTGTCAAGAATATGTTGTAAAATCTTGTGCATTGCATGAGTTCTAATTAAGCTAGATAATATGATTTTGCACCACATTTACCCCCATTCATTTGAACATTTGACCTGCTGAAACTAAACTCAGTTGTCACTAATGCTAATCAATATCATTTATCTTCAATACGTAAGTAAAGGTTCTAATGG
The DNA here is from genome assembly GCA_018907245.1 of Eupristina koningsbergeri. NCBI lineage: Eukaryota > Metazoa > Arthropoda > Insecta > Hymenoptera > Agaonidae > Eupristina > Eupristina koningsbergeri. The sequence goes on from JACCHV010000020.1 coordinate 1,402,354, forward strand.
CAGTGTAAATGCTGTTATTATTAATCTACACCAATGATCTTATTGTTGTATCAATATACTTGTTTATGGAAGTCATAAATTTAGATTGAATATTTAAAATTTATCATTATTAATAATATTTCACATAATCACTCATAATTAAATATTGTCGACACAAATTTTCATTAATTTTATCAATTGATTTATAATTGATTGTATGCTTATACATTTCATTTTTTAATATTATTAATTCTTACTTTTAGAATAACTTCAGATTTTAAGAAATCAGATGTTATTTAATTAAGAAGTATTTTTATTTTTTTAATATTTAATTTGTACCAACTAGAGAAATAATTTTAACTGATAATATGGATTGCAAGAAAGCGTTTACCACACATTTACCGAGCTCGTTATTTCTATTTTGAAGACACTTGTAAAATGTGCGCACATATTTACCCATAAATGATATTCGGGATAAAGCTGTTAATTAAGTCTTATTTATCTTCTTGAAAAACAAGCGTAGCATGCAATTATAAATTTGATTCGCATTGAAGTAAAAACCAAAATTAAATGAATGGACGGCCTCTCGAAAAATACTGACTAATTTGTCTAATAGCACTAAAGCAATCCCAAAATAATGAAATAAAGAGGTACACGCCGGAAGAAAAATTAAGGGAAACATGAAAGGGAGGCATCGTATGATTCTTAGAAATTACATTGTCAAAATAGGGGCTCATGCGGGCGTAACAATTAAGATTGTCCTCAATTTCATATGGCGGTATCGGATAAAAGAGATTGGCGCCAATTGCGATCAGCAGATGCGAATTTTTGAGCTTTTGTATTAGCAAACTCGTTGTTTGTTCAAGGAGTTAACGAAATTCTCGAGCTGTGATCACCGTAAAGGATGGAAATTCAAAAGAATATTCGCAGATTTTCCGCTGACAAGTAACAGCTTTTCAAGTAAAAAGCTTTGAATAGGTGAAAGGTTCTGGGTTAAATAAAAAAAAATTATCACTTTAAATAATCAGTTGCGGGAATGAATAATTCAAGTGATATTTTAAATGACACGGAAAACAAATATTTTTAAATCAATAAACCCATATTATTGTTTAAATACATTAGTAAAATATAGGTAGACTCTTTAATTTTATCGGTGAAATTTGCGTAGCTAAAATTTATATTGGTAATTTTATGCCAAGTATGAAAATATATTAAATAAAACACTTTATGTTTAAACGTGTTAAATGAAACATATTTTAATTGATTTTTAAAAAAAAATAATTACCTAAATGTAAAAGTAAGTTTAAAAAAAAAAGAAGAAATAGATACAAATATATCTGCTAATATAGATTGATCATAGAACTTACAAATATTTAATCTAATTTTTAATAAAAAAGATGATAACAAACCACTTAACCTACATATATTAGGTCGATTAAAATTTTTATTACTAGGATACATAGGCATTTAATGCAAAAATACATGTTAAGGTGAACTGTTTTAAAAAAAAAAAAAAATTTTATTCATTATTTGTTGTTTGAAAAAAGTTGTAAAAGAGCGTAAAAATATGTTTTATATAATTTGTATTACAAAACGTAATATTTAAAATTAAGATAAAATTGGTTCATCAGAAAAATATATTTTACCAAATGTCTTAGTTTCTAGGAAATTGAGACTTAATAATATTACTTTCTATATTGTAAAAATAAGTTTACTTTATTTATTTTATATATTTGTGTATGTACATCCAGAATTCATATTGGTCTTGTATTAATTTACGATATAACTCTATAAAGAACATTGGCTGTTTTAAATGAAATACCGAGAGTACCTAATTCAGTAAATGTATTCTGAAGTTTTTCTTAGAGTAAAAATGTCTCCTGGACCACTTTTAATTTTTATCTTTTAATTTACGTAAAGAAACATCCAAGATAAAACACTTGATATATGTCAACATTCTCATAAATTCATAATTTTCTACGCAGTGGGTTATTTTAAGAATCATTTTTTACGAGATTTATCCTACACTTTTAGATTCATTAAAATATCGTCAAATAAATGAACTAGAACAGAATTCTTTTAAAATTCAATTCGAAAGTGCCGTAATTACACGTACTTAAAGAGCCGCGTTGTTCGTTCATTCAACAGCCTCGGTCAATTTGTTCAAAAAGAATTATAAGTAGTATGTGATTGACGCAAAAAAGTTTATGTCCAGCAGTTGGAGTGTTTGAACACCATGTACACGCGTGCACACAAGAGAGATACAAACAGATAGAGAGATCTCAAAATATCAATACACAGCATCAACACATGAGTGGTTAAACGAGTATTAATGTGTCGCAGGTCGCCAGTGTATCAAGGTCTACGCGTGTCGCTTCACCTCAAGTAGATTAACTCGCATGACAGAGCAAATTTTCGTTAAAATCCTTGCGATTAGGAATTTCGTGGGCACACATCCTTGGGAATCCTAAAAATCACAACTCACATTTCTCCTCAAGTGCGTTGACATACCGGGCCCGACGCAAATGAAAACAAGAAAGACATTTCCACGAGTTCCCTTCTTATCTTCATTTTTTCACCTGTGCCTTCTCGACAGACTCTGAGTTTTCAACTAAGCCAATTTTCTCTCTCAAAAGCGTACTTCATTTGCGATTACGAGAACGCATATGGAAGTTCTTAACGCCTCCACGGATTTGAGCGAAAGCTTCGTTATGCTCGTGGAAATATTAGACGTGCATTTTATTACACGATCGCGGATAATAGCCAAGTTTATTAGAATTGAGGAATAAATTAAAATTGTTATTAACCGCGAAAAGAGGTGAAAACACCTAGATTTGTAGGAAGTGCGACGATGTAAAGTAAATAATATTACCTTGTATTCCTTTTTTATATACAAAATAAATTTGAGTTTGTTTGCTTATTTCTACTTTAGATAATAAATATTTTTGTACAAACATCAATATATATATATATTTAAGTATTGGATTAATATTGACCTTGCATTAGTTTACGACATGGTTCAATTAAGCAAATTAGTCAGTTTTCATAAAATAAGGAAACTATCTTATATGATATGTGCAAGTTCTGATTTTTTCTTTAGATTGAATATTCAACTATTTCTCCTTTAATTTTTATGGTTTATAATTGATCAATAATTTTTTTAAATTAATTAATATATCAAAATGGAATGTTCTTTCTTAATAAAATAAATAAATTTTAAATTATTATCAATTTCATGTTTGCAATTTGTTAAAATCTTTATTACCAAGATTCTAGTATTGATAATTTTGCAAATTTGAGCTCGATTCCGTAATTTTAGTTTCTCTAATTTTAATTGATCTAATTGTTGTAATTTAACACTGATTATTTATAAATAATATATTGTAGGTGTGTAAATAACGAGGATATCAAATTACGAAAAAGAAACTGTACAAACGTGAAGTTCTAAAAAGAATACTATTCGAACTCAAACTTGTATAAAGTTTTTACTAAGCAAAAATAAATAAAAAATTCAATTAATTAACCGAGACATGATTCTTTGAAAGGAAGGTGAATCGATAAGACTACTTCAACTAAGTTGAAGTGAATCTACCAAAATACATTAAAGATACTAGTAAGAAAATTTGTTGCCAAGTGTCATGCATTTCTCACCTTCAGTTGAGAAAAGAAATAGATAAAATCTCGAAGATCGCGACACATTTATAAAGGTCTTCACAATTTTTACTACCCGTCAAAACTCTCTCAGAAACATTTACCGCTAGACATCTTTGGAGAACGAGTCGAATAAAAAACGCTAAATAAGAGTCTCACTCAATGAGATTTGCATAAGGTCCAAATCGTGTCTCTGTGAAAAGGGTTTCTCTCTCTCCTCTCCACCTCGAAAATGAGGTCCCAAACGAGATAATACAGGTGTAATTTCTTTGCCAGAGCCGATCTCTCCTCACGCCCGGTCTCTCCTTCTCCTTGTCTCTCTCTCTCTCTCTCTCTCTCTCTCTCTCTCTCTCTCTTGGTTACCCTTTTTCTCTTCTTTACCTCGTTATGAATATGTGAAACCCAAATGCGCGCTTCCGAACTCTGCCTCTCTTTCTCTTTTGGCACGACGAGCGTGAAATTCGCGAGATGAGGAGAAGGAGGAGGAGAAGGAGGAAGAGGGGGGGGGGAGAGTTGATTATCGAAGAAAAGATTCAAATAAAAGGGAGAGAAACGATAAAAACTGGCAGCAGCTCTCGGTATAACCCGGCAAATCCATCAAGATTAAGGGAACGTGCAAAGTGCGTTTTATGGACATGCAAGCGTACATGTGCATACAGATACGATACCCACGAGCCTTTCACCGTCTGTGATTCGAGACGGATACGCCCTCGTGAACTCTTATAAGTAAAAAAGACGACTAATCGTTAAAAGTCCGTCTCTTCGTTTCTTGTTCTTCTTGTTCTTCTTCTTCTTCTTCTTCTTCTTCTTATTCTTCTTCTTCTCATTCTTCATTTTTTCTTTGTCCTATTTTGTGTTCCACCTCGTTTTCTTTTTCCTCGGGTTCCCACTGTCTGTTACTACTGATTTTATAAACTCACTGTTTTGTTACTTTGATGCAAGTGTAACATTATTTTCGCTTGAATAAGTGATTGAATGACGTTAGGCATTTAACTTGACTCCAGCTGATTATGAGGATTTTTTTTTCTCTAACAAACATGATAATCATCTTTTCAGGATTACTTTCTTTGATAATTTATGTAACTTTTAATGCACAATTTATGAATAAAATTCTCTCTTTCACTAAATCAAATAAATTTGAAAAAAGCTTCAGGACTTTCTAAACATTTAAAATATATTTATCCTATTTCAATATGAGTACCGAATGAATTATATAATAAATTAAATTCGAAAAGTGAAAAATTATTCGATTTGATGTATACTGTAGTTTTTATATTAAATTTGCTAATGAAATAGCAAATACTTTATACATTTATATATGCAAATCTTTAAAATTTTTTAACTAAAACTGAAATTTTAGCGCCACTTCTACATTAAAAATAGAGTGAAACGGACATTTTATTTGAAATTAAATATAGGAAGTATTTCAAATATTCAATATTTTTGATGATTATTTATCCTCTGTATTAAATGAACTGTTTTATTATTTCATTAAATCAGTAATGAAATTTCTATTTCAAATGTAATTGAAATGTAAGTTGACTAAGTTATAAATTATATTTTGTACAATATTTTAAAACATGAAAAAAAAAACTTTGACATTTGTTAACTATAAAAAATTTATATTTTAAATCTTTCAATCTCTAAAATTGTATTTACTTTTAAACCTATATAAAATAATATTTTATATTATTGCATATTCAAATGATTCTAATATTTATTAAACACAAACTTTCATTTTTTTCATTTATAATTTATGCTTTAATAATTCTAATGTAACCAGTCCTATTTGACTTATTTAAAATATTATTTAAATTTTAATATATAAATTCAATAAACCAAAATAATAAAGCTTATAAACAAATTTTTAATTTATGATAAATCTACAACTTGACTGCATCTATCCTCATCTACCTTAAATTATTTAAAAATGTAATGCTTGTCAGCTGTTACTATAAATGTAATAATAAACATATATATTACCAAGTTACCGAGTTGGTCGATAATACAAATTCGTTCTTAATGATTCGGCAAATGAATTAAATTTTAAACGCAACTAGTCAAACAAGTCGAGTTTTAAATGTTTCCCGCGTCAAGTCACAAACGAGTCGCACGAGTATTCACCATACACAAGCATCCAAAATATTCAATTCAAAATTTCGTAATCCACCTTGAAGTAGATAATTTACTTATCAGATTATAATTATGCCATACAGAAATCACATATTTCCTTTTTAATCTTGATACGTGAGACTTAGAAGCTCGTGCCAAAATCCATTATTCATTAGAATAGATTCGTCGTCCTCCTCTTTTAAATTTACCACCCGTATTTAACGTCATAAATTACGAATTCTTACATTACATTAAGTATATTAATATTGAAAATTTATGAGATTTAATTATTGAAATAATTTATTTTTTATGTTAAAGGTTGTTAAAGGTAACAAACGAGAGCAGAAGTCTAAGAAATTCTTCTTAGAAAAATCAGTAAAAAACATTATTGTTCGTTCTCATTGGCGTATGCTTAACATTAGTTATGCTACGGTAATAATAAAAAAATCCATCCCATTAAATACTTGGAACACAAATTGTGTAGATGTAATAAAATTATTTAATAACCCTTTAGGAAATAAGAGTCGAGTCGGTTGTAATTTAAAGCAGCTAAGGTAATTTCAATATTATAGGAGTTTAACGAGCTGAAATTGGGTTCGCCGTCAGAATTTCGAATTCAAGCAGCCTCGAAAGTTATTCCGCCGTAATGGAAATCTTGGGGAAATTCTTCGAGTCGTCACACTTTCTTCGCGAAGCATTCGTCAAACAAACGGACTGAAGCCCTAGAACCTCAGAATCTGCGACTTCATCGCCCTCATCCACGTAGACAAAATATCAGCACCCGGGAATCGACCGATGATACTCGGAACGCATTCCTCCTCCGGAGTCTCTCGAGCGATAAAGAGACGCCTCCACTGGAAACCCGAGATAAGACTCATTATCTTGTTTTCCGTAAATGTCCTGGGTGTCTACTTCGGTTTGCGAGGAGGATCTTAGGAATATTTAGAAAACGATTATTGGTCAATAAATCGAGAGTCAATTGTTCGACCCCTCCTACTATATTGCAAGTACAAACACTCTGTGAGCACACTTTTTCTCTCATTCTGCATTTAAAATTATTATTATGTAAAAGATACTTTCGATAACGTGTATAGCTAATTTTAAGATATAAAATTTAATTGTTTTTTCGATTTATAATAATTGACGTTTTTGATGGCAAGGCTTTATGAGACTGCAAAGGAGATGATTGCTAATTCAAAGTGCAATGAATGTTTCTCTCAACTAATGTTTTAAAGGTGCAGTCCTTCTTCTCTTAGTACAATAAATAAATAATCAAGTTGTCAAAATTAGATTTCATAGATCATTTGAGAGTAATTCCAGACGATCTTTTCAATCACCATGTCAATGATTTTCATTGGCCATTAATAATCAAATAAATATATCTCTCCCAATGTGCGAATTTGATTGATCTCCAAACGATAAACATTTCTTTGTACCGAATGACATCTGTTTTACAGTTCAATAAACACTTTTAACTGTTTATTAATAATATTTTTAATTTGTTGATTGATAAATGTATATATTTTCGATCGGATCAAAGATAACGAGAACATTTATAAGAAGAGAACGAAACAACGTAATATTTTTAAAAAGAGAGTGATATTAAATATAGAATCAACGTAGGTTTTATTAATGAATGCAGTATTAAGCAGTTGGAGGATACTATCGATTAAAAATAATATAATACATTAAAAATAACGAAAAGAAGAATGAATAACTAAAAAGGTGTGATGCCTGTGTGTTTATTCACAAATAAAGGGACGTCTCGCGTAAGGTAAGATAATAAGTTCATGAATTGATTTCGAATTCCTCGAGTAAACGAGTATGCACATTTTGCACTAATACATTGCTCTATTTACTCGTAGCTTACTCGCAGGTTCCTGAGAAATTCTGTCCATTTCTTAAGACAACATATTTGTTTCTTAGCGCTGTGTAAATTATTTTTTCCCGTAACTCGAAAAGACAATTACAGTAAAGTAAATTTTACCAACATCTAGATTTTTTTCATTTACGGCATCTAAATTGTTTTCTAAGTCAATTTTTATTATCTTATTTCTTTATAAACTATACTGTATGTATATCTGTAATGTATGCAAGAATATTACATTATTTTTATATAAAAAAATAAGTTTAAATAAAAGTTTATTGATAAACGTTCATTAAATTATTAAGAAGAACTTTGTGGTTTTCTATTAATATAATTTTGGTAATTTAAAGATAATTCAAATCTAATTTAATATTATTTCTGAAAAGTAACAAATAGAATTGTAACATTCTCTTTTATAAATACGTCTCATTTTATTGATAAAAATAATTAATGTTATTCGATATGTAGTTCTTCGAACCCAATGATTAAGTTATTTTTATTTTCATATCTCGTTGAAAAATGACACTGTGACATAAATTTAAATACTTTCATTGATGCTTAACAAAATTTTTATCAATCACAAAATAAATTAATCATATTAAAATAGTAAAATATGAGTTATGTTTATAAGAAATTAAAAAAAAATTTTTTTATTTATATTTTAAATATACCGAGATAAAATATACAATAGTTTTCAAATGAAGTAATATTTTTGTATAGAAATTATAATGGATAGTTGAAACTTTACCTTAATGTATTCAAGTGTACATTTTCAAGCACTTGAGAATGTTTCATATTTTTCCAAAGATTTAGTAAAAAATCATAAATAAAAAATGCATGATATTTGGCCAAACCATGTGAAATATTTATCAGTAGAAAAAAATATTTTTTGTAATAAATCAAGAAACTCTTTGTCATTTAACATTACAAATTGGGATTTCAAATGAATATTGGCCAGTTTTCAATTTGTAAAGTATTTACAGCCTACTTATCTTTAATTTAAAATCAGACAAATAAAACAAAAAATACTATGAATTTTTAATGTATTGACAATATATATGTACTGTTTATATTTAGTAAGCCATGATATTTCATGTATCATTTAATATATAACGATTTGAATTCATTTTTTTTTTAATTTACAGTGTACTGGATTTCGAGTTCTAATTTTACATATTAATCGAAACATATTTTAAAAAAAATTACTGGAAAATTATCATTAAATCGACTTGAAAATTCAATTTTTTTAAAAAAAATCTTATATACTGTAACAAGTTGAATTCGCATCAAGAAAAAATGAGCGACTGATATTGAAGTAAGGCAAAGTGCAACAACACGTCTCGTAAATATGTTTTAAAGGATCTAATAAAAACGTTAATTAATTCACCATAAAACGCACGTTAAATTATAAGTAGAAAAGTATCGATAAGCCAAAAAACAGGGGGAATTGAGTGCACAAATTGATAAGAACGACAATTGGAAATAAAGCCGCAGTCGTCAAGATGCGCCGGACAAGATAACATTGCGACAGGCCGTAAAACGCGAAATCTTTACGTGTAAGGATGGTGTTGATCATGCGTGAAGTAAAATTATAATGAAGAGTCACGAGTGAATGAAAATAAAGGAAAAAAGTAAAAAAAGAGTGCGCAGGAAGTTGTTTCGCGATTGGCAGAAAACAGCAAAAAAAGATATATATACATATATATATATATATATATATATATAGAGAGAGAGAGAGAGAGAGAGAGAGAGAGAGATAAGTGTATGTGAGTTAAGTGGCGTGTGCAATCGATCGATCGCTTACCTACGTACGAGTATTAACTCAAACTACTGATTGTTTGCCTCTTCCCCTTTTTCTCTTATCTTTGCGGACTCTTGCAACTAATTTTCGAGTTAATTAAGATTTCGTGAGTTAATAAACATCGGCTTTCATTCCTGAAAGTCTTTTACATGGATTTTTACATTGGTTTCGTTTGTCAATACGCAATGAAATTATTGTTTCTTATGAAATCAACGTTCTTTAAAATTAATTCGTACATGTAAATGCCCGAATTATATATAATCAATTGTATTCAGTTGATTGTTTAAATTAAGCGACATTTGATTACAAACTAAATTTTTCCAATGATACAATTATATTTTAAAATGTTGAAAATTTATATTTATTTTATTATATTTCCATTTATTAAATACAATTCAAATAAAAATTTGGATCAATTTAATGTTTCCTTATGAGAGCCCGTAAAATGTGTGATTATAGAAAATTAAATAAAAATTTTTTGTTGTCACAAAAAAAATAAAATAAAAGAGTCGTTAAATATTGAATTATAATTAATTACCATATAAAAGAAGCTTGGACAAAATTGCAAATATTGGTAAGAATGTGACTTGGATTTCATAAATAAGATTCAATTATCTTACTTTTTCATATAGACCAAAAAAAAATAATTGACTTCTAAGACTTCTACGTTGCCTCATATCTCATTTTTCTCATTTTTCTCATTTATGTATAAAGACGCAGCATTAATAAGTTTAGTAGAGATCGTTCGCCAATTTCATCGCAAACATTCCCGTAAACTTCCAAGGCCTTATTGGTCGCCATTTGTATCTCTTGAAAAGTAAGCGGAAAATTGATCTGATGAAAAAAATGAGATCAATCGTGTAAGTTACTTTGTATCTCAATATACCGACTATTTCCACGCAAACATATTTACTTTGAGATTGGATTTTATTTGCTAATACAGTAGGCTTCTACTTCTGAAAAACTTTTTCACGTTACCGAAGCGTGTATCCCTTAAATTGCCTGACTTTTTACACTTTCCAGTGATACAAAAGAAAAATCAATATTTGGTCGAATATAATATTTAATTGTGTATATTTTTGTTTTACTTAATAATCTCCATTACACCCAAAAAAAGAAAGAAAAAAAAATGTATTAATAAAAAATAAGATTCGCCTACGACTATGAAACGGTATCAAAAATTATTATTTCTAAAAGAGAAGATAAAATTGTAGGTAACGTTTCAAATAAACATTTATAAAAACAGTCGAATAAAACGAATAATTCATCATTGACCTCAGTAAAGTTTAAAAATATAATGATATTTTTAAACACGTTCTCATGTTCTAAAAAGCATCATAAAATAATGAATTATTTATATTATGTATACGTAAAAGTGGTACAAAGTGCTTATCTCCAATATTCAAAAAAAGGTTTGAAATTTGGCAAAAGCAGTTAGATTTAGGAAACCCAATAAAGAAGAGCTCTAGGGTTGATAAGATTAATTGTGTATCTGTGGTGTTCATCCTTGCGTCCAGCATTCCTTCGTACTACTAAAATTCAATTACTCCCCCCACTCCTTAAATGGCCGAACGAGAAAATAAGAAAGACAATGGAGTGTGTTGGCCAAAAGTGTTCCTGCTCTCTATTTGCGTATATTTTTGAAGTATTTTCCTCGTAGATCCCAAAGGGGCGGAGAACTTGCATAGACGCCGATAAATCGAATAACCGATGGGAAAGCAATACATTCAATTTATACATTCGACAAGTCTCGGTGCTTCTTCTCCCATATTATTGCCCTCCTCCCTCCCCCCACTGCTCGTGCGTGCGTGCGTGCGTGCGTGCGTGCGTGCGCGCGCGCGCGTTTGCACGTGTGTGCGTGCGCGTGCGATTTGACTCGCGCGGCGGCGCCAAGATAAACCGGTTTAATAAATAGAGACGATATACGCGTGCGGAGCCGCACCACCCGCCTCCATTAGAAACATTCAGAAATGTAAACATATATATAAAACAAAAGTAACGGAAGCATCACGAGATTCTTCTCGCATGTTTTTCCTTTGCCTCGACCTTTTTTTTCCTCCTTCGCCATTATTTTGCCTTTACATACGTATACCCTTTTCAGATCCTTCGGGGGGGAGGAAGTAATTACTCTACTGGAAACGAGAAATTGTTACGTTGTCTTACACTTTTATAAAATTCTATTTGTTCCACCCTTTCTTTTTCGCTTTTATTTATTTCTTTTAACAATCTCGATTTTTTCGATGGACAATACGATTTATAGCTTGTAATTATTTCAACACTTTGAAGACTCGATGGCTAAACCATCGATGGCTAAATCGAGATCACCATTCAAATTGCTGTTTAATACACGAAGAACAGAACAAAGCACTCCTTTGAAAATAATTATTTAAACAATCGTTAAGAAAATGGTATTATTAAAAAATTACTTTTGCTCATAAAAGTTCAATTTCTTGAAATTACTTAACTAGTTATGAATTATTGAACAAACTGATAAATATGTATTTTTAGCTTATAGACTTAAAAATTGTAAAATAGACAGTTAAATATATCTTGGAAATTTATTTCACAATAAATTGAAACAAGTTTGTTTTCTTTTATTTTAGAAAATTAAAAGATTCTAATCTCTTCTTGTATTATATACTTATGTGATGATAATATACTGTAGATTTTGCTATAATTTAACCACAGAACATAAATACGTTATTTGAGTGTGACAGCAGTGTAATAGTAATATGACAATATCATTTGATATATAAAAACAGTATGTACAACGATGACAAGATAAGGGAAACTGGTTTTTATAATTAAAATGTAAGCCATGAGCTTTACCTATATTGACCACATATAATTCGAATAATTATTAAATTTAACTACTCGTGTACCGATGCCCAAGAAATTATATTTAAATATTAATTTTATACTAATTTTAATTTTATAAACACGCGGTTTTATTCATTTTACGATTAATTTTAATATAAATTTACGAAAAAGTCTTTTAGGCATGCAATAAATAATAGTACGTCTTAACAAAATTGATGATGATGACTCACTGTGAAATAACGAAAGATCGAATCAAGAGAGAATCTTGTATTAATATCAGATATGAAGAATCTTTGATTGACTCATTTTCAACAAAGTATCTGCAATTTCAGATACAGAAAATTCACCCTTTCTCTTACTCGCTTACTTTATCAGCAACTTTGTAAGCGTTGGCATGGATTTAAGAGTGAAGATCACCATTTGCACAAAAAGTCTGAAGGTTGCTAAAAGGACAGCCATCAGTCTGTACATTCATCCGATAATAGAGATTTTGTTGTATCTTGTCTTCTCATCGACATTCCTCTTTTCTCCAATGCCAACCTTCTTTTCCCCAGCCTCCAGCAATTCAATTTCCACGGGGTTAGTTCTAGGTCCCCATAAATATGTCACTTTCCTTTTCTTTATTGCTAATTGCGAGAAACGATTTTTGCGCTCATTTCAGTGTTGTACGGTAAAGAGACCGTTGTCGATATATGAGATGAGAAAAAATAAAACAAATATATATATATACACACATATACACACACACATATGAGAAGTTGAACGGGACCCAATACTCGACGAACTTTATTTGGAAAAATTATGCATGAGCCTCGAAATAAAACTTTGGAACTTTCTACTTATTCCTGTGATTTTTTTTGTTTTATCTAAAATTTATTTTAATATTTTTCTTTTTTTTTGAATAAAGACAAGAATTGGTTAAGTTATTGATAAATGAAAATAAATAAATTTTTGTTTATTCTTATGAATGTTTGCAATGTTAATTTAAAAGAAATAGATGAAATACACTTGATTTGTTTATTTAAACAGTAATACATAAAATATTACATACTTAAATTTATGTTTTAAGGTTTAAGAATTGGTAAATTAACGATAAAGAAAATATTCGCTTGTAAATAATTCCGATATCTAAGGTGTTTTAAACATTAACATATTTGAAAAAAAAAACAATTTTGAAATAATACAGGCTATTTTATTTGCTCCAATTTCAAACCAGGTATTATTATAATGTACCTTTTATCTCAAAACTTGAAATGGTATAAATTATTATAATAAATGAAACAGTACCGCCAAAGTAATAATGCTTGTAAAAATGAATGATACCGAGGATATTGGAAAAATTTTATGAAATATATAGATTCAACTTGTCATTATACATCAAATTTATAATAAATTTATATTATATTCTTTCAAGTTTTGTAGTTTTATTTAAATATATTTAATAAATTTTAATTGGAATTTGAATCTGAAATTTTATCTCTCAATATCAAACATGTAATGATTAAGGTTTTGTAATAATTATAAATTTTATTAACAGTAAAATCATATTTTAAAACAGACTTTATACAAGAAATGTATTTCTCAACATGAAATAAATCTGTCAAAACTTAAGAATAATGAAAAAAAATTAAAATTATTTTTCAAATATATAGTATCATAAGAAAATAAACAATATAACGAAGAAAAGGGAAAAGGGGCACATTATTGATAAAAATTCACAGCTTAACGCGCAAAATTATACTTGAAATTACTTATAGAGGGAAAAAAAATTAATGCAAGTATAATTACTAGCAAAAGATAAGATAAATCTCCGATTGACCAAAAGTCAGATTTTTCGATTTACGAGTAAATAGTAGACAAAAGTATTTTTACATCTTGAATATGTCTGAAAAGTATATATATCCCGTCAACATCTTTAATTGAATTATCCGTTATAAATTTGTTAAAGAATATGTTGTTAATTAGGAAAAGGGAGTTTCGAGTGAGTATATATTTAGAAATATGTGAAAGTCTGAATTATCTGTGCATGATTTATAAATACGATAATAATTGTCCATTCAATACAAGATTTTTCAATTTTCAAATAGCAGTGAATCTTAGTTTCAGCAGAACATTGATTAAGTGATTATATTCTTGAATAAATAATAAATATTCGAAAGACCATTATACGATTCTTTAAACTTTATTTATATCAAGTATTTTTTAAAAGTGGATTTGTATGAAGAATCAGAAATAACAACTCGGCAATAAAGTATGGCTTTATATAGTATAAATGAGATCTGTATCTCACACAGTTAAAAATAGCTTAGTTTTTCATACACCCATTAATAAAATTAATTACCAAGGCTTTCTCAAGCAATCTAGAATATCCGCGAATTATAATGCAATATGTCGACACTTAATTTAATAAAGACGTCCTTATTTACAAAGGTCGCATCATCAGAATTTAATAATCACGTCCTCGGGTAAATAAAACCGTCAAACATTTTGATTTCAAAATAAATAACTTGAGCAGGCGTCTTGTGTCAATCAATCCCAACTAAAAAGACATTGTGAGACTTATCTCGAATGATTGACAGAATATCATCATTAATAGTGAAGCAATTTGGATTTGGCGAGTAATTCAGATAATGCACGTTTGTTCTAGGGATGCATGTTTGTATTTTTTCTAAACGATGATTCACTTTTTAGACGTGCCGCATATGACTCGTTCGTGACAGTTTGTATAAGCAACTGTCGGGTTGGTTTGGCAGACGTGTAAATTCACTAAAGCCCGACAAAGTCGCGGTAACTTCGAGGAGACGTCAACTGACAGTTTGGCACCGCTTCCTATATTGTCTTTGTAGGAAAAGAAATTGTAGGGATAAAAACGAGATTATGTACGAAGGTTATCAAGGCCCTCCAATATTTTTTACAAAATTAGCTGCATTGGTTGTTAACAAGCCCTCGAAGATAATTATAAATTCTGTGCTCGCGAATTAACAATTAAGAGAAGAGACGGGTTAAATGAGCATTGAAAAGCTATTGGCTACCTGAATTCAATTTATTTTTTGAGACATTTTGTCACAAGTATCAATATTGAATTTTTTGGTAATTCATTAGATTATTAAATTAGCGTTGCCTCGTTTGTTCAATTTTTTTCTTAAAAATAAACATTTAACTTAATATATAAGTTAAATTAGTTATATATTGCACTAACATTACAAAGTCTTTTCTAAAAAATCGATTAATCATTTCAGGAAATTTTAAAATTATAATTTAACTAAAAAAAATCTTTTAAAAATAGAAATAGAATTTATATATAAACATTTATTAGCTCATATAGTAATAATCATTATATAAATATTGTATTTACGATTTATCACTCAATAAATTAATTATATAATAAAAATCTAAATGGCAGCATATTGTATTATTTAGTATAATTATCCATAATTGAACTTCTTTACATTATTATTTACTAAGTACTTCGTTCTCTTCCTCATAAAAAATTTAATTAAATTGTTAAATGTTTTGAATATAAATTAAAAATTTCGATTAAATAATTGAACTGAGCATTATAAGTAAATGATAATTGAATCGAAAAAAATAATAGAAAATAATAGATTAGTAATTCAAATGTGTATAAAATTAGAAATTTATTTAAAATTTAAAATAGTTTGAAAAAAATTTGGGATAAAAATTCTAATAAACTGAAAAAAAGACAAGATATTAATGATTTTACAGAAAATTACTGACTTTAATTTTTAGAATCCGCTTGTATTCCTATATTCAAATCATAGAATATATTTATGTTTTATAAACTATAATCGTGTACAGATTGTATTTCGTGTTAAAAATATAGCATTGAAAATATTTTAAAATTTTGGAACTAATTAAATGTTTAATTTTTGTATTGGGCAATATTTATATTTTATTTTAGGTATAATATATCATTAATACGTATATTGGATACATATATGTATGGTATAAAATCGTTATTCATTTAAAAGAATATAAAGTTAATAATTTTTTAATTTCGACCTGTAAAAAGAGCCTTATTATGTTAATTTATATTTAATAATATAAAAAATTAATGATGCTATTACAGAAAATGAACATTTTTTTTAAAAACAGTGATGATTTTATTCTAAAGTCAATGTTTTTATTGGAAGTTTAATCAATTAGTCTATATTATGATATATTACCTTAAATTATGAAGAAAATATTACAAATATAAATAAAAAATTTTAAATATGTAAAATGTTACTTATTTATGTGTACTACAACGAAGAGTAATAAAAATATCATATTTATTACAGTAGCATGATATCTAACGACAATATGTTAATTGTACAATCACATTAAGATATAGTTTAATAAAATATATTTGAGTTCTTATAGATAAATGACATTTGCAATAAATATTATTTAAATAATGTAAATAACAACTGTAATGTTGAAGATATTGATATAATAGTACAAGATAATTCAATTCTAATTGCAATGAAAAAAAAGTCGATTAAAACAGATTGCATTTTATGTAGCCATTATTAATATATCATTTCTTATCGTATATATGCATAATTGACTAAGCAGTTAACTATGTATGAAGAAAAAACTCTTTGAATGATATAAAAATTATGTCTGATTATCGTTTCGTGAATCTGAGCAGAATTATCATAGGTAGCTTTACAAAAGCTGATATGGAATTCATGTATTTTTTTGCAAAAAAAACAGGAAATCTTACATCATATTGCAATCAAATAATCAATATACTATGAATTTAGAATTTAATTACACGATAAAAAACATTTATGTGAAATTAATAAAAAAATTTAATTTATGAAAAATTTACTAGAATTTAAAGTAATTAGCTTAATCCAAAATTTTACTGTGTAAAATTTTATTTATTTTTATCAATAAATATGTTCAAATATTAATATCAATTGAGCATTCGCATTAATTAATACACATAATTGATAACAAGAATATTACGAACAATTATATAAAATAAAACATAAAAAATGATTGAAGAAATTTTTTTTATTTATTTTGAATTATATATATTAATATTAATTGAATAATATACATGCTAAAATAATTATTGACATTTTTATTCAATTTTTTTATTTATTTATTTTATTCATTTATTTATGTCTTTTCACAAAAATTGATTATATTTATTAGAGTATAATAACATTATTGAGAGCTATTTGAATAATCCATAAATTTTTTCTATAATAATTTTTTACATCTACATAAATGTTTAAAATAAAATATTGTATTTATAAAAAAAAAATTTTTTTTTTTTATAATTCATAAAAACTGCTATTAATAAATACGTTTTCATACTTTAAAATAATATTTAAATGATTTAATAGGCAAATACTTTTTAAATAACAAAAAATTTAATTAAAAAAAACTTTAAAATAAAGTTGTTTACATATAAATAAGAAATAAAAGATATAAAATTCTTTGAATAACAAATTTAATTTGTTCTATTTATAAAGAATATTATAGTTTCTCATAATTTTAATAAAAAAGTGTTTTAATTAAGACTCGTTTATCTAAATATCAATAATTATCTCATCATAAATTATTCAGTCAATTCAAATATCATAAATATATAATTAAGGATATTAAAGTCATCTTTTCTGTTTAAATTACATAGTCAACGATTGCAATACATTTGTACAAATAGAAAATACTTTATAATAATTACGTTTTTAATGTACTACCTGCTTTATCTCTTGCAATACTGTTAATATAAATATATTATTAACCTATTTTGTAATAAGTATATTATAAACAATAAATATTATCCTAATCATATTCCAAAAGCTTTTTGCATAAGCTATGTATTGAACATACAGTATCGTAAATGAATATTTTGGATATTTAATGGTCCTATATATCATTCATTAGAGAAAAAATCTATGTGTAGTAACTTAATATGTATTTATTACATATTAATATCTGAAACCTAATTAAAATATTTCTATTCACTTATTTCTCGTGTATGCAAAGTATTTCTATTATATCAATATATTCATACTTGTCTATCCATTCAATTAATGAAAACTTATTTATAATACAATTTATATGTTTACTTTTTATCTACGATATTTTGAAAAATAATATGTAATTCCAATATAATGAAAATATATGATATTACTTTTTAAATAATATATTAATAATATCTAATAATATTAATACTTATTCAACTTAATATATTTTATGAAATAATGAATTTCTTATACAATTGTATAGTTTTAATCTTTTTTTTATGCACATAAGAAATAAAAATAACTTATTGAAAATCTTGTCTACAAAAACTCAAGTAATTGTGTGAATCAAAGTTCTTTAATATAAGCAGCAAAGATTCAAACTTAAAATAAAATTTTAATTTAAAAACTTAAAAAAATTATTTTTTATGTTAATGTTTTTATTTTTTATAATAACATATTATAATATTAAAAAAAATTTATAAAAGTATTATAATATTATAATATCCTATAATTTAAGCATATTGTTCATATCAATTTACCTATATATTGATATTGTATGTATTTACAATGATTGATTCCATTTTACTTTCATAAATATTTTTACATATATTAAATATAAATATATATGTATGGATTTGCTTCATTGGTGTCACAAAATCATGGCGTGCCAAAATTTATTATATCGCCAATGTATATTTTACATTTAAAATTTTATCTTTTAAAAAATAAATGTAGTTTATAAAAATTTTCTTGACTCTTATTATAGTAATTTAATAATTAGTTCTCCAATATAAAAAATTGAGTTATTTATAAATAGGTTTACTAAATACATTGTTTTCTAAATGAAAAAGAAAATATGAATAAATTTCTAGAAAATTATTATTTAAAATAAACTGTTTTAACTTAATTTCATATCTTACTATGTTTTAATTTTTATTGAATATTACATTTTTAATTAATTGCCAATTGAAATTATTTTATATTTGTCAAATTTTAGCCAATAAATGACAAGTGTTGGTATTTTTTATCTTTTATTTCATTTGCTTGTATTATATTCATTTGAGTAAAATATTGATGTTAAAATGAATATTCATTTATTATTTTTATAAATTGATATAAATATAATAAATCTAAAAAAAGGGATGTAGATTATTAAATTTCGACTGTAATATTTGTGCTTGAACAAAAGTAGATTACAGAGTAGAGAATACATTTTGTTACTCAAAACTAAGTAGATGTTTTGATGGATTCCTTTCAAAACAACACATCCAGTTGCAACCTAACCCTAATTAGTCTGTAGAGATAGAAGCATACCTTAGCACTTTTGACATGAAAGCAAGTTTATTTTCCGACAAAAAATGAAGATTTAGAATAGAGTTTCGTTCTTTAGAAGGGTCTACAGTTTGAAACGATGTCAGCTTATGAAGTAATTCTTAGTAAATACTATTAACAGCCATTTCAATGTTTAAAAAAATATAAGATAAAAAAAAAAATAATAATCAGTACTCTATATAGAAAAAATGTTAAAAATTAATTTTACCTTCTCATTGAAATGCTTAATACATAATAAATGTATTGTTATAAAAAATTTATTACTAGAAAAATAAAACAATTGTGTTACAGATGGATATCTAGATAACTAATAACTATGAGCAAATCTATATAGCAAAGATCGCACAAATTCGTAAATTAAGCGTCGAAAAAATCTGTTACTTTCAAACTCCTCCAAAGAATGCATGAATATGAAACCATTTTGCAAGAACAATATCTCTCGTGAATTTAATAATTTAAACACTGGTAAAACACACAGTTTCGTGTTAACGTAAATGGAAAGTGAAACTCGGCGGATAATAAATAAAATCAATCTTCGATTTTTCGCACCGATCATTAAATAAAGTATAAAAAAAAAAAAAAAAAAAAGGGAAATCGCCTTCGACATTTATGAATTTCCGTCGCACCGAGAAACGTGAATCATCGGCTATAGACACCTCCCGTGGAAATCCACCCGGGCTCTTCCCTTTTCCGAGTCACTTTAACGTTTAATTAATTAATTCTTTCAACTTTTCCATTTTCACGTGAATATCACAAGCGTTCTCGATTATTATGCCCGAATACACGAGGAGTGATCGTTCGAAGTATCACCGATTTGCAAATGCAAAACATCGTGTCTTTTAATTATCCGGCAATTTTTCTGCTCACGGATTCGATTAAGAATACAATTAACGTCTATTTCGCAATCCTTTGTTTGCTCAGTAATAGTAAATTTTCTTTGTGATGGGAAATTTTTGTTTTTAAATTTTCAAACTTCGCTTCTAAATATCCAATCGGAAGTAAAAAAACCTTTGTTCAATAAGTTCACATTACTTTTTATCAATTGATTTTTAATTTTAACTCTTTCTTTATTTTTACAAAAATTATTGAGCCTTAATGCATTAACGGTTCAAGTATTTTATTAGGTTTTTTTTCTTTTATCTTCAAAAAGAAATACAGTTTAAAAAGGGGTTGTTTATTTCTTATTTATATAAAATCTCATGAAACTTTAAAATAAAATATTTCAAAAATTGATGATTTTCTTCATTTACTTAATAGTACAATAATTTAATAAGCTAATGATTAATATCAAGCTATAATCAGCCAATTCGCTTGCTAATGAAAAAAGTTCTACATTTAAGTAATAAATTAGTAATTACTGAAGTAATGTATTTATTTAATTTTACTATTTATCAAAGTTTGTTAGACATTTTTATATTAAAAACTTTTCTAATGTAAATTGAGTCCAGTATGACTTCATTTGCAATAAAAACTGGAAAGTACTTAATTGCTAAGTACTTAAACACTGAAATTTAAAATAAACTAGATAAAAAAGTTTAATGAAAAAGTTTAAGTTTAGCCGATTATATGGACATTTATATGTAATGTATAAACATTATTTTATCTCTATAATTTAATCGAACATGAAAACAAGCCTCAGTATTCAAAATTGCATAACGAGAAGCAACTAAATTCTCGGCAGATCGTAAAAAGTTTCGGGTAATAAAACGGCTAACGGAATTCATTGCAATGTAAAAGTTATGTATGTAGACAAAATAGTACATTGAGTTTACGGGATTGAATTAATCAGTGTTCAAATTTTACTTCAAAGGTAAAATGTTTTCTAATATAATATTTACTTTCATGCATTTAATGCAACAATTTTTTTCACATTTTATTTAAGAATCATTCTTAATTTTATGATTCATTTTTTTGGTTACTTTATAAATAAACATAAAATTTTATTAATGAGAATTTACAATTAAAATATTTACAATGTGTATAATTATTATTACCGTCTATAGTGAAACTAATAATAGAATTAAAAAATTGCTTTATTGAATATTACATAAACAGAACTGTATACAAACAAAATTTTTTAACACACTCTTGACTAAAGTCACTGGTCTCTTGATTTTAAATCAATCAACTATGTACATTATTATTAAAGATTATTTTAAATTAAAAAGTTTTGTTAAATACCATGTCAAAGACTCAGGGGGAAAATGAGGCTATAATTAATTTAATAAAATAACTTTATTTAATAACTAATGCTTAAAAAGCATTTTTAAATTTTAACTAAATAATCAATTGCTAATTACCTTAATGCATATTTTTTAATATTGAAGTATTTCTAATTTTTATTAATTAGTAAAAATATTTTCAAGTATTTTTAAAAAACGTGTAAAAAATAAATATTCACATATAACTCTCCTAAAAATAGGTCACTGTAGGTGTGATAGATGCACAATGTTTTTGTTTTGCAATGTAGACATTAGTCTGGCATAGTGACCGTAGCCAGATTTGTGTGACACTTTTACCAGACTTAATAAGCCAGACTTTCGCCAGACTGTTGCTTTACTATAGAAGTAAAAACGAAAACGATAAAGGCTACACGAATAATAGAATAAGATCATTGTAGTGAATTACCGATAATCACTTAATTTTTGGCACCTAATAACAATTAAGAATAGTAATTATTGCACTTGACTTGGCGTTTTTATAACTCATCTCTGACTTTATGTAACTGATTATAATCTTATTATAATATTATATTATATTTTAATATTAATATTATGTCTCGCCTCAGATTTAATGTTCCTCGATACATAACTTATTGTTAATTAATTATGAATTTAAAAGAGTGTAGATGGAATTTATCGGAAGCATACCAAATTTTATTGAGCGATAAGGAGTCTGGTATACGACAAGTAGCATAAAAATAAACCAATAAACTTAGAATAAAAGGCTTAACCTGCACATATTTTCTATTTTAAGAGACAAAAAGATAAGTTCGCTCATGCCAAGATTCATAAGTTATATCACATTTATATACTGGAAAGTATAATTAATTTTCCCTAAATCATACTCCCTTGAATTATCATTATTTAATAGGAAAATATTAGGCGGGATTCTTGTGTTGTCGAAAAATTCCAATTTTTCAAAATGAAAAAAAACGAATGTAATAAAATGTAGTTTTTTTTCAAGTAGAAAGATAATTTTTCTATCCGCCAGGGAATCTCCTTAGCAAAACAAACTCTATCATAGCCGCGCAGAGAATAACTTGGAGAGGTCGTAAAGAAATGTCCGAAAGAGGGGATACATATGAAATGAATCATTTGCCAATTTTACTGCTTAGGTTATTCGTGTGCGAGCACGTGATCAGGTTGTCACTGGGAGTCGGCGCTGTCCTCGTCCTCGCGAGCATTTTACAATTCCTCGAACGGCGGTTCGGGTCGACCCACTCCGACGCGACATCGCTGCGGTGTACTACCACTAGTTCTCCATCATCGGAGGCATGCGAGCGATAAACCGGCGCATCGATCATGATCTAACGCGCATGCGTATCGCGCACCAGCGGGTGACTGGACCTAACGCTCACCCAGGTGGACGGATGGGCGCACGTGCGGCTCTTGGGACCGCCCGCCGCGGTTGCGCCTGCATTTTCCCGCCACATTCTGTATGCGCACCCATTTCCTACCCCGAGCTTCGCCTCTTCGCCTTCGCCTTCGCTTTCACTTTCGCTTTCGCTTTCGCTTTCACCGAGGCCCTTTCCACGGCTTTCCGTTTTCCCGCCGCCTCTCCAACAGATTTGTCTTCGCGTCCACGACCCTTGCTTCTTGGAAAAGGATTCGGGGTGGCTGCATCCTCGAGATTCGTTTTATAAGGATTAACGATTTCCCTCTCGTCTTTCTGGTTTTCCCTGAGGCATGCTGCTTTTTTCAGAACGTACCGAACTCCCCTTCATTTATATTTATCGTTTGAAAACCAGCATTTTCTTCTCCATTTTTCAACAATTTCATGCTTATTTCATCTTGAAAGTGTATCTTTTTTTTCATTCTTAAACACATTTCTTCGGCCTCCATCATTATCTGTTTCTTTTTTCATTCTCATTATTCATCTAATGTTTTTGAGAAATGCCGATATGCAAAGAAAGAAAAAAGTATGCTTCTGAATAATTTGTACTAATTGATATTATTCACAATTTTTTATCTGATGGTTAAAGTTAACTTAATGGAATTTAAGAAATTAAAAATTTACATTAAAATGAATTTTAATAGTGAGTAGACTAATGAAACATCAAGATATGTGTATGCAAACTTTCATATCTACAATTATTTTGTATTTAGAGCCGATCAATTTGATGGTATTTTTCATCAGTTTTTACATATTTATTTTTATTTTTATTTATCTTACAAAAAATATTGGTCAAATATTTATAATTTTGATAAATTCTCTTGCAAGACCCATTACATTTATATGATTAATGAAAGAAAATGATCTTGTCGATTGTGGAATTCACGAGAGACACAAGTTCATGGTACCTCGATCAACCCGAGGTGATCGCCCGCACTTCCAGCCAAATTCGCCGTTATCCCTGTCTCTTTTTCATGCTTATTCACGAGTAAATACCACTTAGTTCCTCAAAACTTTATTTGCTGAGGAACTTGGCATAAAATCGAGGCGCTCTTTTTTAAAAAGGCATTTGTGGCACTTGGAAATTCCTCACTTGGACGTTTATGTAAAATATCGCTCTTTAAAATGGCAATATTGCATTAATGGATTATTGGAAATAATTATTGAACACGTTGTCAATTTTTGGACTTGAACAATTATGTAACAAAATGACCAACAATTATTAAAATACAATTTCACTCAGCTTACATCTTAATAAGTTTAATGGCTAAAATTGTACGTTAAAATTGCGCGAAATTGTGTGCTGTTATTAAAAATGAGTGATTGCACTTTGAGGTAAAATTTCAAGAGCCGAGCACCCATCAGAACTTGCAAACGATGCAAAGCCATAAACAATGTCAGGGGCGGGGGACGGGGGACGGGGGACGGGGGACGGGGTAGATATGAAGCTGTGAGTGTCGACACGAAATTCGCTCGGATTCAGAGAACCGAATCTCGAGAAACGTGATCGCCACATCCCCACGTAGCGTATCCCCCGGGTACGAGGTGGATAATGCAATCCTCACGCACCCATACTCCCGTGCCGTGGGATCGTTTTGGCCAGGGTAGGGGTGCGCGCGTAGGTGGTCCCGCGCGAAAGCCCAGAAAGCTCGGGGGACTCCGGGCGAAATCGGCATGCAAATTAATGAGCTGGTGGGGGCAGGAATGCCGACGTGTGGATGAGGCCGAGAGGTGGAAAGCGGCACTTATCTACCTCGTGTTCGTGGAAAAGAGCCGCACTTCCGGAGCGAATCGAACCCGCGCCGCCGATTTCACATCGAGTCTCAGGGAAGTAGGACGGACTCCGGTAACGAGCAATTGCAATTGCCTTTATGGCAATTTACTTTGGTAATATGATGCTGCTACTCCCAGTGGAATAGGCAGTTGTCAATTTTTTATTCCTCTCCAGCAAACTTTCTTAAAATTTATTTTAAGACTGGACACGGGTGAGGTTCCGAACATCGAGTGATGAGAGATAAGCACATAATGCCTATGATAATACGCGTGTGTAAACGTCACACAATCACATCGACAATTCACTTTGGTTTCGCAATACAAACAAAATCCATCCGATACATTTTCTCGTATTGCACGTTTTTTTATATCAAACGTCTAAATACTCAATTTGAGAATGATATCTTTATTTAAGTATTACGTGTGTGTATTTAGCTAGATTGAATAAAATATCTAGATAGGATTTTTTTTTTTTTTTAATAGAGAAAAACTTTATGTATGTACCACTAAATTTTTTTTTTTATGTTTTTTTTTATAACTAATGGTTAATAATAATTAATTAATCAGTAAATATAAAATCATGTCGAACTTATGCGTACAATGCTTAATAAAAATATTTAATTAGAAAACAAATATATATATATATATAATAAAGGTCAACGTAGTTATCTGAACATCCGTTTGTTCTTTGTACGTCAATTATACCTCAATTTTAAATAACAACAATACACGTTAGTATATTTCAGAAATTGATAATTTGTATTTAATAAGGATGTAAAAATAAATTTAATGAAATTATATTCAAACTATAAGCCAAATGTTAAATTCATTAATATATAAATCTTTTACAGATACTTTACTAGTAAATTACGCAATGAATATACACTGATTTATTTTAATTCCTGCAATCAATTTATATTGTATATCTATGTATATATATATATATACATGTCATTTATACGTTTATATATCATTTATGTATTTATACATCATTTGCTTCAAATTGGAACCCATCGTAAATAAATTCATTCGATATTTCATTCTCACCCATTTTTAATTAATTTAAGCAGATATATTTACATTTAAATTTATTCGTTGAATTTGATTAAAATTTTATTAGATCAAACCTACGTTCCATTAATTGACAATCTTTAATATTATTAATTGAAATTAAGTTTATTTTAGCTTGAGATTAATGATTTAAGTTGAAACACTTGTAGAGCATATTCGCCACCCGGATCATGTACCACGTTATTCATAAATTTCGTCTCGATTCGAAAACTCTTAAATTAACAATATCCATGATTAAAATAGCATTACTAAAATAAAATACCATTATTACATTGCCAAGAGGGAACCGAGTGCATCAATAACCGGGAAAAGAGTTAGACTAAACATTGTTAATTTTCGCAATAATTTTCGGTCTGCGGGAGATCCCCGGCTTCTCCGGAAGATGGAGCGGGGCCACAATTCGAACTCGCAAGTTCCCGATTGATTCATTGTTTGATGCCGCGGGTGCGGCATAATGGAACGTCGACAGGAATGAGAAAGTTAGGTTTCCCGCGAGTCAGGGAATGCAACTGGACACGAGTGCAATGAGGAAGACAATCCGACTGCAACGAGACGTCAGCGAGTTAATTAAGTAACACGGCTCTCATGGCGCCGGTGTCCCCACATGTGTGTGTGGGTGTGTGGGTGTATTTCGGTAATTACATTTACGTCGCTTTTCCCTGTTGACGGCACGGGATTCTCCTTCGGACTCCATCGGGGTGATTTTCGCTAAGCTCCTTCAAATACCTGTGCCTCGTTTCTTTCCACTCTATATATACATATATATTTTTGTAAATAGATGTCTCTCTCTCCCTCTCGAACTTATCTAATCCGTTTAATATCTTGTATCATTTTCCTACATTTTATTTTATTGGTGTAATTTTTATACCAGTTTTGAAAATTTACTATTTACCTATTAACAAACTAATTTCATTATATTGATTCTAAGGCCACTGTAATCTTTATCAAATGTACAACTTTCAATACACAAATAAAAACTATCTGTCTTTTCAAATTTAAATATTAAACTAATTGCTCTTGATCTAATGGATTTTGTCTGCGTTTAATGCCCCTTCAAGAATATATTGCTCAAAATTTTTCTCAAAAAATAACATACACGATTCTGTTGGCTATGTATGAATATATCTAATATTACTTCAATTATTTTTCATTGCACCTAAATGTAATTGAACGCTCGATCCATCACAATAAAACGGATCTTTGAAATAGTGGAGGACAGGATTCAACAGTCAGTCAGTATTAATAATTAGATTAAAATATGTAAACTGTGATTCATTTTTCTCATATTAATATTATTTAAATATCTACTAATTTAACGGAATTATTCTTTTACCTATACAACAAAATAAATTTGTAATTAACCATGACATTATTTCAGCATAAATAAATAAAGTACAATTTTTCAAAATTAAACCGATAGATAGCTCTATTTATGTTTTCATAATATAGAAAAACAAATAAATAATTAAACAATCTAATAATTAAAAATGGTTATTAAAAAATCTCGAAGAATGCTCTAATATTTATAAATATGAAATATAGTCTGTACTGTGATATCTTAAAAGCTTAGTACCTGTAGAAAAGGTCAGCTATACTAAAAAAGAACTTCAACTTTTCATGATTTATAATGTACCGCAAAGAAAAATTTCATTCAAGATGAGAAGGAGTCTTCATACTCATGAGAAAAGACATGGATTATATCGAACTAAGCGACATTAAACAAGCTCATCAATCAGCCATGATTTGTGGTATTCGCATAAATAACACTCAACCCATCATACAAATATTTGGTTGTCACAAAGCTTCTGGTTTAAGTTTAACAGAAAAGCAGTACAATTTAATCATTCAAAATACTATTAAAAATACATATATCAATCTTATAGATGTAGATGACTTAAATACAAACAATGAAACTTGGAAGTACAATAAAATGAACTCTAATCGAGACCAACTACGCGAATTTATACAACTTTAAGCTCTGTCTACACAATATTAAATCACATTTATGTATTGATATACACAGAAATAATAAAAATCCAACATATATTTAGTAATATTGTCAATTGATATTGTAGACAAAATTAGTATTTCAATCAATAATGAAATTTAGTTTTATTTAATAATATTAATACATGTTTTGCAGAAAAAACTTTTAATTTCATGTTCAATAAAATCAATTTTATTTTATTTTATTTCTCACTTACAACACCAAATTTGAATGTTCTTATTTTTACTCATTTTTAAAATGTATTGATAATGATTAAATCAAAAAACTTTAAGACTCAAAATAACCTATATATTAATAATCTTAGAAATAAAGTAAAACTAAACCAATTTTTTCCCAAGAATAAAGATAATTTCATTTAATAATATTAAATAATTTTTCATATTAATAAAAAAGATTAATAAAAATGTGGAAAAACGTTTTACCATAAATAACTATATGTCAATTACTTTCCTTTAAATTAAAATATTTACTATTTACGCATTTTTAAAAAAATATGATATTTAACACTATTTTGATTATTGTAAAACAATTAAATATTAAAAGTAAATATATTTTAATAATTAGTTTGATGAGAAATGTAAAATTTTCATCTCTAATCAATGAAAGAACCGAAAAAACACCATGTTTATAATACGTCATGAATCTTAAACTATAATCTCTTAGCAAGAGTAAAATAATTGAAAATAAAAAATGTACCCGTGAAAAACTTGATTAAAATATAAATAATATTATTTTCCAGTAATAGGACATTATAGCATTATCAAATATTAAATCAAATATTTATATTATTTTTATATAATTCAAGAAATGTTTGTTTGATAATATTTCATTTTTCTATAAAGAATAGATATGATATAATTAATTACATTTATTTTCTCACATATTTTATGTCAAATATTCTCGTGTTTAAACTTTGCTATTAAAAATTAATATTATTACATATTTAAATTCATCAGAATATCTGATCAGGGCATCCCTCAGATTATCTGAATATTGAAAATAAAATACTAAAACTTGCACATCAACAGAAAAATTAAAAAATTAAAAAAGAAACGAATTTTTACCTTTCCATTTATCTCGAGAATCTAATTACATATAATAGCACATCCAATTATGATTTAGGTTTAAGAATTACTATTTAATAATTACCAGTATCTAAAAAACAACTGTTACATATGTATCATGTATTTTTTTTATTAAAAAAAACATAAGAGTTGTAACTACATCACGTGAATCATCATGCGGGTTTTACGAAGGAAAGAAAAATAAGGCAGATCTTTTAATTTTCGCAAAAGTATTTTGTATTTTCTAATACAGCATAACAACTACATCATTGTAATATAAAAAGCATTAGATTGTATATGCGATACTCATTTGTTCTCTAGAACCGATGTCATCGTCATCGCATTCTGCAGGTATTCTCATCTATTATTTTAATAAGACTGTCTTAATAGTTTTTAGAATATGATAAATTTCTCTTTTTGTTTTTTTCAAATGACTATTGTTTTTAAATTATTATAATTAAGTAATTTCGTATGTACAGAAAATAATATTAAATTAGAAGAGTTCAATGTTAAATTGAACTTGAAACAATTAATTCTGCCTACTTAAATTTATATTATTATTCATATTCTTATGTATACATAAATTTTTTGTTTTAATAAATATTTAAAAATTAACTTCATAAAATATGAATATAAATTATGACTTAAAAAGTACTTTTTTACAATAAATTTTATATTAGATAGAATGTTTATTTAAAAAAAAAGTTAATTAAGCGAAAAATAAATTTGTAATAAATGGATTTCGTCATAAATTACTTTAATTAAAAAACTTGTGTTTTTTATAATTCTATATTTCAATTTTATAATTATAATGTAAATTTATTTTCAAATTTAATGAATTGTTTTTTATCATATTTAAAATTTTAACATAAATGATTAACATGGATTAAATAATTTCTACCTCTTTCTATCGCACATATTTTTTCTTTCATCTTACTTAGAAGAATCACTTTCCAACACTGACTTCATACATGCAAATCCTTGTCCTTCTTTGTTGGACTCCAAGAAAATATAACAATAAGAAAGAGAAAAGAGAAAGTAAATACTACCTTAGTTCTTATCTAATTGATAAAATGAGTAAAATGCATAGAACTTCGTTTTGCAGTTCCTCTGTTATTTCTGTCTTCTCTCTCTCTCTCTCTCTCTCTCTCTCTCTATCTCACGGAATATTTTTTCTCTCGTTTTATAATATTTTTAAAATTCACAATTTTTATACATAATTTTTTATATTTAATGATATGCAATTAACAATATATTGTTAATTCTTATAAATTATTAATATTAATGTATTAAATACATGTGTAAGAAATATTTCAGAATTTTTAAATTTACAAATTTAAGAATTTAAAAAATATCATGAATTTTTTGGTTAAAATTGATTATATTCGTTAAATATATAATTATATTCACGGTTACTGTTAAATAAAATTTGATGCTGTAATTGAGGTAAACTAAAATATAGCAATTTGTTCAACAAAATTCAGTATAAATTTTATTTATGTTGAACTTTCAATTTATTTTTTCTAAATTATAAGTTACCATCTTCAGTTTACAAAAAATTCTTTCTCAAAATGTTTTGTCTAATATATGCTATGTATTTTTAGAAATAAATTTTTCTCCCTAAATATATGAAATAAATCTTAACATTTGAAAAGAAGAATTCTGTATTTAATATAGAACATCATATTAATTCACTTCATTAAAATATCATCATAATCTGGTAAGTAAATTGAAGGAAAAAAACTTTTAAGCATTATTAAGATGAGATTTATTTCGAGTACTAAGAGCATTTTTCGGGTTAATTGTTTTGTAATACTATTAGCAATCATCAAATCATAAAAGCAGAAGCGCCGTAACTCCGTGATTTATAGTATTATTTTTCTACACTAAACCTTAATGTATGAAAATCAGAGGAGAGGAAATAACTGAGAGCAATGAAAATATTTACGGGAAATGATTTGTTTGACTTATTAAAATAGAATATCGGTTTTTCTTCTTTGTATTGTACCTTTACGTATTTTTTTTTTTTTTTTTTTTTTTATTAATACAAGGAAACTCAAATTTATACGCTTTCAACTATTTTTCTAACAAGATTTGATATAAATTACACATATTAGTTCCATTTTGAAATTTTATAAAATATATTAAATTCATTAAATAAATAAACTACATTCCAATATTATATGTGCAAATATAAAATTATTTTTCAGCTAAATCTATAAAGATAAAATCAACTATAGTTTTTTATTAAATTAATGAATATTATATTATTATTATTATTATTATTATTATTATTAATTTAATATTCGTTTTAATATTCATGGTATTAATTATTAATAATATCAATAATATAATCATTTTTTCATTAACGTCAATACATTCTTTTATATATGACATACGTTACATGAGAAAATAATTAAGTATTGTATAATTTCAAAGATTTTCTCATACAATCATCATTTATATTATGCTGAGATTCCATAAATGTAAAAAAGTAATCGTCTATAAAAAAAAAGAAAAAAAAAAAGATAAAATAAATTGTAACTTCAATTTCTAAGTACCATTTGTACGTGTATATATAGAAATATTTTATACGATGTAAAGTGTTTTCCTATGTACTCTCTGTGTCTTATAAATAATTTTATTTAAATTTTTTTAAATTAAATATCTACAATAAAAATCTCTAAAAATAATTCTTCATTAAAAATCATATTTTAATATAATGATTTTAGTTTATCCTTATAATTCATACAAATATTTTACTGCTTTAAAAATTCCTTATTTAGGACAGTAAAATATATACTTATTTAATTATTTATTTTTAAAATAAAAAAATAAAAAATAGTCATTATCTGTGCTTTTATTATTAAAATAGTTTATGTCTTTAAAAATGATCTACAGTTATTATATTTCGAGTTTAATCGATAAATCAATCAAAAACTCATCATGATATTAAAACTAGAAAGAGATTTTTGTATAAATGATTTACTCTGTAGATCTTTCCGTCAACGGTTTGTTTCTCTAATATATAGGCTTTAAACTTTTTATGGGTGTGCAAATGAACCAGAGCGAGATTATATTTGCATATAATTTTAGAAAACATAAATTGCATTTTTATAGATTTATCATAATTTAAAGATTTTTTTCCCTACCAAATTTATGTGTATAACTCGGATATTTTTGTCACAATGCATCTTTACATAATCAAGTAATTTGTACGAACTGACAGATTCACCCGTATTTCATAATTTTAAAATATAAAATAACATACTGCCAAGATTCACGCACTCGTTTTACTGTTGCAATCATAATCATAATCAATTTGTCAGTGCCAATAATTGATTGTGCACATTATCCAGCGTAATGAGAACTATTATTAAAGAAGTCGTGACGGAGCTCGGAGCATTAAGTTGAGGAATATTACAGGAACCATGTGGCAATAATCGCGCAGGTTTTCTTTAAGGACGCAAGAGTAGGTGGTCCAAATCAAGGGGCCAGTCCCCTTGGACGTGGAAGTCTCCGGATCCGGGGTGATTAAAGGGATCGACGGGAGAGGTTTGCCGCTCCCGTCGATAAATCGCGTAGGCGCCCCCAAGCGGAAGACTGGCGATTCACCGGCGTTTGCCTGTGGTGGTCCTCGAGCTCAGCGGAGCCCACGTGTCTCGGAGGCCGAGGCAGGACCCTTAATAATATCGTTGCCTCTAATGACTGCGAAGGTAATCGATAGACATATTTCGCGGATTTTTCGCCCTTTTGGCTTTGGCGCCGCCTCGGTGTCTCGGCACCTTCCCTTTGTTTGCGACCGACCGATATTCCGATACGTGCACGCGGAAATTTATCGTTTCGTCGGGATCCGCGGTTATTCTTGGAAAATCGCGGTTCTCCTCCTGCGCATCCTTAGGAATGAAAAACAGAGTTTCATTAGTCATGTATGCCTGGCAATGTTTAACATCACCAGTCATACATCAGCGGGCAAAGAGAAAAATTACATCCTAGGAACTAGTTTAACAGGTCTATATATCTCTTTAAAAATCAAATTTATAATACAAGATGTTAAGTCTTAAAAATGCATATATTTTATATGTACCAATATATTATCACATTAAACAATTTATTTGAATTATATAAGCACGCACTGTTTTGTTTGATGTCAAGCAGTACCACTGACTGGAGTGAAAGGGATCAAAGAGTTTTCTTAATTTATTTTTAAAACTACGTTCTTTTCATCGGGATATTTTAATAAAGCTTTGGTATATTGTTATCGGCATCAATTTCATGAGAGAAAAAAAAGAAAAAAAAAAAGAAAAAGAAAAAAAAAGAAAAGAATAAAACAAATATATAAGTCAAGCAAATAATTCGTTTCATTCCAATTTTTAATTATCGTACGGACTTATTTTTAAACGATTGCTTTTTCAAAGACGTCCATTTATATTTTTATAACGATCATCCAGCACTGTTCATTTCATTTGCTTCAACGAGAAAACTTTGTAAATTGACCAGTAATTAGTGTTGTAAGTAACGAGAAAGATTAGGGTATCGAATAAATTATATTTAAGAAAAAGAAATTGTATTTCAGCATTGATAATGGCGAATGTTCCGAGTTTATTGCTATATGCCGGTTTTAAAAATGATTTTAAACACCAAATAATGCCGTACTAAAAAATAATCGCAATGCTCGAGCAGAGATACTTGCCTATTACTTATAAATTACTATCGTAAATTCTTCAACTCATTATTTTTAAGGAGTGTACATTTGTTTTACGTCTACAAATTCAGTCTCATACACACTTTAAATTAAAAACAATAAATAAAAACAGTGTATTGTTCCACAAAAGCCGAACATTTGTTGAAAAGTAACGAGAAAAATTAGTGAGCTGTTTGAATGTTTCAAATTCTTTAGTTTAATCATCGGGCAAAGAGGAAAGATTTTAATTAAAACGTCTCGAATCGAGCTGCAATGCTTCACTGGGAACTTCACTCTCGGCTATGATCCTAGAAATTAATGGACCGCACGGTAAATAAGAGCGTTTTTAATTTTTAAATAATCATTAGATGTCAGGATATAAAATCAATGTATTTGGTTGGAGGCCGGCAGGCCCAAGCCAAATTGTACTCTCAGGTTTTGCGCGGGCGCGACGACGCAGACACGACGACGACGACGACGACGACGACGACGACGACGACGACGACGACGACGACGACGACAACGACGACGACGACAAGTTGAGCTGCCAAAATGCCAAAATTATAAGCATTATCGCGTTGTAAAAACGTGCATGAATCAGTTGCCGAGTATGCGTGTTTATTCAAGTCCACAAGATCTTCTTGTATATAAGCGCGAACTTTTAAAAACGATTGATGTCGCTTTCTTCAGACGGAGACCTACAACGAATGAAAAAAAAGATGGAAGAAGAAAATGAAAGAGCGAACCGCGATTGTTGAAATTTATTACTTATCAGCTTTCAATGTGTTTGAGGTAGTGTTTGCTCGTATCGTATTTTTATTTCTTATTTTTCACTGATGAGCGTAGCTTTGGCTGCTTTTTCTTCATTTTCTTTAAAACTTTGCTTATCATTTCGTTGATTTGGTTATGAAAAAGTTCTCGCGTTTTTCCCCGACAACCTCTTCATTTATACTCTGTAGTAAATATAAGGAAATTGTAATATAGAAACTAGTACTAAATGTAAATGACAGAATTTAATTCTGCGATCAAAAAATGAAATAACATTTTTTAATTGTTATGCTTACATATTTTATTTTAATATTTATTTTAATTTTATTATCCATATAATAAACGCGACATTATTTAATATAATTATTTTTTTCTTATTTTTTCGTAATTATATTTTTTATTCAAAAATATTTTATTGAAAAAAGAAAAATGTTATTGATTTTACTAATAAATAAAGTATGGAACCAATAATTTTAATGTTTCATTTCAAGTTCAATTATATTTAATTGCACTTATGAAAATGAGAATATTAATCATATTAAAAAGCGAAAGTAGTTTTCTTTCTCTTCTCATCATGTTTTTATTTAGTAAACGAAGCTGAATAAAGATAAAGTGACTTCACAACAAATAAATAATGATCTTCTCATAGATGCTTACGAGTACAAATATAACACTCATTTGCACTTCCGTATGCAAGCTATAATTCTAAGTTTAAAGAAAAAAGATTATAATTCTTAAGTTTCATAAAATTTTCCTGTATAAAAAATTGATATTTTCATATAGAATCATTGAATATAATGTTTAAAATGTTCATAATGTGATAAAATAAATTTTATTTCATACCAAGGACAAAACATACATTTTTACATTTTATATGATTTTTTAAAACAATTTTTTTTTTTAATTTTAAACATACAATTTGAATATAACTATAATAATTTTCAAACGAGTTTTAAAAAGATGATAATTAATTCTATGATTTGACAACATAACAAAATTCATTTATTATTATTATTATTATTAAACTTGATAAGAATGCACATGCAAATAGTTTTGTAACAAATATATTGTTTAGACAACAAAAATTTAAAAAATTATTTCTTATTATCCTTATCAAATTAAACATTATAGTAAAAAAAATTAAGTCGTTATTCATCTAATTCAAAAGAAGCACAAAAGGAATCGTGATTGACCTAATTTCTATTTTTAAACAGTTAAACGATATATTATTATATGTTATTACAAAAATATTAGAACAAATTATAAAAAAACGTATAAAATACATATTTTATAAAATATTGAATCTCAAGATAAATTATATTAATAAGAAGAACATTTCCTCCAACAAAAAATATACATAATTTATTTAAATAATTGAATTTACATGAGATTTATATTTGATGATAAAACTTACAAAAATATATCTATGTCATTTGTTCATAAAACTTGTTTAAATTTTTTAAAAAATAACAATTATTAACTTGAAATTAGTGGGTCATCCTTATACAAATTATTTACTTTTATGTTTTTTTTGTTTTGTTTATGTTATTATATACTTTTTTATAGTAAATAAAAATCCTTAAAAATTTACTTTGGTGTGCTTTTATTCTAAATTTTTTATTTTTATAAATATTCCAATACTCTATTCATAAAATTTATCCTAAAAATTATATGTTAAATATCTGCATCGTAAATTTATATATAATGAATGGTTAAATACTTGGCTTATGAAAATCGAAAATGCATTTATTTTTCTTATTGCATCATAATTATAATATGTGAATTTCTTTTCAAATTATAACATCGAATATTGGTTAAACCATTAATTTGGAGGATAATGTAAGGTTTTCAATTCTTTAAATTTACTCTTTTTTTAAAGCTATACAATATTAAAAATAATGTATTTACCTTCTTGGACGTTAAAAATGAATGATCATTATATATGTGTTTCTTAAATTTTATCAAATATTATATTGATAAATAGTTTTAAAAAAAACTAATTAAATCATTCAAAATTCTATTCAAATTATATAAGCGGATTTTTTAATTAAACAATAAATTTATAGACAACATAATTTAAGATAATATATTTGTTTCACAGTAAATTAGTAAAAAGAATCCTATTTGTTTTTTATCTTGAATTATGCGTGTATTGAAGGCAGAATAATTGTGATATTTTTGAAATAGTTCATTTATAATACTGTTTTCAAAATAAATAAAATTTAATTAGTTAAATAATTATATTATTTATAAATGCCACTTTGTGCAATTATTATTGAATTTATTACATGATATTAATAGTTGTACTGAATTTGGTATACAAGTAGATTATAGACTAAGACTACATAATTGAGAAATTAATGTGATTGAAGCTTATAATTAAATTTAAAAAATAGTGTTTTGAGAATAGATGTGGATGAAAAATAATTAAATGGAAACAACCGAGAAATGAGTGTAAAATAAGATTTATCGGTACAACGTACAAATGTACACTTTTTTTAAATATAAAAAAAATCATTTCCTCTCCTACTTTTTTTTACTTAAAAAACAAGTATTGCAATCAATGTTGGTTACGAAAGTTTAGAAAAAAAAATAATAATAATAATAATAATAATAATAAAAAAGAAGTCAAGCAATCTTTTAAGATATTGTGTAATAATGAGTTTATAAATATTGATACTATTATTAAATACGCGTAACAGACAAGTTTGATTAAATTTTTAAATTCGATAAGTTATTTTTCGGCGGAAGTTATAGCCGAGAAAAAAATAATT
This sequence comes from Eupristina koningsbergeri, assembly GCA_018907245.1. Classification (NCBI taxonomy): domain Eukaryota; kingdom Metazoa; phylum Arthropoda; class Insecta; order Hymenoptera; family Agaonidae; genus Eupristina; species Eupristina koningsbergeri. The sequence goes on from JACCHV010000020.1 coordinate 1,439,663, forward strand.
TTTCATCGAGTGTCACGCAACGCATTAGTGCATACTAAGTTACAGAAGGCACCGAGCAAATGCAAAAAAAATCAAAAAATGCACAGTTTTCGTCGCACAATCAAAGTTCAAGAGTCCTCGGCCATTGACAAGGAAATATTCGAGCGCGTTATTTATCCCCGACTCGTGAAAATGTGGAAACGTTCGAGATCAGAGGCACCCGAGACTCCCCCTCCCCTTCGCTCCTCTCCTCTCCTCTCCTCTTCGCTTCACGACTCTCCCCCCCCCGCTCGCCCACACCTCCGGCCGAGGAACTATTTCGTTCCCTAATTCTAAAAGCGTATTCGATGGGCGTCCGCGCATTTGGAGGGCGTTCAATGAATTAGCGGTTGGCCAGCCCTAAGGGTGACGAGGGTGACGACGTTCCTCCCGTAAATGAACGCGGGCATCAATCCCGAGGCTCCGCGCCGGATCCCCGCCTCGCCTCGGGCCGCTTGATTTATGCCCGGCGTGTGACGTCCCGGAAAAGGGAAAAAACAACGGATCCGACGCGACGGAGGAGTCTCGACGGATTTAGAATAGAGCGCGAAAGGGCCGCCGCGATATCAAAAGCCAAGGGTCTCCTAAGCTCTCGTCAAGGGCGGACACCAATCCGTGCGTGGGAGGAGACTATGGTCAGTTGCTCCCATGGTGCCGCTCGCGGTTCCCCGGGAAAAAAGGGAAAAGGGCAGGGGAAAGGAGGCCCTTTTTAGTCTTGTCGTGGCTCGTTCCCTTTTAACCTCGCGTGCACGTTACCTCTCCAAGCATTGCCGAGGTGCATTGTGTTTAGTTATTCGCGAAATTTATAACTACTTGATACAGATATCCCTAACTCCTTCAAATTATATTTAATAATGGCTTTTATTCAAATCGTATCTTTCCATTTCGTTAGCCATTCAACTTTTTTTGAAGAAATTACATAAATTGTTTTGAAAGTATTAACACCTGTATTATATGACCATCCGATATACTTATTTAATAAATTCTGATGGTATAATGAGTAAATATTGGTGTTTATTATTATCCAAGTATATTTATAAATATAAACACCTAGCTACTATTTATTATAAAATTATAAAAATTATTTTTTTATTCAAATATCTACATAATTTTTCAAGACATTAAAAAGAAAAAAGGAGAAAAAATTTTTAATGCATATACAAAACGTAAGGAAACCAACAATACTTACATCAAGTATTAATGTAATTAACAATAAACATAAAGTAAACGTAAGTTTATGATCTCTCACCTGATAATATTACAATAAATTCGATTGCGGATAAAATTCGTTACAAAACTAAAAATTCAAATAAAATAAACCTGTGATAATTCGTAAAACCAAATGCCATGGTAAATGTACAAGTTTTATTATAATGTTTTCAATGGATTTTTCAGAAAAATATTTTCTATTTAATTTAAGTATAGCACAACAACGCATTTATTTGGATTTAGAAAACTCTATGTGACAAGTAGTAAACATTCTCTGCGAGTGGCAATGCATTAACTTTATCCTTACACAAGTATGACGAAACATACTTTTATGGTAATCAATTGCCATGGCTAATAACATTAAATACTTTTCGATTTAAACTAAGATAAAACTCAGATTTCTATTCTCTAATATTTATTCAAAAAAAAAAACAAAAAATTATTTATTATCAATTTAAAGATCACCAGTATCTTTAATCGTGCAGATCTATTTATTACTAGTGGATAATCAATAATTTGTTTCAACTCTGTATTAAATCCTAATAATATAAAATTATATTATATTCACAATAGTAGCTATTTCAAGTAGTAGAACAATTTCAAATAATCTAGAATGTATGCAATAATTTAAGAACTATATATTCCTATTTTTTGTACATGAAAAAAATGTTCATTATTAATATTAAATTAAATTAAAATACAGCCAAATACTGTTACTACAATTAATTAAATTTTATTTATATTTTTTTTAAAATTTATTTTTAATATTATAATATTGGTTATAATTTAAAAGTTACTAATAAAATTGAAAATTATTAACAATAAATTCAGACCACTTTGTAAAAATGTTAACGTTACATTAAAATAATACTACTTAGATATTGCATTTACTAATATAGTTTTTTCTTTACTAATTTGTATCTATTCAACAAAAAATAAACCACATATTACTTATGAATACATAATAAATTTGGAATTTATACATTCAAAATAAAAAATATTTTGTTTTTAAGATAATTTTGATTTTTTGTATATAAAATTTGACACAAATAATAAATAAAGCATTTCATAAAAAAAAACTATCTTTCTAAACTTTTAAACAAAAATGATTAATTTAATTCTTAATTTTATTGTTGGTATATAGGCGAATACGGCAGCATAAACCGTTATGGTGCATACAAAATTTGAATGTTTATTAGTAATTTTTTTTTTAATTTAAATAGTAGCTTTAATTAATTTTATATATAAAAATTTAATTCATTATATATAAAAAATATAATTAGAAAAATATAGTTATATATATTTGGTGAAATGGAGTTAGATTTACATTGAAAATTTTTTTACGATTATAGATTATTAATTACAGAAAATACAGAATATAAAATTTCAATTATAAAATTTGTTATTATTTAAAGCGATTGAAGAATCGAAATAGTTAGATTAATTGTACAAAAAAGTAATAAAAAGTAATAAAATAATTTAATTAAGTTACATAAAAATCGAGACGAAATAAGCAATATAAACGAAATAAATAAATTTAAATCATATTCTAAATCTGTTAATAGATTAAAATACAAAAATTTTTAAATTATCACTTTGAAAAATCAAAATTTCCCACACATTCGCAGTGAAACAATTTATTTAAATGCACTTACTATTTTCAGTACGTTGTAGTTTTAGTTACATTGTTTAGACTGGACTTTTTTATAAATATCGACTAAATCAGAAACTTTGTATTTTGTTTTGTCAATAATTTAAAATAATGTGATTATATGTTAGATTGTGTGCGTGTGCGTGTGCGTGCGCGTGCAAAGAGAGGGCGAATCGGATAGGATGAATGAAAGCCATAAATGTTAATTGAATTTAATGAAATATCATCGTTTGGCTTAAATATTTCCTCGGCATCTAAATCGTTTCCACGAGCACTGGCTCGTCTGGGGGTAACTAAAATCAAGTGTTATACACACCCAAGAGAAATAAAAAAGAGATGTTGGTATGAAAAAATAAAAGGGGAGAGAAACAATAACAGTAAGAGTTTACTAGATCCAAGTTCATCACCTTGTTGACGATCAAAAGCGTAAGTTACATTTAGAAATATAAAAGTCTATGCGCGTCATAGTGCTCGTAAAAATAGTGTTACGCTAGCTTCGTAAAAAAGATTTTTCCTCTCTCCTATTATGCATCGCGCATAAAGCAGACCTCACGAGACGAAAAATAGACAACGCGTGTCGAGGGGAGAATTTTGGAATTCCCGCCTTTGCGGGTTCACACCCGGGCGCCTTTATAATTACGCCGACGTTGTGTGCCGGCGCACTCGCACCTTCGCCGAGAGCAATTAGTAGCACGCGAGCCGAGCCCTTTCTCGCCTCGATCCCTGCCCTCGATTTTCGGGTCTGCCTGCCGGTGGCCCGTGTTTTCGCACTCTCCTCTTCGGGCTCCTGGAGGCGGGGTGGGAACACCGAGGAACACGGGGACGCGCTCCTGGGGAACTTCCGGAACAACCAGCTCCTCGAGTCCGTTGTCACTCGTGCGACCCTAAACGCGCTCTCCATCGACAAGCTTACACTTTACTTTTAATTGCTGGCTTGTTTCGCTTCGCGAGCCGAATTCCCGACCGCGAATATCAATTGGAAATCCGAAGATGCTCTTTTAAATGTTGGCCACAGGTGTTGCCACGAAAATAATTGACCGACTCATCTCAATATTTGGGTGTAGGGTACTTTGGAGTTTATAATAACTACAATTTTAGATACGGCCCTCTCAAATGATATTGAAGATGGAATTATTTCACACTCCTCATTTTTTTTATTTATTCCCGACTTTCTCTCTTCATTTACACGTACATCTATAAAAAATGCCTGTTTTTCCAGGAAATTCGATTATTTTTAATGTTGAAGCTTTTTGTTGGAGTCTATCGCTCGAGCAAAATTTTAAATAGACCATAGGACGGCTCTATTGGTCTCTTTGAATTAAAATAACGTAAATTCTTTACGTCTAAAAATATTTGATTTTCCTTTTATTTTTCACAACGCTCATTTGAAAAATAAGATTGAAAAATGAGGATCGAATAGCGTAATTAAATGAAAATTAAATAGTAAATCTCGTAGTAGAAATTGGAAGACAAGATTCCAGAGTTAATCTGTTAAATGTATCTTAACGCTTGAATGTAATATATTTTACGTTCGTTCGTTTACAATTAAATGATAAGTTAAGAAATGTAGTAGGTAAGTTAATCTAAGATTGAAGTAAATTTAAAACGATGCCAGCGAATCTCGGTAATTAAGATTTAGTCGACAGGGCAGAAAATCATCAACGAGCGGAACATCGGATCTAGCGATGTTGTGTGTACGTAAAATGACAAATTAACCGGATAAAAATCAATGGACGTGTCACTCAAGACGGCGAATCTCGGCTTGACATCACGACCGCTTGTACCTCAATTTTTAGGGAGGAAGGGAAGGTGCGAGCAAAGAAAGCATCCCCAAGAATCGAGACCTTAATTATGGTACAATGTAAATCTCAAAGTTAAAGGGCTCAAACTTTGATTCAAAGGGTTTAGAGAAGCTAAAGAAGAAGAAAAAATCTGTCCTTGGGTCTAGGATCTCAAATGGATGCTCGGGGTCCCTAGTCGGAGTACGGAGGGTCGAGCGCTACCAGCCTCGAGGCTGGAGGTGGTCGCGGAGTAACGCAAGGAAAAGCACTCACCGCATAAGGTCCAGGACGGCGTGGTCGACTCCCCAGCCCTCGGCGTCCGAGCCGCTCTGGCCTGGGTCGCTTAGCCGGGGGCGAAATCGTCGAGGATGCTGGGCTGCCCGGGAGCGCAGAATCCGCGCACATGCACACGAGGAGAAGCCTGGCGGCGGCGGCCAATTCGCCGGTTCGGCGTGGAGTGTCGCCTGCCTCCCGCTCCTCCCGTCGAGGCCTCGTCGTCGTCGCTGGCACCGCCGCCGCCGGTCGCAGGGCGCGGGCGCGCGCCTCTGCTCTCCGCCCTCGGTGGCGTCGGTCCGCCACCACCCCAACCGCCGGGTGCGCCGCCGCCGCCACCACCACCACCACCACAACCCCGAGCTCCGCTGGGGCCCTCGGGCATCTCGCGCCCGAAGGCCGGGGGATGATCGGACGGTGCGCGCCGATCGGGATGCCGCCACGGACCTACGGGGATTCCTCGATGTCCTGGGCTCTGGGTTCCTGGGCGCGCGGAGACACCCTCCTAAGGGCTGCTTCTCCTCCTCCTCCTCCTCCTCCTCCCTTTGAACTTCTTCCCGCACAACCCGTTCGGGCAACGTGGAGCCTACGACTCGGGGGATAGGGCTGTACGCCACCTCACCTCCATTCGTCACCGCCTCGTGCCCTCGTCATTAGGCCGGGGGATGGCCGGTCTCTCATTCCCCGCACCGCCGTCGCCGCGCATTAATGGGCCGACGGAGAGGAGTCGGCGCGCGTCGACATCTCCTCGGGCGGGTACGATCCTCCAGGGTGAGAGCCGGTCCTCGTCGGAACTGCGGACGCGCGCGCCTCTGTACGCCGTTCGAGGCGAGTCTGCACCTTGGGACTGCGATTGCCTGATGAACCGCGCGCGTACGGATCCCGAGTCGCACTGGTCGCCGCCGCTGCCGTCGGAGAGGAATTTGGCCTGCCTCCTCCTACTCTGTGTGCGTGCATGCGTTCGTGCGTGCGTACGTCCATGCGTGCGTGCGTGCGTGCGTGCGTGCGTACGTACGTATCTGCGTGTGCGTCCATGTGCGTCGCCCTCACTTCGAGAGCCTGGCTCTGCCGTGCCGTCGTAGCACCGCGTTTTCTCTCTCTCTCTCTCTCTCTCTCTCTCTCTCTCTCTCGCTCTTACCTCGTTCGCCACTGCTGCTGGTCTTAATCTCGCGGCAGGGTGCAACGCCTTTCCGTTCTAGACTTTTATTTTTTCCCCCCCAAGATACCCACCACTAGACGCAGGGGAGGAAAGACGAACACGAGCTCCATTTCCTTCTGTACACCCGCGCAACAGTTTCTTTCACTTAATTGTTTGTTGGCATTTTAACAGCCACTAGCGATGCATTTCTCATCCCCTTTCTCGCACCCTTAGGTTCCAGGAGTTTGAGTTGGTACTTAACCCCGATTCCCGACACCGTTAATTTTGGTGAATCTCTCTTTTGACTTTTCTTTCTTATCGTTATTCCTCTCGAGTATTTCCACGAGGCTCTTATCGCGTCTGCCAATTTGAAAAATTATTTGAAATATGCTGCGAGATCCAAGATCATTTCTCGGAATAACACACACAAACGGGTGCGCGCGCACACATGCATGTAGGTTTAACGTTTCCTTTAAAGTGTTTTCAATTTAGAAACATCATTATAACATTTTATGGATCAAGAACATGCTGGGATGGATATCGATTCTTTCTTCTTTTCATTCAGCTGATCAAGTTTCTTTAATATTTTTATATGCACGCTTATGCAATTTGATTTTAAATTAATAACTCAGATTAGTGTAAATCTCAAGAAAATCACACTCGTTTTTTAATGTTAATAGTAAAATAGTAAAAATGATTCGTTTTGATGCCTCTGTCATATCATATCAGAAAAAATGTTATTTATGAAATGTATCGATAAAATGAAAATGTCTGAAAACGAGTACCAAGGAATTGTACAATTTGTTTACTTTTCGAATGATCAATCTTTAATGATACTTTGTTAAAATCCCAATTGAAAAATACGCACTCGAACAACTGAAACTTATCTTAAAATCAATTATTTTAGACAAGTTACATAGTGGAGGAGTGAACCAAATTAAAATGTACGAATTGGTAATCTGTAAAAATAGTTTTTGTTAGCCAATCACTTGCAACACCAAGGAGGATGTTAACCGAAAAATCGGAGAAGCAACAGCTGAATAAATTTGAACCTGGTGTACTTACTGAGGATACGCTCAATTTGTCTCGGGAACTAAATCTACACTTGCAAAAGTGGACGCGCAGAGTGGAGATTCGGCGAAAAAGTGAGAATCGCCCGGAAGGGAAGGACGAGATTAACGGGACCGCCCGCGACTCGATCAACGACGTTTCCTGGTGCTTTCGCCCAACTCGATTCCTAAATGCTTTTAGGATCTCGACAGACACCTCGGCCTTTTCATATTCTAATATTTCCTAAAGAGCCTCTCGTCGACTCGTCCATGTCAATACCTGTATTCTTGTGCGTCATTTTTTCCGTTATTTTTATGAGGGCTGGTAAAGAGTTTAATGCTCGGTTTTATGTACTTCTTTAGTTTAATATATTTTTCACGGTGAAAAATCGATTTGAGATTCATAGCTGAACCAATATAGGCACATAAATGTTCGGCTCGTAAAATGGCCGATAAAAAAAGGCAATAATAAAAAAGAAAAAAAAAAAAAACAGGAGAAAAAAATAATCGTGTACATATAATAAAGTCTCTTGTATAAAAGTTTTTTAAGAGATTGTATTGAATAATAATATGAATTTCCAGGTCTTATATTTCTTAACTTATGAAACTACAGTCGTATACAACCTCATAAATAACCGCTCTCTCAAATTGAACTAATAAAACATTTCATTTCCTCCTTCTTACAACAAGCCTCGTTTAAACTAAGTACGATTCCCGCTATTAAGCGGACTAGTCGATCTCGAAAAAGAAAATTCTTTCCCGAGTTTGTGGGACTTTTCCCGGGCAGCCGTCGTGGCCGTCGTGGCCGTCGTCGGCGTCGTCGTGGCCGTCGTCGCCGTCGTCGCGGCCGTCGTCGCCGTCCGCCGGAGTTTTCGTTTTAATCGCGATCTCGGGAGGAAACGCGCCGATATGCGTGTACATACTTTCACGTCTGCAACACGCGACGTTTTCCGTCTTGAGATCGGCGATACGCAACCGGTGCGCGCGTGTGCGTGCGAGTGCGTACACGCGGATCTCGCATGAAATCGATGGCCGGCCGTTACGCTAAATGCCTGTTAAAGTGCGAAAAGTAGCCGTGCATCTCGACGCACTGAATCACCACCACTCTTTGCTTTTCGCCCACTTTTTTTTTTTTTTTTTTTTTTTTTTTTTTTTTATTGCTCTCGAGGACGGGAACTCGTTTCACCTCCTCGACTCTCTTCCACGGCTCCCCTTTCCTTTTCCATTCCTCGGAGGTCTAAAGTCCCGATCGTGACATAAGCACCGGGAACAGGGTCATCCTGGCCTGACGTGCACACTTGCCTTTGCATTTCCTCCATCTCCATACAATCGACTTTTCGCTGCCGTGCCTTCTTCTTTCGTGGCTGTTGTGAATTTTAGGTGGACGTCAGCCACGCTCACACTCACCCTCCATTTCAAATCGGAAAATACTGAAAAATGGTAACAAAAAAATAAAAAATATATTCGTGACTCGGGGGCGTCCAATTATTTAATTGCTAGACCAATTATTTTTTACTTTCAATAACCGTGATCTGTCTGCTCGATGCCCCGGCTTTGCAAACAATTTTTCCTCCATTTCGCTTTTGCAAAAATCAAGTCGTCATTCGACTTTTATGATACATTATCTTCGATAAAACTACCTCTATCATTGCTGCTTTTGTAAACTTTCTCAAATTTTAAATGGTACCGCATCAAATTTTCTCACTTTCGCGGTAGGAAAAGGATCCCATGAGTCACAATTTATTAATTTTATGTATTACTTTTATTTTAATAATGCCTTCATTCATAACACCTTAATTTATGCATGAACTATAAAATATTAAACAGCTTTTTCAAATTTAATACTATTGATAATCTTTACAACTTCAATTGAGTCTTACAAATTTTATACTTTCAATCTCGATTGAATAATTCAATTTAATTGTAGCATAAATTTCTTAATTACATTGTAATCTGAATCTTTGATTGGATTTGTTGCGTATTTTTCTATTTTCATTTAGAAAATGTAATTTTTTTTTTTTTTTTTTTTTTTAATTTGTAATTATATTTTCAAAGGTAGGTATGGAAATATTTATCTTACATTTTACTCTAACAATTTATCGCGTCATTAATATACACATTAATTGCAACTTTATATTTTTAACGGAAAATTATGATTCAATTATACTTACAATTATGTGATTTCTGACACAATGTATCATTTCATTCGCTTGAAATTTTACAATCCCATTTTATAACTGTTTGTTTTAAATAGAAATTTCAAATCAACAAAACAATTTAAATATAAGGCGTACCAGTAGTTTATTACTTGTACAATGTTGGGCAATTAAATACGTAGTCATTCAGGTGATATTTATAACGAAGACATATAAATTAAAAAGTTAATATACATAAACAAATATAAAGAGATATTTATTAATCATCTCTTACTTTTTATTAAAATATATTTTGTAATAGCTATTAAAATTATAATGTTTAATCGAATGATTTTACTTTAAATGTTTAAATAGGAAATGAATAAAATCGATTATTCAATTACAATTTTAATTTATTATAATATTAACGACAATTGATATATTTTGAATAATTTATTATTAATATCCATACTGTTTTTAATTTAAAATAAAATATTATTATTGCTTAAACAAACAGATACAAATGTGCAAATTATTATAATTAAACGATACGTTTAATTATGATAATTTTATTGTTTCTATTAAAATTTTCACTACTAGATCGTCAAAATGCAATATGTAACAATTTTGTTTAAACAATAGCCATTAAATTATACATTTTTTTTATGTTGAAATAAGAACTTTGAAAATTGAATTTAAAAAATACGTTAACATAAATAAAACAGAATATGATTTATAAAAAAATTGTAAAGATTTAATGAAAATAACTGTTATGTTTTGTTTATATTAAAATTTTTCAAATTAATGAATTTGTTTATTTGTGATATTTACATTTCCATTATTACATAATTGTTGACGCTTGTGAAACATTATTTATTGTTTGGTTGTTTAATATTTGCCGATAGTTGGTGAATTTAAATGATAAATTTAAATATCTGAAAAGTAGTACGTGTTTTATTGTAACTTTTGAATGCGTAATATGTTAAAATAAAAGTAAATTAAAAGATAAAAATAAAATACTTCCATTTAAAATAACGTTCTCATTTGTACATCCGATCTTGCAATATAATCCATATGTATACACAAAGGTACTAATGTCAACATATTTTTTTATTCAATTAAAATAATTGTCGCTCGTAGGTTGTACATTAGAAATGTGAACGAGACGAACACAGCAATCGAACTCTGTACACTTCTAATAGAAATAAATTGCGTTTATAGAGAAATTGTCCGTGAAGAAACGTGAAAGTTACTTTGGATAAATTCACCATAAAGCTCTAAAATTTTCAAGATTTGCCTAACGAGGAAGATCACCTCTAGCCTGGAGGAATATAAAAAATGGAAAACAATGTAAAGGAGGCCAGTGGAATTGTGATTCCGGGGCGACGGCGATAAACACCGAGGCTCTTATCGAATAACAATATCTGCGAGACGACGTGCGAGGCTTGACACTTGGAAGACCGGATGCTCCGGGTTTAGCCTCATCGCGATACCTCCAGAGTTTCGATACCCGTCACGTTCCGCATTCATAACGCATTCATAGGGAACGCAGTAATTTATTTTATCCTTTTAATAGATACGCATTTTTTTAATTTATCCTCTTTATTGTGGACATTCGAATGTCACTCCTCCCCCCCCCCACGCCTTTCATTGGGGCCATTCCGAGGGTGATTTCCAATTTTTTCACTTATCTGCGCACTCGATCTTCTATCTTGGTCTCCGCGCGCATCAACCTGGGACTCCCTTCGCGTGTGCGCATCTAAAATCATACACAGCCCCGTTAAAAATCCATTTCCTCTTTATTGATTTTCGATATAATGTTATCCGCATTAAATGAAAATCCAAACGAAATGATATTTCGTTTGGATTTCTATAAGTCAAATCATTTATTTTACTACCGCATTTTTACTGGAAAAGCAGCTCAATAATAAAAATTGTACTACTACATTTTTATTATTTACTTATAATGTTTATATTGTTGGTAAAATTATATGTTAAACTTGAGAATAGTTTGTTTAATACGGAGGTGTTCAAGCAAAACAAAAATATTTATAACATTAGATATAATGTTCATTTCTGGTTACTAATCTGTTTCGTTTACAAAACATACGAGATGAAAAATGTAAATTATAACCATGTTATTCGAATATGTTATTAACTATACAAAGAACAAAACTCAATTACTCCCGCTATATGATATGTTAGTATCATCTTCACGATTAATGGGTTTAAATATTAAAGGCATCCACTACTATTATTCATATCAGATAATACTACTTTCATTATTAAATAATTAAAAAATACGAAAAAAAAATAAGTTGTAAATAATATGTTTTATGAATTATACATACAAAATTTTTTATGTTGTAGAATATGTTGTAAGTATACACACACAAAATAACATTAATTCAACAATATTATGACTATATTTACATAAATAAGCTTGGTATTTTTTAAATTTAATAAATTTAATTAAAATTTTTTAAAGAAATGTTAATAAAACTTAAATTTTTATACATTCTAGATAATTTCATATTTAATTATTGTTGTTATCAAAATTATATTAAATCTAAATCGGTTGATTTTTATTTTAATATTCAAAATATTTCAATGTATTTACATATTAGAATTTTTTTTAATCTTATTAAATTTGAAAAATTTGACAATATTCAATTATTGACCAATCAGAGATCCTTAATCTGAAAATGAATCTATGTACGCTGTATAGAATCATTTTCCAATAATCTATTTCGGAAAAAATAATTACAAAAAGATATATAAAAAGGCTTTTTCTGTTATCTTATAACTTTTAATAAAAAAAAAATTACATAACTTATTACATAATTTTCTTATCAATTTTATTTATCGCAAATTTTATGGTATTATGATTTTGATAAATTATTGATCTTATTTTAGAACAAATATAATATCAACGTACATTTTTTTTCGTAGTTATATTTACAAATTTATGAGCTATTAATAGATTTTTTAGGTAATGATTATTAAAATTAATAATTTAATTATTAATTACGAAGTAAAAAATGAAAAAAATTAAAAAATAGTAAAAAAATTTATTTCAAATATGTTTAGAAAAAATATAACGTAAGAGCGCGTAATTATAACAATTGTAAATAAAAATGTATCACTCTTTAATATAAGAGAAATAATGAAAAAAATTAAATCACACGCAAAAATAAAATCACAATTTTAGTTCTTAATTCCTGTGTCACTTTTTTTTTCTTGACGAATGAAAGAATTATTTGTTAAAATAGTCATTTATTATGATTACCGAATGGATTATCCTACAGAAAACTTGAATTATTTTTATTCCTCCTTATCCTTTTTACCATTTCAATTTTCATTTTGTACTTTTTTAGTTTTTCCTAGTTACCTTCTTTATCATTTTTTATTAAAATTATTTATAGTTACATTTTACGTTTAAGCTTATTTATTAGTTATTAAAATAAAACTATTAACATCTAATTTTAATTTTAATTCATAATTTAAACTAAAAATATCTATCAAGTAGTAAAACTGGTTCAGATAAATGAAAAAGTTCGAATTCAAGTTTAGTTCTTAAATTATATTAACTTTTTTCACAATCTATTAACTTAACGATACAGTTTTCTAAATTTTAGAATTAAAAATTTCCTTTAAGTAATGTATATTTAAATTTTGGTGAATAAAAATAAAAATTACATCGTGCTTGAAACGTTTTTTGTTATGATTTCATTGTAATTATTTTTATGTTATCGTAATTTTATATTTCATAGTCGTTCTTTAATTATTGTATACAATTATTTTAAATAATAAAATTTAAATTATAAATAAATTATAATTTGCAATATCTTGATTTGTATATTCTCCATTGTCGTTCTAAAAAATGCATTTTAATGATTTATAATAACCCTGGATAATAACTATATATATTATATTTTATAACTGATTGAAATTACATATAATATAAAAATGTTTGTAAAAGAAATTATAGCTTCTGATATGCAAATTGATTGTGCCATAAAAATTTACATTAATTTTAATATTCATATTGATCCCTTTAATTAGTAATTCAGAAAATAAAATTAGTATAAAAAATTTTTAAATTTATGTAATTAATTAAATTCTAACAAAAAATCTTTTATACTTTTCTTCGTATAAAATTAATTTTAAATTAATAATAAATTTAAAAAATTTGAGTCTATATATAATAAAAAGTATAATTCTAATTAATACTATTAAAAAATTGAAGTATAAAACTGTTTTAAAAATACATAATAAAAGCAAAAACATTTTTTATATAAAGTGTTAGTTCAAATTATAAAAATAATAAGATTATAATAACAAAATACAATAATTTATTGAAGAATATAAACATTACAAAAATACAACTACAATGTAAATTTTTAATATGCTTGAAAAATGTTTATTTAATATTTAAGTAATAAATATTATAATTAAATTCATTCAGTTAATTTTACCGAATAAATAATATTTATTATTTGGATTTTATTTTAAAAGTTATAATGTATAAGACATCTATAAACATGTTTTTTTTTTAATTTATATAACTTATTTTTTATGTGTAATAATCTTCCTTTAAAATTTATTCATAAAGTACTTCCTATATCGTTATATTTAATTAGAAAATATATTCAGATGAAAATAAATCAGAAATTAAAATGAGAATCAAATTAATTAAAACATAATAACAAATTTAATACATCAATATAGTAAAATAAAATGATATTCAATTATTTATTTTTACGTACTTGAATATTTTCTTAGTGTCGAAAATATAAAAATTCTAAAAAACAATTCTCCTTCTTTTCTCATTAAGTCAGAATACATTTTGATTACATATATAGTAAACTATGTGCACAATGATGTGTTTGATTAAATATGTAAAATTAAAATTTATTAAAATGATTAAATTATTAAAAATTTATTAAATCAAAATAAATGTTTAAAATTTTATGTAATAATCACTGTTTTATAATATAATTAATTACTCTTTTTATATTGTTAGTTGATTCCTTACTTTGAATCTTAGTTTCATCGTTATTCATGTTTAAAATATTAATTTTGTTAAAATTTCACCATTAAAGTTTTGTAAGTTGAATTGATAACTTCTAATATCCGGAATTTTTATTTACAGAAAACTCTTGAACCTTTGATAATATCTATAGGTACTTTTATTGTTTATAATCTTGCATTAATTATTAGTTTTATCCTATAAAAAACAATATAATTTATTGTGCTTTTTCTTATGAATTTCAAAAGGTCATTAATATTAAAGTTTTGAGTTGTAGTTTATATTTAAATTTATTTTTCTAGCATCATTTTATTATTAGTTTTTTTTCAATATTTGAGCATTAATGTATTCTTATATTGTTTAAAAAAAACCTCAATTTAGAATATTATAATTATAATTATACTTTCATTAATTTTAAAGATTTTTACACTTTTTTTACTTTTCTGACTTTTTGAGCTGTTTTTCTTTTATCAGGTATATTCGACAATATTTCATAAGATTCTTCTTTAATTGTGACATAACTTCATTTTACTTTCAATCTCTATTTTGTAATTCAATGGTTAATACTTTTTATTTATTAGTTGCTCTTATCTAAATATTCATGTTTCTTACTTCTCTATTAGAAATGTTGTCGCATAGATTAACGACTTGATAGTCCAAAATAAATTCCTAGCTTCTTTTTATCTTACACGATTCCTAGTTCTATACTTATTTTAACTATGGCTCGATATACCGTATAAGGAATTTTAAGTAATATAAATAGACATATTTATTTCAGTTACTTATTGAAACTCTAATTTACTTATAATTTTTGAATGTATGCTTATTTATTTAATAATATTCCATTAAATCTTTGTCAATTAAATTATTTAATAAATGTTATATAAATTGTATTTATAATATTTTCTACTAATGTTAATTTTTTATTGACAGATATGTACATAATAGAATTTTATTGATTTTATTAATATACACACTCATAGATAATCGTTCAATTAATAATTATACAAAAAATTAACCTCGAGATATTTTGTAAAATATTTTTTTAAAATATTTACTTATTTTAGTATTTTTATTTATGTATGTGAAAAAACTGTGTTTTTTAATTATAGAAAAAAAAGTTTATGAACAAAATGAAAAAGTTTAATTAATTCAATTTTTAATATTTAATATATTCAATTTACTGAATTATTTCATTTTATTTCCTTTTTTGTGATAATTAACGTCGGTTAATAAAAAAATATATATGACATTGATATTGACAGTATTATGAAGAAAGAAATAAGTAGGTTTTCTTAAATATATCTAAAATAAGTTTCATTTAAAAATCATTTTATTAAAATTACGCAATTGGAATATTACGCATTTTGATATATAATGTAACTAGTAATAAATTGTTCAATTTTATTATATTTTTCTATTTCTTATATGAATATTCAATAAATATATATATATATAAATATATATAAATATATATACCTAAAAATGTATGATAATGGTGCACTTAATTTATATATTCCATTCATGACAATAAAAGATGTGTATATATTGAAGTAGATTGAAAACTATTTTTTTGTTGAAAAAAATTAAATACCATATTTTCATGTCATAGGGAATAAAAAATAATAAAATCAAACTGAAAAATAGTTGATTAGTTTTTTTGACAACGTTTGTCGTGTAATGAATATAATTTTCCCTACAAAAAAATAGAGAGGTACTTGTTTATTATCGAAATTTGCCAAAAGTTCCAATATTTAATTTGGTTGAAACCATGTTTGAGCATAAATCGCCTCTCTCGAGAACTGAAGACATAAAATAGAGAGGATCATCTGCGTTTTTACCAGGGTAAACCAGCATAAAGATTCGGAGAGAAATTTGGTCAATTGTCAATGATTCGCTAGAGCGAATGAAAGAAGATGAAATTCCGTGTGGTTCTGGAATGCACATAGATTTTCCCATGGCTAGAACGCTTTTTTAGTTTCTGCTTGGAATTAAAATCTCCAGGCTCCAGTCGTTGCGGCAATATGCATACATACGTGGCCAGGTACACACATCTCGCGTCCTTCGAGAAACCTCACACGGAGAAGGAGTGAGCTGTTGGAAGGAGAGAGACAGACAGAGAGAGAGAGAGAGAGAGAGAGAGAGAGAGAGAGAGAGAGAGAGGGAGGGAGACGACCAAATGCCTTGCGGCTAAAATACTAATGCCCGTCTCGGCCATCGCTGAATCCACGAATGGATCTGTGTAAGTGAGCACTTGTTTCTATAACCCACCTACTTGAGGGAAACGAGGGAGCACCTCACTTTTTAACTTTACGTCTATTCGTCTCTCTCGCTCTCTCTCTCTCACTCTCTCTCTCTCTCTCTCTCTCTCTATCTATCTATCTATATTTGTTCTTTGTAAGAAAGTCGCTTGTCTCGTGCTTATAGTTTCTCAAGTTAATAGGTGGGCTAGTACTCCTCCTGTAATTTTAAATGTGAACAACAATTTTTTATTCCTCTAAAGGTTTTAAAGACTGGAAGTGAGAAAATATCTTTGACTTTAAAGTATTGCTTCGATTTTTTTGAGGTTGTATATGCAGTGTAGGCATTGGCTAACTTCTTCGCTCTAATTATAGTGTTTCAAAATTTTCAATTTTTGTTGCATTCAAGTATAAACTTCAATATGCATAAACTTGATCACGGAAAAAACAAATTATTTTATTACTTTTATCCCTCGTATGCACATTCTTTGAAGGTATCACTTAATTTAACACATTATTACAAGTAAACATTTTTTATTCTTTGAAATTGAATTACCACATTTCTCAAATGTTAATATGTTTTTTATATTATATAATAATATAGTATTACAATTTTTAAAAAATACAATGTCAATACCTGCTTCTAAGAAACATTATTACTAATTTATTATTACAGGATATATTAAAACAATTAAATAAAAATAATATATTAAATATTTATTTTTAATATAATATGGTATAAATAAAAATTTCCGAATATTCCTGAGAATATGAAACAAAAATATACTCGTTTCTTCAGTATATATAAACCAAATATATTATTTGGAAAAAGAAGTGAAACAAGTTCTTGAAGTCTTCATATTCTTGTAATTATTGATATTTTTTATCAATACTTATCATTAAAATTATATATATGTATTACTAATTTAAAAAAAAAAAAAATTGTAGTCATAGCATAAGTAAAATTATACAAAATAAGACACCGATCATACATGTCAGGGTAACTATTTGCATCTGTCATATGCTGACGTTGATATACCCAATACTTCTATACTGAAAGAAAAATAGAGAGTACGGAAGAGAAAGCTTAAGTATTTAAAATGTATAAAAAGATTTACGAAATTAAACAAATTAAAGAATCACGGAGATGAATTTACCTATCTTAAAATGCGGTTATTCATGAAAACCGTACAACGAATATTCGAGTAATCTGTGAGAAAAATCTTTAATTCATCGTTAAATAATTGTCTGAAATAAGAGCCTAACATTATTGATTCGTTACCTTAAATTTGATTGTCCTTTTGTGAAGAAAAAATTGTTTTTGTTCGAGATCTTCTTACTTTTAAATAATCCAGATGTGGGTTATGGACTGTACTCGAATACAAAACAAGACTTTCCAGTTAGTATCTCTTTGCAACAGATCGTCAGTCATGAGAAAAACAATTCAACAAATAATGATAGATAAATAATTTTAATTTCTTCAACTCAAAAGCCTTTCATTTTTCCGACAAATATAAATAATTCAAGTATTATTAAAATGATTTTGGAGTAGAATCTTTAAGCACTAATAATTAAAACTTAACAAAATAACTAAAAATTCTTTGCGCAGAACAATTTAAAATACAATTTTTAATGGATCACACCAACAATGTATAGTATATAAATGAGTTTTTTCCAGTTTGTTTTTAAAAAGTATTTAATTTTAAAATAAAATAAATATTTATTTCTTAAAATTCTGTATTTTTTTTTCAAAATTTCAATAAAAAATGATAGATGTTAAGCCAAAACAATTGCTTGTCTTATGAGTTTATTATTACGGAAAAATCCAGACATTTTTTGAAATTTTCAAAATTGACAATGTATTCTTTTGCAAACACTTCAAGCACATATTCTAATAAAATGAACAGACAATAGTAATATGGGCTAATGTTTGAATAGTAAAACAGTTGCTGTAAAATATTCCATTCAAGATTTTCAGAACTTTATTCTCCAATTTATTTTAATGAGATGATGCATTAATATTCTGTAAAATTACATTAATAAATTTAATCAATAAACTTACTGTATCTTTAAATTAATTTTGTACATTTTTATGACTGTATGATCCAAATTCATAATTTTTTGTCGATAATGTATTTAAGATTTTATAAAGTTTTAACAGCTCATAATAGTTCACGATACTACTCTACTCATATCAAATACACAACATGGTCTTCGGTTTTTTAAAATATATTTAAAAAAATGTTTATTACCTTGAAATAGAAATATTCTACTACTTATAAATTATGAAACTCACGAAAAAGATGCAATTTGAAGTAAATATTTAATAATAATATTATTAAATATTTCTTATTACTATTAATTATTATTTTGCATAATTAATAACTATTAATAAACAATTAAATATTCTCCTTAACTAAAGAAAATTTGGGTAAAAAATTATATTTGTTAACTTAATAAATGTATTTTAATTATTGAGATGAATTTTATACAATAATGATATTTATTGGGTATATAATACTCAAGTATGAAAAACTTGTTATATATTGCTAATTACTAACACAGGTGTATTGTTATATATTTATAGCTTAAAATATTAATTAAATTTAATTAATAATTACAATGATGTATGTCTTACAACTATTTAAAATAATTGAATAAATAAATAAATAAATTATAATTATATATTATAATAGTTAATGTGTTTGTGGCAGCAAATTTCTGATAATTTAAGTTGAAATTTTTTTTTTTAATATTTGTATTAAATTAATAAATATTGCCAAAATTTACGCAATTTATAAATAGCAGTGAGTGATGGTCTTGAAACAATGAATTTGCCATTGATAGATTCTCGTTATTAAAAACGGATCTATATGTTTCTAAAGTTTTCTTTCCCTTGCACAATCTACTACATGTAAATGTATGTTTCAAAAAAAGTAAAATGAAAAAATAAAAAATAATACCAGACATCAAGAACACTCGGTATTTTTGGATCTGAGACCTCGGAAATTTGTGATGGAAGATAAGTTATGACGGTGAGAGCGTTAACAAAGATTTTCTTGTTAAGTAAAGGGCAAAAGTACATGAATCCAAAGCAATTACGGTTAAATCAATTAGATTTGTAAAAAGATTACATACGTACGAAAATGAAATAAAATATCAAAAAGTCGATAACAGGCAGATAAATGTAATTGAAAGTTATGAAAAGAGAAATGTTTTCGTATCGAAAAAAGAAATCAATCGGCCGAATACAAATTTATGAAAAGAAATTTATGAAGGCAGCTCGACGGCGCACTTCATTAAAATTTCCGAGGCGCTCGGTGCGAATGCCAGAGGTTTTTACGACAGCTATGATTTTGCGGGAATCACATTGTCAAAAGGATCGAGCGTCGATCTCGAGATAAGCGAGTGTGCGGAGAAAACTTGCCGACACAAGCGGCTCCGAGGGTTGCAGGCGCATCGGAATGGCGCAATCCCAGTCGGACGTGTGCGTCTGCGTCTGCGTCCGGGGGGAGGAGGCCCGAGGTCGACGGCGATGACTTTTGTCACCTGCAGAGCAACTACGCATGCGCATGCGATCAGCCGCGCGTGATAAGAATGCGCAAGGACACGAGATCATCGGCGGTTGTGTGCCCGCGGGCCGAGGTTGATGAAAAGGAGGAAGAAGCGCATACGTGGAGGTCGGCGCCGTGGGCTCGGATTAGCATTCGCGGCGGTGCCCCAGAAACGGCGCCCCTTCTCCAACTCCAATTATGCACCAGGTGGCAAATTTTCACAGCCAGTCGGGGAAAGGGCTGAATCACCGAGGGGCGAAAGTCAAGGCTTTTCGCTTTTGTGTCACTGGGCCTTTAAATATGTGAAACTTGCCGCGTGTGTGTGTGTGTGACAACGGTCATTTTCGCAACTCGTCACCAGTTTCTTGACACTTTTTCTCGTACCCGTTGCAAGCTAAATATTTCGCCGCTAAATCTTAGCCGTTCTCCAATCGGTCCAATTTTATACTCTCAATGCATATTAGTATTTTCTGCTTAGCTTACTTTTTTCATTTGTGCGACTTACCAATTGTATGAATAATTTTTTCTTGTATTGTTTTCAGATTTAGCGCTCGTGCCCCAAAACAACCGAAAAACCACAAATTTTTTCCATACCATGCTCTGCTTGCAATCTTGCATAAACCCTTTAAATTGTTTCATATTGAGTACGACTGAAAAAAATAAGCTAATTATTTCAAGAACTAATTTTTTTTGCTGTAATCACGTGATAAGAATCTCAAAAATATATCTTACTGATTGATTAACCATGCGATTGCTCTCTTAAAAAGTACACATTTAATATAATGAATGAATTTTTTTCTACATATCGTACAATTAATCACAAGGTATTATCGTATATAATACTCCATCTTATAAGATGATTTATATAAATATCCAAAATCAAAATTCAATTGTGTAAATATGAATTACGAATCATTTACCATTGATTATAAAAATTTATATGTGATCGTACAATTAAAATTGACTTCACAATAATTAATGAAAACTTTAATAAAAATCAAATATAAGTAATAAAATTACATAATCTTAAAATATTTTACATTCTTTTAAATATGTTTGAATACTCATTTTTGTTCAATGTTCATTCAATTTAATTGTATATATGTATATATTTATATTAAACAAATTAATCGTACAGTGATAATCTGTGGTATATTGTAGTTAAAGGAGTACTGATTTTTTTTAATCAAAAATACTGTTTTTTTTTTTTAAGCCACACTTAAAATGTTTGTATGAAACTTTCTATAAATGATATAATATAAAAAGATATAATTAAAATGAATTTGGATATATCTTTCCTCACTGTATTTAATTAAAAATTTTATCTTAACCTTCTCTCATTTTTCTTAGTATTTACACTAATGAATGAATCATCAAAATTCAATTATTAATATTATTCATTATTGATATAATTGATTACAATTAGTTGAATAATTGGGGTAATAGTGAAATACTATTTTAGTACAAAATTTTTCTAATAAAACCGATAACGAATTAAAAATTCAGAGGCGCTTAAAAAGACATTCAATTCTAATTACTCAATCGCATCTAATCCACCTAAGTTCACAAATATTATTTTCAAAGTATTTGTGAATGGCTAATTTATTTTCGTCATCAATGTAGTATTGATCTATAGTATCACTTAAGCATGGAAATTTTTGACCTTGTGATAAACAGGTGCAACGATCTTTGAACAGAATAAATTAGTAAAATGACGATTTCTGACGACAATATATAATACTTCTTAAACATTTTTCGAATATAAAAAAATTGTAATGTACATTTTATTATTTATTACTAAGTGCATTAAGTAGATTTTCGTATTTATTTATATTAATTTTGCTTATACTTTAACACAAATATTTCACATCTTTTATACACCATTTTATACATGTATCATTTGTCTGTAATTATAATGTTGATTTCATTAATTACACTATTTTAATTTAAAATTCAACGACATTTAAATCAAATATATGCCCATTAAAAATAAAAGCATACAAAATTAAAATATGTATTTAAAATTTAAATAAATTCTTATTTTGCACCTAAATGAGAAAGATAAAAAACAAATTATTTTGTATCTTGAACAACAAATCATTGATGTTAATGTTTTAATAGATATCATTACTAAATATATTTGGCAAATTAAACAAACATCAAGTCAAAGTAGAAACGAAAAATTGGTGGCAGAAGAAAAAGAATTTTTTACTAAAAATGCTGCTGCTTATCAGGAAAGTAACTTTTGGTAGAAGTAATAAAACTTGAGCATCTTGTTAACTATCATCTCAAAAAGTTGAAAAAGGGTCAAAGAAGATAGGTGCAGATTTTGCAAAAAGGTGAACAGTCCACTCATCATTTTTTTATACAGTATAATCATATTAAGAATTTTCAAAAAGATAGAACCATCTTAGGAAATTCTCAAAAAAAAGTGTATCAAGTTCAATCATTGCCTACTTCAAGAAGTTGAACATTTATTAATTCTCTCCCAGAAGATAAATAAAACTCTTATTATAAGGCATAATAAAATAGACTTTAGGTCGCGATGCCCAAGGGACGTCTATCTCTAAGCCTATTTTCGTACAATAGTATTAAATATATATATACTAAATCTATATATATATATATATAATTATTTAATTTTATAATTACACAGTATATTTGATTTCATTTATTAAATTACAGTGAGCTTAATATATTGACTCTGATTGAAGATGTAGAAGTACGTCATATAAAATCAGATTGCATTCACATACTTTATGGCACATACAATTTTATGCCATTATTTATAAACATGAATGATATATTGACATGTATTCAATAAAATAAAATTTACGCACTGTTGAAAATTTTTTATAATTATATATAATACTTACTTATATTTTACTTACACAGTTAAAATTAAAAATAAAATAAAATTTCCAGATATTTATATAACCAATAAAAATCGAAAATTAATCTTCAATTAATAGTAAAACAAATACTTAAAATTATTATTCATATCTCATCATTACATAAAAAAATTAATAAAATTTTATTAAAGTAATTTACTTTTATATCAGACGCATCTTTTTAAAAAATAATATAACATTAGTGAATGTCATTTTACCTAATAATGACTACTGGCTAAAATAAAAGATTAATAACTTATTGAATATTTAAGTGAATAATTAAATTTTATTTAGAATTTAAACTTTTACTTAGAACAAACATTAATTAAATAAACTTTAAAACGATAAAAAATCATTTCATAGTATCATTCTGTATTGCAAAAATTTACTAGTCATCAATATATATTTTATGGTCAATATATATTTATATTTCCTTCTTTGAACATATTCATTATTAAATTTAATAATAAATAATAATTTATACTAATATAAATTATAATTTTCTTTTAATTGTTATAAAATTGTTTTTATATAAATGCATATAAATATCAATATTCAATTTTAATTTAATTAAAATTTTCATATAGTCATATTTAGATAAAAATTAGTTGAAATAAATTATATAAATTTTGAAAAATCTAAAGCAAATTGATTCAGTAAACAACATTTCTTTTGTGACAATTTAAGTTTGTTTTTCTTTTAATATACTTTATAAATAACTTATATAATACTAGGAAATTTCAATTTTTTTCCCTATTTTTTTACAAATATAATAGTGTAATTAATAAAAAAAAATAACAGAATTATTAAAGTGATACTGAAATATACTAGAACCGATTAAGTTCTTTATTATCAAAATAGAGGAAATTAATTTGCTAATTTATTTAGAAATATAATCTAGTAACTAAACTAAAGTAATATTGTATTAGGCAAACAGACTGTATATTATAAAATATATTCTGAATAAATACAAACTTTTAATGTATGACTTTTTTAAAGTAAAATATATAAACATAAAAATATTCATTACTCTTTTTTATTTATATGTTTCAAAAATTATCGTTACTATTTTTAACTTTAAAATCGTAGAAAAAAATAATCAATACATTTGTAATATATCTTTCTCATTTTTTAATGACCTTTAGAAAAATGTGAAAAAGAAAAATATACTATCTTTAAATTGATTTAAAAGTTTAAAATATGGAATAAAATTTATTACAATTTATTACAACAATTTGCATGTATAAATAATTCATAATTTTTTATAATAATAAGAAATAAATATTTATTTTTTCAATATCTAAAATACGAATATTATTATTAAAAATTATAATTCTAATTATTATAAATTATAAACTACATTATAAGATTTTACAGTTTATTAAATTTTTTCTGCGACAACGGATTCAAGATTATTTATAATAAAAATTAAATTTTATAACATATTTTTAAAAATAATTAGATTTAAATGTATTACATATTAAAAAGTAATAATGTTTCATAAGGAAGTAAATATCGTAAGAGCTTATATTCATTCAAATGAAGCATAAAAGTAATGATATAATAAATAAATACCTATTCTAAAAAAATATCTTGTTTTACGATTAAGAATATTTTTCTCATACTTCTATTCGTTCCTAAAATACTTCTATATTTTAATTTTTCTTAAGTATATATTCGTATTTAATCAAAATATATGATGGAAATAGTTTTGTATTGAATGCAAAATAAATTTCAATTTTAGCAGATATATTATTTTCTGATTATTTTCTTTTTTAATTTTAATTAATTTTAATTAATAAAAAAAATATTAATCAATTATTTTAAAAGTATGTAACAATAAACTACAAAATATTACGTAGTTTTAAAATTCAAAAATAATTAAAATAGAATTTAGAAAATAAAAAATTAGATCTCATTAAATGAATAATAGAATAAATATGAGAAAATCAGATGAACTGTAATTAAAAGAATTTCAAATAAGTGAAATAAATTATATTTAATTCATATATTGTATTAAATATCTCAACATTGATATTATAAATTAATTACTTTTTACATAAAAACTATTCTTTTTATTTCTATTCTTTTTGAAAATATATCAACAACCTATTATTATAATTTGAATATAAATTATTGAACTGTTTGTTGTAGTTAATTAAATAGTTTTAAAATGATAAATAAATACTTTTCAAATAGATTAAACTTTTAATAAATTTATTTGAAATATATTCAGCAATTTATAGATACGAAAAAGTAAAGCAAATGTATTAAAAAAAAAAAAAATTTTATAAATCGTATAGATCGTATAAATTGAAATATGTATACACATCTTTAATTATTAATAGTTTTAGTTATTTAAATTAGGAATAATTAATTATATTATCAAAAAATATACAAAATGTTTTCTGATAATTATTAATGTTTAGCAAAAGAATTTAATTAGTACTTAACAATAGATATTGTAGAAACCATTATCTTGATTAAAAATTTAAATATTTTTTACACAATAGAGCTACTGAATTTTTTGAACTAATTTAAAAAACTGAAGTTTTATTGATATGTAATTTTGTTTATATTTTACTTAAAAATATTTAGTTCTTTCTTCAAAAAAAATTACTGGATTATATTTAAGATAACTGTTTATGCTCAAATTAGTCTAGAAATCTGTACTAATGTAAATAATACGGTAAGAATAATAATAAAATGTATCGAAGATAAACCTTATCGATAATATTTGGCGCCCTACTATCTATAACATCACAAGGTATATTTTTATACATAAATATGCATTTTAGAATCACAAAATCAAGAGATGCTTTATTTATTCTTTTTTTAAGCTACATCGTGTCGCTTATTATTCTCAAAATTTATTGATTATAAAAATTGAAACATCAAATATTAATAGAAATTACATTAAATTACATTATATTTTTAAACTACTTATATAATCGGACATATAACGTGAGCCTTTGTAATCAATTTAATAAATACAAATGCATAAAAAATTTTTTTTAGATATTTATTAGCAGATAAAACGTTCGACTACACTTTTTTACCTTATTATTATTATTGTTGTTGTTGTTGTTGTTGTTGTTGTTGTTGTTTTTTGTTGTTTTTTGTTGTTGTTTTTGTTGTTGTTGTTGTTGTTACTATTTTTGTTACTATTACTTCTTTTACCATACTTGTAGTAATCAACGTAATTCCTGAAATACACATATCTAAAAGGCCCTTCTCAATTTAACTATTTGATTCGAAGAACTTCTTTCCACGAATAAATTAATCGTGACCCATGTTTAGTAGTCACCGAGCATCACAACAATTCTATTTCCGTTCACACGCGTGCGGTATCTAATGGTCCCTGAATGAAAGTCGAGACTGCAATTTGGACGGAAAATGGCTCCACTGATCGAATTCTGGGCATCTCCAATTATCACTTCCTCTTTCTCTCTCTCTCTCTCTCTCTCTCTCTCCCTTTCTTTTTTCTTATATTTATTCATTTAAAGTCATCAATGTTGAAATGCGTTACAACTTTGATGAAAAGAGAAACGAACTCTTATAGGCAAAAACTTTACTGAGTATATACATCTGGCTGACAATTTTACTCTGTGACCAAATTTTAAAGAAATCTATTCAACGCTATTGTGTCAATCATCATATTGTATATTGTTTCTTTCAAAATTTCTACCAATTCTGTAAGGTAAAATGTGATCAACTTGAATATACTTTTAGACTTAGAATCTGGGAAACTCTTTTCATCTTCATATTTTTGGAATTCTCTTTCCTCTCATGTATGCAACATCCAATTAATTTAATAATTCAAACAATCTTTTTACAAATATTTAATTACACTCTCAATAATTTCAATCGCATACTGATACTTTATACGTATCTACTACAAAACACAACTACATGTCTATATATAATGAAAATATATGAAATGATATACAAGAAAATAAATTAATACAATACAAGAAAGAAAAAAATCAAATAAAAATACAGCTAACTGATGGGATCCTGAAAATACCAACAATACATACATGTATAATCTTGCATTTACAATAAAAACATGACACGATTGCACTTTTCCACAACATTTCTCCTGTAGCTAGAAAAGCATAAAAGGATAATAGTAAAAAACAAATATACCTATATGTAAGCTTGAGTTAATGAATTACGAACTCATTTTCATTGTTAATTAATCGGGACTCTCGTCAGTCGTAAACTGGCTTCGTTTAGTTCTTCGGTCCGGTTCTTTCGCAATAAGATGAGCTTTTCAATGATCTCTGTCATATCGAATTGATTCGATTCTGATTTAAATTATCGCTTCAATTTAAGCTTAAAGTTAAATATGTAGACAATAATTATTTTATCAAATAATTCAACCACTAATTATTCTCATCCATGCGTAGTAAATCTTATGTTAGTACTGATAGAGCTGAATCGATTTGTTACCACCTATGGATATTCAAATGTTAGAATATAATATTTTTACAGTTACAAAAACAAAATACAAATATACAAAAAGTACCATAAGAAAAGTAATATAACATGAAAAAATATCAGATTTATATGTATAAATCAAACTATTTTTTCATTTGCTAATGAAAAGATCTAGAACATTAGTTCAAAGTAAACTACAACATATGCATGTTACATAAAATATATTAGAATATAAAAATCAGTAAAACTTTTAATGCATCAACAACAAATATAAAAAATAACAGAAAAATTCTAATAAATATTTATTACAAATTTATTATAAAATTATTTTTTATATTTTTATAAAGAAGACACTATTATTGTGACTCATTTTCTATGGTGTCAATTTACATTTTACATTTTTTAAACACTTACAGTAAAGTGTAATAAATAAATTAAATTTTATAAAACTATTTAAAATCAATAATATTACATAAAATTATAAAATTAATTAATTTATCTCATATATTTATGTAATTAATAAAAAATTCTGCAATTTCACATTTTTTGTGTAAATAGCACAATTTTTTTACCCCCGCAAAGTTTTTTTTTTATTATAAATATTATTTTTCAATGAGTTTAATAAATAACTAAATTACATAAATACATAATCTAAATAGATATAGTAATCCATGTACGAATCATTTAAATCATTTGATTGCACAAGAATAACAGTTAATTTCAAATGGTAATCTGATCATTTTTTTTCCATTTGTTATCACTAAAAAGTATTACTAAAGAAGCACTGAAATATTATTATTTTTACATTTACAAAACCGAAATTTTATAAATTACGAATAGTACGATGTTCTTATGTTTCTTTATTTATATATTGAATTTTATTAGTTTTATAACATGTATTAATTATAAGATGTAATGAAAATATTATTAATGATAATAAATATTTATTTGTTATTAAAAATGTATAGAAATACTTATCTTTTAAATCTCTATAAATATATTAATTCTAAAATTAAATTTTTTATCCAAAAGAATATATTTTTTTTACAAAAAATATTATCAAAACACATTAAAATCTAATTTTTTCAAATAAAATTATAAATTAAAATATATTAAATATGTGTGTTTTCGTATATAATTCTGAAAATATATTTCATATGCTTCCAAAATATATATATTTTAAAAAAGTAGATTTTCTATACATAAAAAACTTGATAAACACAGAATGAAAAAAAAAGCTTAATAATAAAAAGTTTTACTTGTTATTATTGTAGCCTTTAAATTCCAATATTATGAAAATATGTACATGTATATGTTAAGGTTAACAGCATCCTAATAATTTATTAAGATATAATTTTTTTACTTCATTTTATAATAAATAAGTAGGTATAAAAATATATTTGAAGATTAAAATTTATTTAATTATAATTAAATATTAAACTATTCAACCATGTAAGCAGGAGACAGTGTATCTATCAGATTATTAAGAGACACTTAGAATATAATGTTAATAAATTCTTCTATCATTTTAATAGCCTGTCACAAACACAAAACAACACACACATATATATGCAATATATATATATATATATATATATATATATATAGATAGATAGATTTAATGATTGCTGATAGCATTAAAAACTAGAAAACATTAAGACCTATTGGCGAATCTTTTTGTAAAAGTTCTTATTAATAAATAAAGGAGCTCCGATATTACCTTGTGTATAAGCATACGGACATAGAAATTAATGAACAATAGCATAAAACAGAATATTCAGCTCTTGAGACTGACTTGATATTCGGATTATAAATTTCTAATAACTTTCAAAAGCAGAAAACATTGAGATCTGTTGGCGAATATTTTTGCAAAAGTTGTTATTAACAAGTAAATGGGCTTCCCTGTAACCCAATGTACAAGAATACGGAAAAATAAATTATAGAATAATCGCAAGCAGTGACCTTCAAATCTTGAGAAAGACCTGAAACTCGATTTATAAATTTTTAATAACATAGAAAATATTGAGAAGTATTGGCGAATGTTTTTATAAACTATCTTTTACAAGATAATATTATTTTTTTTCATGGGCTTGTTAAGACATAGTATATTATTTATTTGTATTATAATGCTGTCTATTTTAAATTTGTTTTAATGAAATTTGGCATTTTTGTTTGTTGCTTTCTAAAATATAATATTGTTACTGTTTAATTATGGTATTTACAATACTTTTTTGCTTATAGCAATTGAATTACAGCGAAGTACTACCGTAATAGTTTGTAAATCTTTCTTCATCGATAATTTTTTATTATTTTAAGCCATAATAACTTTGTTTAACTATCATAAGTGAATGTTAAATAGATTATAATGAATTATTTATTTTAAAAAAAAGAATAAAATATTTTTTTCAGATTTTTAAATTTCTCTCCTCCCCCCATTTAGGGGTAGTTTTTAGGGTATAAATAAATATGTATTAATTAATATGATCATAATTATTAATAAGTTATATATTTCTGGAATTTTTTAAAAACAAATTTCAATTTTTAAAAATTTAATTTTTGTTATATTTGAGATGGTACAAACTTCAGACAAAATATTACATGAAATATTTTTTAACTTATAGTTTCATTAATTACGAAAATAAAATTATGTAATAAGCAAATTTAATTTTTTCAACATTTTTTTTTAATTTTCTACTTAATATATCTATTGCAAAATTGGAGTGTCAGTTGATTTAACTTGAAATAAAATTTCGAAAAAATTTACAATAATTGTACAAGTAATAAATATCTTTTTCGTAACGCAAAATGAAAAACTTTCACTGATCTCAGTAAAACTTATTTAAATAGAACAGTATAAAAAGAGGCTTTCACTTAGGTACATGCTCTTGCAAATTTTTCGGGATTTAAAATAAATTTTCCTTTACTTTCGCCTGATGTCAATAAATATCTAGGATATTTTCTCATGTCTCGCCAGATAAAGAAGAAAATGCTACTAGTTAAAAATTTATTTTGATAATTTTCATTTATTTGTTTTAAGATTTCAAGAGATTTTTGACAATATTAAATTCTTCCGTAACATTATACTAAATAGAGATTTGTTTTCTTCTTTTTTTTTTTATTTGCTATTTTTTTATGTCCGGTGGGTTTAGTCGCGTTTAAAGCCATAAACCCAATCCAAAAACTTCGTACCAAGTCCATCATCATTTCTAATTGGATATTATTTGTAATAGTAGATGTAAGGTGTTCTTAGAATTCAAAGTGGGTGGTCAATGTGCTTCAAGTTCTTAAACTTTTATTTATATTTCGACGAATAATTTATTGATCGTACACAACACCAAAATATTAAAAAAAAGATATAAAAAAAAGTATGAAAAGTAAATAAATTAGCGAAAAATTTTCTACATTTATATTGATAAAAGTAATTCCTATTAAATGTAATATTGTCTTTAGCAAATTTGTAAATTGTAAAATACATTTTTTTAAATTTTAAATCAATCATTTATCTGTATTTATAATATTTACGATACATGTTATAGATTTTTAGTTTAAAAATTTTTAAATCATAAACTGAAAATAATAAAATTTTAATACGCCAAATATTAAAATATAAAATGCGAATTTTTATATGTTTAAAGAATGTAAATAATTGTAATATTAGTATTATTGTAAAGATTTATTTAATATTACTTAATTTAATAAAAAAAAATAAATGTAGTTTCAATAACACTATAAAAATTATGAAATTCAAATAAACTTAGTTTATAGTTAATATAAAACTATGTAATCATATTTTTCGTGTGAAATTGTATTATTTAATTTGCATAATTGTTATTGCTTTATTATTTTTATTAATAAACATTATAATAATAACAAATATAATATCATTAATAATACAATATATTTAAAATTTTAAAAAATATTTTCAAAAAACTATTATTCGACTTTTGTAAAATTTTAATTAAAATAAAAATATAATAAATGTAATAAGCTAAAAAATAAACAAGTTGTTAATTATGAAACGACAATTGTAACATTAAAATTATTTTGATTTTAATATTAATTTTAAACATATACTTTAAAAATATTGTTATATTATAGTTTTGATAATTATGTGATATCAATAATCACAAATTACAAGATCTATTTTTTTTTTAAATACTTTCTTTAAAACCTCAAAGTTCCTTCAACCCTTCAATGGTAATCAATATTCATTAGTTTTTTTTCTTTTTAAATTGAGTGTGTATTTACTGATAAGAACATTAGGTTAATTTAATAGGTTTTTAATAATATATTTTGTGTTATAATATATATTGAAACAAAAAATTATTTGTATTCAAATTAAAACGGTTAAATTTAATTTTCTGAGATTATATTATATTTTAAAGGTTAATTTATAAAAAATAACATTATTTTATATAAAATATTATAAAAATTTTCTGCAATATTTGAATAATAAAACAGAACAACATAAAAATAACGTAGTTTACTTATTTACTTATTTAGAGTACAGAAAATCAAAATATTAAAAAATGTTATTCTTTCATCATTCAGTACTACAATAAGTATTTTAAAGTAGTTCAAAAGTTACCACCATGCTTTGACTTTTAGCAATGAAATAATAAAATTTGAAATAATGTACAAGTAAGATATTTCAAAACAATTATTACGCTAAATTTTTATCAATTAATTTAAAATTCATTTGTTACTTTTTTTTTTTAATTTTTCCAGAAATTTTAAAGTAATACATTGGAAATATTGTTATAATATTTAATCAATTCAAAATATTTCAGCTTCAAAATTAAAAATAGTTACAGTGGAAACAAACTCACTTGCCGAACAAGGTATATGAATAAAAATAAAATTATTAGATAATCATAGACCTAACTTAACAAAAAAAATAAGGTATAATAGTTGCTTAAAAATTTATGGTGAACTAAATTAGTTTTATAAAACAAAAAAATCAAGTATAAATTAAAGATTAAAAATCATTTGATAATAAATTTTTATATAAATTTTTATATAAATATTAAAATTATTCATTATTATATTAAACTTAATAAAATTAATTTGCTTCAACTGCTTCCGCTTCCATTTCTTCATCACTATCGTGTATTCTTTGATCTTCTTCTTCTTCATCTTCCATTGCATTTCCTTTTTTAAGACCAGCTGCTGGTGAACGTATAAGCGACAAATTCCTTTGTACTTCTTTAATATCTTTCTCTTTTTCTAATTCACGTCCTTTTCTTAACCTCTGCATAATGTGTGTATTTACTCTCTTTTGTCTGATACCTTCAACTTCTTTCATAGCTTGTATTGTCTTTGACCATAATTGTCTGTTATATTTAACAGGTATATTTCTTCGTTTTTCAAATTCAAATGTAGGATCAATTGCCAATTCCTTTCCAACTGTTTTTCTATATGCTTTGGTCCATTTAACTTTCCTTGGGTTCTTCTTCTTTTTAAATGCAGCATGACATTTTGAACGACAGAATCTGAAAATCTGAAAATAATTCACATATAAGAATACATAAAAGACTTTTTATAATATATAAATAATTCTTTAAATTAATTATTTATGACTTTCATATTTGATAAGGATATATTATATTTTTCGATAAAAGCAATTAATATTACATATATATTAAAATATTAATTAGCATATTAAATAATATTAACATATCTATACTGTATTTCTAATTTGTTAAATTCTTAAATGAAACTAGACCTATAAAAATAAAACTTAAATTTATTGAGTGGTTTTATAAATATAACCTAAAATATGAGATACAGTACAATTCAAACATAATTTTAAATTGAAAGAAAGAATATCTATTATATTAAAAATACACATCGTTACCTTACAATCATTTCTTACAAATTGAATACCATGTCCAGGATAAATCCTGGACGAACAAAAATAACACGTCTCGATCCGCATGCTTTAACAACAAACGCATCGAAATTAATTTGACTACTTTGCACCATGCCTACTTTTATGCTGTGTGTATTAAAGTTATAGAGTTGCCCAATAGATTTCACTATTTTTCTAATATACGAATTCAGTCAAAAGATAGCGCTGGTAATTCACTTATGATAAGGCGCTTATTTTAAAATTTTAAAATATTAGTTAAAAAATATTAGAAATCATATACTACTTTTTAGTTTTTATAAAACTTTTTCATCACAGTAATTGAATAACATTGTATTTTACAAAATTCTGTATTTAATATTGAATAATTTGACATTGAAAAGTGTAAAATATTTAAAAATTAAAATATTGATATTTTTTACTCTTACTTATTGTAGTAAATTTGTATTCCTATAAAAATTACATATGTAAAAAATAATTCAAAACTATTCATAATAATAAAAATTTAGATTATTGTGTATGTGAATATTTTGATTACTTATTTAAATTAAAGAAAAAGGAATTAATAGTAAAAAATTAATATTTGTCATTTGTCGTTCTATTTTTTATAAATAAATATATTTATTTTTAACAAAAGAATTAATAAAATAATTTTTTAACAACAAA
This sequence comes from Eupristina koningsbergeri, assembly GCA_018907245.1. NCBI lineage: Eukaryota > Metazoa > Arthropoda > Insecta > Hymenoptera > Agaonidae > Eupristina > Eupristina koningsbergeri. Next base: position 1,473,612 of record JACCHV010000020.1, read on the forward strand.
AAATAATAATATGAGATAAATACAAAATACAATTAATATAATGTTAATATTAATATTTTAATATCAACATTTAAAATTTAAAATACTAATTAAAATTAAATAGTTGAATTTAATTAATATATGATGATAATGTTATTATAATAAACAACAAAATATTAAATATAAAAAATATGACATTAATTATAATAAGATTGTGTTAGAAATATTAGTTATTATAATAATAATAATTAATAATTAGTAATAATTAGTAGTAACTAAATCTGAAATAATTCATGAATAAAAACACGTCCATAAAATTAATGGATGTATTTATTTATTAAAATTTTTACACATTTAAACGTTAACAGAACAGATGATTGAATATAAAATTATTCATGTCATATATTCTCTTATGATTCCTAATGTTTTTTCAGTATTTTCTATTATATATCATAAGACATTGTACAATAATTAATAAATTTAATTATGATGGATTATTGAATAATTGATTTATATGAAAATTATTGCGAAGATGTGTTTCTTCTCCAATTTTATTTATCTCTCTGTTACCTCAAACTTTTTATTCCTTGATAATATCAGCATTAAAATTAATTAATATCATTGTAGATATTACAATTTTATCTCTCATAAGTTTTTTACTCGTCGTTAAGTTTTCAAAAAGCCTTTCCATTGTATTACATTACTTATAAATTTTAGTTTTTAAATTGCAAATTCCATAAATTTTCAATAATACCCTTTGTTATACATATATAGAAATATACAAAGAACATTGTAATTTTTTTGTTCATTTTATTTCAACAATTCTTATGAGTCTTGTAAATATTTAATGATAAAAAATTTTATTTTTTTTTATTCCTTTTATAAATTATCACGCTTTTTCTGTACGGGCTCAATTCTTCCTTTTTTTAAATATTTAATTGTTGCATCTAATTTTCATTCAGATTTTCATAATTCAGTATTAATTTATTAATAACTTTTTTTGTTAAATTTAAAAATTTTCGATTTCATATTTTAACTTTTTCACCAATCATATTATCATAAATTTTTCCAATAAATAAAACTGACAAGAAGAAGAATTAATAACTTCAAACATTGTCTTCATATTTGTCTTACACAGATTAGTTTACACAATTTCATGTTAATGAAAGCTAAATTGACTATTTCTTTAGAATGTAAATAGTACTTTACTAAGTCTATTAAGCAAAAGCTTACGTAAAATTATTATCTTATAGACTTGAACACGAATAAGTAAATAAATAGTGTATTTGAATACTCATTATTTAGGAATCAAGCTTCAAATCAGTTAAATCATATTATCGAATGGAGAATTAAAGACTTTTTTCCTATTATGGCTTCTTCTAAGTTTTGAAATTTCTTTTTGAATGATACCTATAATACAGATTATCTGTATTCTTCCATACAATAATCATAAAATAGCTATAATTTATAAACTATTTACTATTATTCTGAGAATATGTATAAAAAGATTTCAATTGGAAATTTGTAAGAATATCTCTATAAAAAATATATTAATACAGTGTTTGCGCGTATTATGACTGTATTAAGTTTTAATACTTAATACTTTTATAAATATATTACAATACTGTATACAACACATTTCAGAGAGAATTTTTTTACTCGGATTTTTTATTGCTATTAATGATTTATAAATCACCAACAATACTATATAATTCATAGATATTCTATTATATATTAAATATTCTTTATATACAGTAAAATGTAATGTTTACAATGTATATTTACTAAATTGTATTTATACTAACAGGAATATTTTTAATAAGTTTCATTATTCATACATACATTTGAATGTTGCTTTCTAAAGTCAATTAATGTATTTGAACTAAATTAGTTGTATATACATGCAAAATAATAGAAATCTATCTACCTATAACTATGTCTATCTATCTATCTATCTATCTATTTATCTATGTATACACAAGACAAATGAGAATAAAAAATTAATATATAAAGCTAAAAATATATTTCACTTTATTTATATATTATGTATTCAATTTTTAATTGATTCTGAAATACAGAAACATTAATCATAAGTTTTAAAAAATAATAGTATTTTATATTTTGACCTCATTAAAAAGATATAATTATTCGTAGTATAATAATATCTTTTTTTATATTATAGTTATATTATATGTATATGTATATATATAAATCCTTATTCATGGTATGAAGATATAACAAGTTGTACACGTTTTTATGCACTTGCAGGAATATATGGAAGAGCTATTATAGGTATAATCGTAGCAAAAATTAAATCTTATGCAAAACTTAATGAGGAAGATCGTGGTATACTAAGCTCCAGTTTTGGATTGGATTCCTTAGTTGGATATATTCTTAGCCTTGGTGTAAGAAGAGCTTATCGACGCAATTATATAGCTTCAATTCTTTTAGAGCAATTGTTGGCTCATGTTACTGCCCCGGATCTGCGTTCATCGGTTAAAGCTATTTTTCTTCGTGTACTGTCAAGCAACACTCCAGCGATTCGACTTAATCAAAGATGTCTTTTTCGTCTGCATAATTCTCTGCAATTCATATTATTATTATTATATAAAAGGAAAATGTAAAGATGGTTTTACATGTGTTCTTTACGTAAACGGCGGACATGCTCCTAGATGGATTTGGAAACGTTTATTATGGGCAGCCACATTATTTTTCTACCATAGATGATGTATCATTATTACCAAAGTCTAATTACTCATTCCTTTTTTCAATTTCATTCTTTTTAATTATTAAAGTTATATTTATAATAATTATTAATATTTATTATATTTAAATATTCATATTGTATAGATAACTACTACACTGTATATGGAACTATTAGAATTAAACATTAAATCATGTTTATTTTATTACTTAATACTTGTTTTATATTTTACATATTAAAATGCTATATTAAATTAAGGTACTTTTCATGAACAAAATACATTTATTTAAAATATGTACAATTTATTAATTTTTACTTAATTTTATACACATATATATGTATAAATTTTCTTTATTAAATAATTCAATTTATAATTCTTTTATAAAGTACAATATTTATCATTAAGAACCAATCTTTTATATATAAAACTTTGTTTATATATATAATTTATAATAATTATATAATAATTAGTATATAATAAAAACTATCAATACCTAAATATGTATAATTTAGTCTGAAAAATGTAATTATAATAAATACATGTATAGAAGTATGTTGTAACTAGTTATTATTATTGAATATTTTTATGTGTGATAAAAAGTATTGATTTATTAATCATTTTTATTTACCTTTATACGTGCAACCTTTCAAAATATTTTTATTATTTCTTTAACATGCAGGGCAGTTTAATTCATTAATTTTATAAATAATATTTATATCAATTGTCAGTAAAATCCTTTTCTAATTTAATTTATTAAATTTATATTGTTGATATTGATGAAGTTCTTATATTTTGTTTTACAAGATGAACATTTAGAATAAAAATAATGAAAATAAACAAAAAATAATATTAAATATTATTTTATTATGTGTAATCGTCTTATTAAAATATTTATTTTTTCATAATTTCTTGATTACCAACTTGTCAACCATTAAAGTCAATAAAATCAAACAATGTTATTTATAAGTAATCATTTAAAACAAGTCAAGGCTTACACGAAAGTGACTGTCATCCGCAATGTATAAATTATACATATACTACCCCAAATAAACTCATTTACAATTCTTAAATTCATGAATGTTTTTATAATTAGTGTTTTGCCTCTGTCCGTTCCTCCCTTATTTTAAATTTCACTCCGGGATCACCCAATTCTTAGATTATTGGGGTTCACATCATAAAATATTTAGAGAATGTTAAACCCCGTGTTAAATAGAATAATCGATCATGGCAGATGAATATCTTTTTTCTTTCTGGCACACATTTATTGACACTAGCGACTCTGTTGAGTGCCAGCCCTATTAAAATAAATTTTTTTGATCTTATAAAACTTATTTAAAAAAATGATATATATAAATATATGGACTATTGGTAAATGAAAAGCTACATTAAAATATATAAAAGTTGTACTTAATTTAATAAAATTAAAAAACATTCTCAATATTTATGTGATTATAATTTATATTTATTCAGACATATTTAATAAAAAAAATATGAATTATAATTATATGAAGATTACAAGTTTTTTTAGTTTTACTGAATTAAGTAAAACTTTTAAGTATTTTAATGTAGCTTTTCATTTGCCAATAGTCCATATATCTATAAATATCATTTTTTTTAAATAGTTTTTGTAACACTACAAAAATTTGTTTTAATAGGGCTGATAACCCAATAGGATCATTAGTATCACTAATAAGTGCTAGAGAGAAAGAAGATATTTTATCTACCATTGTTTCCTCTATTTAATACATGCTTAACATTTTTTAAATGTTCTAGAATTCAGGATATTGCCAACCGTTATATTACAAAATGAAAACATCAAATATATACTAATTATAGTTTTTGTAAGTAACAAAATTTGAAAATATCAATACTTATACACACATTCATTGGCAAGATGAATAATTAATATTTATCTATTTACTAAGTTTCTTTAAATATTAAAAAATTAAATAAAATGTCTTGGAGGTATGTACTTAATTATTAATATTTTTTCTATTTTGTTAACAAAATTAAGTTATAAAATAAGAGGGAATGAAGTAAAAGTATAGCAGAGGAAATATTTGTGAAGCTGCTATTGAAAAAATATTAAACCTTCAATTTACCCCTTTAAATGAAAGTAAAAAAAATCTTGATATCTAGTAAAACAGCGAAAGAAATTTTAATAAAAATTAAAAAAATTAAATATTCAATAAAATGTTTTCTTGATTCGTAAGACAATTAAAGAAAGTTAAATTAAAGGGTAAAGAACATTGAAACGCAGTAAATGATAAAAATGTCAGAGGCGCTATTTTAACTATTTTAGCTCGATATCCACCCCCCCCCCAATTCATAATTTGGAAAAAGCAAGCAAACTCTTAAAAAGGACGAGCCCATGAATCGATATAAAAATATTACACGAGTTTCAATGGTGAATGTAAACGAAGGTAAATGGTGATTGAGAATGTGAAAATCACCATAACAGCGGCGGTCGTGCTCTACAGTTTTGACTCTGAATGTCCATTTGAAAAGGCAGAGATCGATGGCCGACGGAGCCTACATCGCTGGTGCACCTATATCGATTTGCGCGCGGACAAATACTAATTTAATATTAAAAATGCAGAGGTGAGCAGCCTCGGGTGGAGTACACACGTGCGCGCGTGGACAGTCACGAGCCTCGTGCCCCAGCTCTCGGGCGGACATGTGGAACTACCTCATCTTCTCGGCGATCGTCGCGGTCACCTCGCTCCTCTTTCGGCAGACCTTCAGGACGCCGCTGAGCATCGTCGAGCGTCCGGAGACCAATTACGATTATGTCATCGGTGAGAGCTTTGAATTATGATTTAAGTCGAGTCTCCAAGCTCTTGCAGACGCACGTGTTTTAATTTCACTTGTACTTTTTTAAAAAATAAATTAAAAAGATAAATTAAATTTTAACTCGTATCCTTAAATTTTAGTCGATGCTAGAATTTTGCTCTTAGCCAGTAAAATTGTTTATATTTTAAAAAATGAATATCGAAATAAGGGAAACTGTCTGAATATTTCGATTATGCTACTGTTTTCTAAGTTCTCGTAATTTTCCTTAAAACAATCTGAGAGAATAAAATCTATTTTTTATAAAAGTTTAATGTAATTTATTGTATTTAATTATTTACATTAAATGTAATTTAATGTTAATAGAAGTTAGTAAACACTAGTTAAATATTGGATTTATAGAGCACATTATTTATTTCCCGATAAATATTTTATTACTATTGAATATTTGTTGGCATTACCAATCAGAAAATTAGTCTTAGTAATTTTAATCTAATCCTACATCTTTTATAAATAAGAGACAATGTTTACTACTAAAAGAAAAAATTGATTTCTTTGAACTGTGTGTATGTATAATTTTATCAGAAGAGTAATCTATTAATCAATTTTTATGGATATAGCACATTGGAAATTATAACTCTACAGTTTCATAAAAATAGAAAAAAATATGTTTATGAACTACATATATATTCGATAATATGACATTATCTTAATATTCAAATTTTAAATAATTAATTAGTATAATATTCTTAGATATTAATTTCCAAAAAAACATAAATTTAGAAATTTGATGGATATATCGACTTAGATATTTTTTAAAAATATATTTTCTGAATTGATACGTATTGATAGATTTAAAAAAACAATTTAGTGACATGAAATATTATTTTGATACGATGTAAAGCATCTACAATGAAAACGTATAACGGTACCAAAGGCGTAAACTTAATTAAAATAATAACTTATTTAAATAAATTATATCCTTATTTAAAGTTGGAGCTGGAACGGCAGGATGCGTTTTGGCCTCACGTTTATCCGAAAATAACAATGTCACAGTTTTGTTGGTGGAAGCAGGTGGTTATTTCAACTGGTTGTCGAATGTTCCATTGGTTGCCCCGGCTTTGCAAAAATCCCATATGGACTGGTCATATAAAACCGAATCTCAATCGTATTCCTCTAGGGGCCTGTGGGACTATGTAAGACATTTTTTAATTTTAACATAAATTATTTTTATTGTTAAAATTATAGTAGCAGGCATTTATAATCTTGTAACCACTTCGAAATTCTCAAATAAAATTAATGGAATCATTTTTATAATTATATGATATTTATAAAACGCGCCAAAATAATATCTAAGTTGGAAAAAAAAATTAGTTTAATGGCACAGAATAATTAGTTTGATGTACATTCAAATTTTATCTAAAAAAATTGTTTTTAAGAATATATTTATTATGAAATGTTAAATACAAATAGCTTGATATAAAATTTAAATCAAAATTTTATCTGTATTTTAAAAATTATAAAAATCTATCATTCGTCTTGTAAAAAATTTAAAATTAAAATAAAATATAATAAATAAAATATTACGATAAAATTATTAAAAAGGACAAATTTTTTTAAAGACAAAACTAAAAAGTAAACAATTATTAATTATGAAAACAATTGCAATATTAAAATTATTTTGATTTTAATATTAATTTTAATTATATTATATTATAGTTTTGACAGTTATGCAGTTTCAATAATTACAAATTACAAAGGTCTATTTTCTTTTAAAAAAGCTTCTTAAGAATCTCCTAGCTTCTTCAACCCTTCAATGATAATCAATACTCATTTAATTAGCTTGTTCTTATTTAACACTGTAAGTACCGTTAAGTACTTGTAAGTACAGTTTTCCTGCTCAACTGTTAATTGGTTATTTAAATTGTAACGCTCAAGATGAGTGTGTATTTATTGATAAGATCTTTGGTTTACATAAAATTTAATAGGTTTTTAATAATCTATTTTGTGTTGTAATATATATTCAAGCAAAAAATTATTTCTATTCAAATTAAAACGGTTAAATTTAATTTTCTGAGATTATATTATATTTTAAAGGTTAATTTGTAAAATATTATAAAAATTTTCTGTAATATTTGAATAATAAAACAGAACAACATAAAAACAGCGTAGTTTACTTATTTACTTATTTAGAGTACAGAAAATCAAAATATTAAAAAATGTAATTCTTTCATCATTCAGTACTACAATAAGTATTTTAAAGTAGTTCAAAAGTTACCACCATGCTTTAACTTTTAGCAATGAAATAATAAAATTTGAAATAATGTACAAGTAAAATATTTCAAAACGATTATTACGCTAAATTTTTATCAATTAATTTAAAATTCATTTGTTACTTTTTTTTTTAATTTTTCCAGAAATTTTAAAGTAATACATTGGAAATATTGTTATAATATTTAAACAATACAAAATATTTCAGGATCAAAATTAAAAATAGTTACATTGGAAACAAACTGTCACTTGCCGAACAAGGTATATGAATAAAAATAAAATTATTAGATAATCATAGACCTAATTTAACAAAAAAAATAAAGTATAATAGTTATTTAAAAATTTATGATGAACTAAATTAATTGGTAATAAAAAGGATTATTTTAAAGACAAATGATCATTAAGGCCTATTGAAGAATAAGGAACAAAATTTATTATTGCATTTATTATTCATACCCACAATGGACTCTTTTTAACACAAAATAATTTAAATAAAAGGTTTCTTTAGATATACCAAGTTAATTGTAATTCTCCGATTTGTCATCAGCAACAAATAATTCCTCGGGGAAAGGGTTTGGGTGGTAGTGGACAGCTCAACTACCTGGTCCACTCGTTTGGCCGTGCAGAGGATTACTCACAGTGGCCTCCAGGATGGTCCCATGTGGAGCTCCAACCCTATTTCCAGCGAGTGGCAAAAGTCATGCGAGTGCGCAACACAGCTCCGGAGGAAAGCCTTGCCCGGGCGATGCGCGTCGCCGAGACTAACCTCCGGAAGGTGGGTGTCACCTTCTCCGAAGCTCAAAGCACGATATTCGAGGGCGCCCGATGGAGTACCTACCACTCCCATCTGAAACCAGCCTGGAATCGGCCGAATCTCCATGTGCTCATGAACACGCGAGTGACCAAAGTGAAGCATCTGTTTTAAGAATTTTTTTAACCGTTAATAAACTGTAAATTAAATCTATTCAACTGGAAGATCCTTTTTTAAGACAGTTGTGTTTCTTATTTTGAAAGTACGAATGTACTTCGAAATATACTTCTAAATGTACTTTGAAATCTACTTCGATACTATCAACAGGTCTTTATTTTAAAAATGTAAAAATGACAAGAAAAATAATTTAATTAATAGATGACAGTTTTAGATTGCTAAATGATTGACAAGAATTCTTTTGCGTGAAAAAATTACGTTTATGGAATAATGAAATATAAAAGTAAGAACAATTTTTTTTAATATATTAAAAATTAAGATAAAACAAACAGCTGTTGTGTTCAAAATTTTAATTAAATAAATAAATGTAAATATTTCCAATGCTACTTGTGTTACATTACGAATCTTAAATATTACTCTGCTTCTATTTTTTTTTTCTTTTTTTGATAAGCAAATTATCTTATCGATCAGCGTTAAGTATATTAAGTATACTAAGCATATGTATATATTTATTATTAAAAAATTTTGTAACTTCCTATTGAGAGTAGTGTTATTTAGTTTTATATACAGCATATTAGATTTTTTTTTTTATGTAATTGGGGTTTTTATCTAATATTTTTATATTTTTCCAATCAATATCATAATTTTAATCATTGCAATGAATATTATGATTAAAATAATTTAAATTAAAAAAAAAGGATCTTTCAATTTAAAACATATAATAACTATACACACAGTTAAATATAACAATTTAAAATTGAGAAATTGAAGTTTTAAATTAAAAACAAGTTTAAGCTTTCATTCCTTGTGATCATTTTAATTTTATCCGTTCCATTTATAAAGCATTTTATAATACATTTTATTTTTTATTTTTTTTAATAAAATAATAACAATTCTTAGATGTAAATGGCGTCTTATATATGTTAATTTAAATAATCCTTTTTAAGTATAATTTATAAGCAAAATTAAAAAAATTATCATAAACTGAAAAGAATGTTTGAAAAAATAAATTAATCGACCAATGTTGCTCTTTTTTTCTAATTAAAATTCAAGATTTTACTGAACATGAAAAACAAAGCTGAAGGTGTTGAATTACGATATGAAAATAAAATACATGAAAAAATTATGGCGAAGGAAGTTATACTTTGCGCGGGTACAATAAGCTCTCCACATTTATTAATGATTTCCGGTATTGGGCCAGCAGACCAATTAAAACAATACAAGGTATTATTGATAAAATATAACATTTTCGTACATCTTTTAATATCAACATAATAATAAAATATATAGCTATATTTAAGAATTATTTTGAATCCATTAAAAATACAACTATTGTTTGGAAAAAGTGACTAAGCAAATTATAATAATACGTAAAATGTTGATTAAGCATACCAAATATTTTTAGCTAGTAGTCTTTAATTTCTTAAAATAATATTAATTTAGATACCGGTGCGGATCAACAATCCTGCCATTGGAAAAAATTATGCTGATCACTTTAATATGCCCATCTATGTTAAGCTTAAAGCACCAATCAGTATTACGTTAAAAAAACTTCAATCAATTACTACGATTACCGAATACTTTTTATTTGGAAATGGTAACAATTTTTAATATATATTGATAATATTAATATTTTCATTTTTTTTTGTTTTTGTTTTTAACAATATTTCTTGTATGCTAGATATATTACATTTATAATTTCTACATCAAAATATCTAATATTCTGATATAAAAATAATATAAATAACTACATTATACATTTACATCATAAAATAATTTTTTTGAACATTTTAATATTATGCTAATAAATGAACATATTATTCCTAAATTTACCCTTGTAAAATATAGTAATTATTACTTATATTATATATTTATGTTCTAAAAACATTTTAAGGAAATCTATTGATTAATAAATTAGTATTGTCGGCACATTATATAGAATTTTCAATTAATTTAAATAAATATCTCTATATGTTTATAGATTATTAATTCAATAATAATTAAAAAATTATCGGTTTTTTTCAATTAAAATATATTTTAATTTTAATAACTATTTTAAATAAAGAAACTGCGAAACATACTAAATCAGCAAGTGAATACTTATATTACTAAAATAATATAAAATATTACAATGAATAATTTAATAATTAATTATCATAAACTTATAGGTATAAAAACGACTAATTTAATATATATAAACTGATTTTTCTTTCTTTCTTAACTTATATTATTTCAACTAGGGCTTCTGGCTTCTAATGGAATTATGGCTATGGCTCGAATCAATGATAGTAGTTTAATTCTTGCTGGTATTGGTTCTGCCGATGAAAAATTGCTTAAAAATCTTTCAAATTATCGAACTAAGGTATAAAATTAATTTTTATTAATACATAAATATAGATTAAACAATTTTTACTCAATTAAATAATAATATTTTTCAAAAAATTTTTCTATAAAATATAATATAAAACAAATGTGTGAGCATAATAAAAACATTAAGAAAATCTGCTGTATAATTTATAAAAGAAAAAAAAAAACAATTAAATAATTATTTCGTAATATTGATGTTTATATTTTTAAATATTTCGAAAGCTTTTAAATTACCAGTTGATTGTCAATTAAACATTTGAGACTTTAATTTTCAAATATGAGAATAATTATTTTATATAATTAATTGCTAATAATATTTTTGAAATATAATGAAATACATTTGGATTCTCATTGGTATATTTTTATTTATTACATTTATTATTATTTAATCAAAGTTATATTTATTTCATCCATTTCGTTTATCTTAAATATAATAAAGTGGATATAAATTAAATATAATAATTGGATATTTGATAAATTTAAAAGTTTTTTATATACAAAAGAATCATTGATAATTAAGTCTTGATATAATTTCGATGGGAATTAGACTTTCAGAGCGCTTTTTCCAACATATAATAATAGCAAAAGCGATGGCTTTGTATTCATGTCGAATTGTCTGCAGCCGATGAGTCGTGGAAATATTACGTTGAGGTCTAGTAATATTTTAGATCAACCGATTATTCAACCAGCTTTTCTCGAACGTAATGAAGATATTCAGTGTACAATAAAAGGTATTCTTTCAAATGAAATTCCGTTCATTAATATTTTTATACAAATGGATAAGATAATAGTAAGGATAATAATAAATATCTTAATGACGTACTAGTATTTACCCATTTTTTTCTAATTTCAAAGTGCGTTGCTGTTCTGTTTTTATAAATTAATATTGAATTCGTTTACAAATTATTATGCACACATCGTATAATTTTATTTCGAATGCTTTATTTGAGTAAAGTAAAGAACGTCAGTAAATAAACTTAAATTATTGTACATTAATTTAAACTTTATTATTCGATATTCATTTTTGCACAACTGTCAAATGATTAATAAATTCAAAATTCGTAATTATGAAAACCTTTATTTTTAATATAATTTTGTTTATTATTAAAATTTAAAACACAAAAAATAAATAAATTAATAAATTTAATTTATTCTTTTCTGCTTCTAAACAAAAAAAAAGGTAAAATTTAATTTAAACAAAATTATTCTTAATAAGTCATAGAAATATTAAAATTAAAACACATTTGAACGTATGATAGTATTGCAGAATTCTAAGACTAAAAAATAAGAAAGTTTATCAGTGTTTTAAACAATATTTGTATATATTGTAACGGACTTTCCCGTTACAATAAATTTTTATAGCTTCGAATTATTTTTGCATTATAATACCTTTTACCACAGGTACGCTTACCTGTAGGGCCGCTCAGCTACGCAATCGCCTACACTACCTTTAGACGATGGCCGCGGAGCGCCGGGGTTCGGCCGATCGGGATGCATCTTGTCTTCCTGCTGAAAGGGTTCTCGAATGAATCAATTGCCAGAGGATGGCTAACCGGGGACTCTAGACAACCCAATGAATAATCCGAAAACTTAGACAATTAAACGACCTTTTATTCCACGACAATTCACATTCGTTGACGCACGCACCCGGGCCCGCTTAATTTTACAAAAGAAGCTTAAAACTACTTACAGATATGTCTATCTCGTTTGTCGCACTTTACGTTCGGTTTACCGACGGCTTCTCAAACTCGTTAGCTCCTCTTCTTCAAAGCCGACTCGTCAATTCTTTGTGTTGCCTCCGATGGCCCTCCCTGGATCGAGTTTGGGACTTGTTGAAGTTGTCCGGTGACTCGGGGTTGCTCTCGGCCTTCGCCTCAGGAGTCTTCCTACACCTTCGACCCAGTGACCTTTACCACAACACCATGCCAACAGCACCAGACCTGACCTCACCGCGATCGTATTCTCGAGAGCTTCGCTTCTCGGCACCGATATTATTCCAACAAAGAGAAAATCCGGAGATGCTTATTCTAGCGTGAGCCGAATCCATCTGAGGGTCCCCGCGGGTCATAGTCCACGGGTCTCCCCTCCCCTCCTCGTTCTAAAGCTCGACTTTGAGTCGATTCTTCCCGATTCGGCTCAATAACATCCTGAATCGGGCTTTAACGCCGATCGCGTTGCAATATATTGTAATGATTTTTTACAATAACGGGAAGAAATGGGGTGAAAACACACGGAGTAAAAAAAAAGAAGAGGAATTAAATTTATTCAAATGTTCGTTGAATTTTCTTTACAAGACTGTATCACGCAAGAATACTACTATGCGGATTTCGTGATTACGCTTTCCCGATAGGCATTAATCAGAGAGGAAACAACACCCTCATGCGTTTACTGAAAAGAAAGCTTAAGACCGCAGTACTTACAATGTACTGCGGCTCTCGGAAACGTTTTTTCTCTAATCTGGAGGAGTCTTCTTCGGGATGATCTCCTCGGTACGAAATCGTCTCACCGCAGGCGACTCCTCACAGCAGCTTCTTCCTCGGAGTAGACGACTCCAAGCGAATTCTCGTACCTCCGCTCGGGGCACTTTCGGAGGATCCGGAAAGGGTGTTATCGCACACTCTTGCACACACTTCGATTCGATCAGGAAAAACAACCGAACCAGTAACAGTGATTAAAACAACCAAACGCACTCATCGGTTTTCTTCAACAATCGAAACGTTCGAAAGAAGTAGTTCTTTTTTTTCGAAAAAGTAGCACGAGCCTTTTTAAAAACTACCCCTACGTCCTGGCGGGAATTTCTTAAAAAAGAACTTGTCATAGTCGCGTTTGTCAACGTCACCGGACGTTACAATATATATATACATATCAAAATTATTGAAATATATTATAAATATTGTCTAACTTGACTGCTGTCGCTAACATAAGATTCTATTTAATCAATTTATTGGCTAAAATAACGAATAAAGTGTACAAAACTCATAATTTTTACAAACATTTTTCCTAAAAAAGAAAAATAAATAAAAATAAAACATCAACAGCTAATAATAATAATAATAATAATAATAATAATAATAATAATTGTATTGCTCCCATTCCAACAATAAAGGTAATTTACCTTTTAAAAGCGCGTAATTTTGAAAAACGACACTGAGAATTGGATAATTGCAAAAACGTAAAAGGTGAATAGCGATTATTTGTCGTTCCAGCGATAAGATTGGGTTTCTCCATCATTAACACGACGCTTTTCCGCGAATTTGGTGCCGAAGTACATGTACCTGATCTGGAAGAATGCCAGGATTTCTTGCAGGATTACCAAGATGACGCATTTGCAGAATGTGTAATAAGAGTGGGTGCGCTTACAAGTCACCATCCTTCTGGTACTTGCAGAATGGGTTACACCAATGATAACGCAGTTGTTGATGAGTTCCTAAGGTAAGTCGCTAACCTTTTACAATAATGCCCTTTATATTATATTTTAGTATGGGAATTCTTTTGGTAAAACTAAGACACATGACGATAAATCATAAATATTACATCAATACAAGGAATAACTCAAATCTTCAACTTTTAAGCATAATGCAAATGCTTGAGAATTGCAAAAATTTTAAATATAATTATATTATGTTAAAATATAATTTTTCTATTGATTTAAATTTGTAAACGTACAAACAATTTTTCAAAAATTATCGCCGAATAATTTTAATAAACGTATAAATTAAAATTACAGTATGGTGAACATTTATAACTTTTACCAAATTATTTATAAATTTTATCAAATTAAAATTTGATAAAGACAAGTAATGTCTTTTAAATAAAAATTTGTTAATATTTTAATTACACTTATACTTTGTAGAATATGTTATTAAAAAAATAAAACTGTTAACTATATTAAAATGTTTATTCATTCCTTATTCAATTATTTATATGTTAATTATAAATCAAAAACAATAAGAGAAAATTACAATAATAAATATAGATCCATGATCCATCACTTTCCTAATTTGAATATTGAAATAAAAATAAAAAATTTATTTAAAAACTATCTTTATTAAAAAATCTAAATAATCAAAATTTATAAACTTTATGTTTAATAATTAATACAACATAAATGTGAATATTTATATTTTTTCAAATTTTTCATTACAATATTTCAGAGTTTACGGAATAGAGGGTCTTCGAATAGCTGATGCCAGTGTATTGCCAGCCCCAATTTCAGGAATGCCAAATTCCGTAATAATAGTACTCGCCGAAAAAATAGCTGACATCATTTTAAGTTCAATCAAGCCCAAGAGATAAGATGGTAACAAGAACAATAAGTTTATTATTTGATTAAATTGTTATCATCTAATTAATTAGTGCTTTTTTGTTCATTTTTGATTAGGTAATAAGCAGTTATTTTCCATTATATCATTAACAATGAAGTAACATTATTAAATATTTAAATCTAATGCAGTGTTTTTTAAATAACGATAAATTCAAAACAATTATTAAACTTCAATTACAAATACATCAAAATTTTGTTTCTAATTCTATTTTATTATTGATTTAAAATATATAGAAAAAAATTTTTTATGAAGGGAAACAATCATTAATACATAGAATACAATTGTAATCTGATACAGATTATTGTTATTTTTTTATTACAATTTGAGCTTCAAAAATTCCATTTTATTAATATTATTGAAATTTTTAACAAATTTTATGCATATTGTATGATATTATAAATTGTATTCAACGAAATATTATTTATATTAAACAATTTTTAATATTGCAATTAACTGTAGATGTGTGCGATATATGAGAAATTTGTATTTATAAAAAATTATGTAGTTATTAGTAAGCATTTCTAATGATTAAAAACGACCATGGACTTCTTTTCGATATTTTATCATATCATTTCAATAAATTACATATTTTAATACGTTTATAGTTTTAAATATTTTTTCTTTTAATTCTTATTACATTTATGAGTTTAAAATATACCACATAGTTTATGTAAAATTTTATAATCAACATACTCTTTTATTAACAAACTGATTTATAAAATAACACTCTACATAATTATATTATGTGTTATATTTTTACAATTTAATTAGACTTGTGACTTGCAGTCGACTCATATAAAATAATAATGTAAGATAGGATAAAAATTATGAAAAAAAAGATCAATTGTTCGTTTTGGCATTAACAACAATATGTACATAACTAATATATATATATATATTTAAACAAATGTTTCAGTCGTATTTCACTCATATAACAATGAAAATACAAATAATGAAAGAGATTATTATTTGTAAATATAAATCCAATAACCCAATAACATATTTGAGCATTTCTAAATAATATAAAAACGACAATTTCTTAATTACGTGACATTTATTACAATGTTATATTTTTACGTAATTGCATTTTTGAACAAATAATCGATAAACGATTGTAAACGATGTATGTCACGATATTGAATAACCAATAACCAATATGTAACTGTGTAGAAATATAAAACTGACTGTATATATATATTTTCTTACAAATATCAGTTTTTGAATTCTACTTTATCTAATAAAATATTGTAATGTACTATTACAAATTTACCATAAGTATTTAAAATTTTTGTTTTGTAAATAAATATTCATAGTTCATTGCATTCAAGTCATCTTTGATACAAAAATTAATCGATTTTTCAAACAATGGTTAGTTCTATTAATAAATGATATATAAAAACATTAAAAATTGTGATATTCTTAATACATGAAATTCATTTTTTACTAAAAAATATTATTTAAAACAAATTCTCTATGAAAAAACCGTAAAACTAAGATATTAAAAAACAATAGTCGTATATTAAATTAAATAACTTAATCGTTGTAAACAAAATGCCAAATATTTGTCTATTTTTCGTTTAGCAATTGGAATGATACAAGCATTTATGTACATGTGTACAAATGAATAAATACGTCAATGAGCATACATACACAAGAAATAAATGGATTTTGTAATTTACTTCTTGTATATTAAGTTTTATCTTTCCACATATTTCTATTCACATATACGCATTGCTCAATAATAACGTTCTTTAACTTATGTCACCAGTAAATTGTAATAGACATCCCACTGCACCAAAATACCCCTATAATATTTATAAAAAATAAAAGCAATTAATAATTTGTATTAAAATGATAGATAAATTAAAGTGATTCAATTTTACCTCATGTTCTAAAAAGAGAGCATTAAGTGTTCCTTTAGACCAATAGTCCATTGCAGAAGCTAGTAATTTCATTGAAATTGGATTCACTCGTAAAAAGTTTCCAACAAATACTACCTGAAATAAAAAAATTAACAATAATACTGTGAATATTTAGATTTTTGTATACAAATTAAATGTACTTTTTCAAAATAATATTTGTATTCATATTACATATTTGAACAAGTTGTATATTATATTGATATGTAAATATAAATCAGAAGATAGTAATTAAACTAATTAATAATTAATTATGTAATTTCTATAATAAAGTCAAACAAAAATATAAACAAAATTTGTATAACAAATATTTTAATAAAAATATTTACTTTTTTTATAATGCATAAAAATCATGAATGAAATACAAATTACACATAATTGATAAAATTTTTTAAAATCAAAATTTATTATCAAAGGATTTTAAAAATAATTTCTAAATTCTATAAATTATTTTTTTATTAATGTTTATTAGATTTTAAGTATAAGTGCTTATAAAAATTCTATTTGTTGTAATATTATGAAATACAATACAAATATTACAAATGTTCAAATTAATAAATAATTTTTTTAATTTAATTTAATTTTTTTAATATATTAATAAAGAATGAACCATTATGGAATAATTCTAAAATCCTCAAAATTAATATAAATTATAATAAGTAATGATTTTGAAGTACAATAAACATTTATAAGTATAAATTTTATGTACATAAAATTATGCAAGAAGTTTATTTGGAAAATATATAAAGATTTCAATTTATTTATCAATGTGTACAAATTACTTAATTCATTTAAATTTAAAAATAAAATTCTATTTGATTTCATATTCTTTAACACTTCAAATTTATAAATTCATTTCACCAAAGATTAATGATTATATAATAATACATACCCTTTCAATTTTCTCATTGAGAGCACACATCCTTGTTATTGATCCAATATTATTGGTTATTGTGACGAGAGTGGCACGTGCAAGATCCTCCTTTGTAACAGTATTTCTTCTGTCTTTAGAATTCATCTGTCCAAAACTACAGACATCGTAAAAACTTAAAATACATGTAATAATTAGATAAAAAAAAAGAAAATACTACAAAGCATATGTACAAGAAATGATTAGAAATATAATACTATGATACAGTATGACAATGATTAGCTGTATTATCTTAGGGATCTTATGTACAAAAAATACATGTACAAAATCAAATGAAGTAAGAAAATAAAAAAGAAAAAAATAAAAAAATTAATAAAATATATAAAAAATTATATATTAAATATTTAAGAAATAATAACTGTATTGTTAATAATATATAAAATTTATAGCTTTAATTTAAAATCTCATTATTCAAGTGGATAGACAATTTTTTTATACAATATTTTAGATATCATAAACTTGTTGATTATTCAACATTAACAAAAAAAATATTGTTAATCAAGAACTAAAAAAAAAAATTGAGTTCATAAAATATTTTAAATAAGAATTATAATATAAATTATTGATAAATATTATTTGAAATATAAATTTGAAAATATAAAAAATACATGAATCCATTACATTTAATTCATATACATAAATTGTACATATAAATGATTTTATTAATAGAATAGATGACAGATTGAATACTAAATGTTTAAGAAATTTATAGATAAGAATATAAACAAAAAATATTATTAAAATATAAATAGTACAAAATTACAGACTATAAATATAAACAAAAAAATTTCAATTAAACATTTGCATTAGAACATGATTTGATACAAATTTTAAAAACTTTTAAAATATAATTATAATTATGTAAAACTTTATCAAAATAATTATTACCTGCTTGCAACAAGATCTCCTGGTAAGCCAAAACGAGAATAACCACCTCCATAAATATCCTTGACCAATTTATCTACTCTAGTACTATCTCCACAAGTTGCTAATTCTATTGCTTCTTCAAATGTGTTACAACCAGTTAACAAACAACATAATCCTAAAAATGTTCCTCCGCCTAAACTATAAAGCGTTTAAAAAGTTTTATTATTTTGTAATTTTTTAATGAAATTTAATTGCATTGTATTATAAAAATTTATCGATCCATAAGACTTTTTTTATTTGTAAAATAATTTGAAATAATACAAATTTAATTTATAAAATATGATAAAAAATGTTGGCATAATTTTTATTTACAGTTCTTTAACTTGTAAAAATTTTATTTTACATATCATTTAATATTACTGATTTCTTTCTTTTAACAAATGCAAAGTTAATAGTAATATTGTTTATTTAATTACCTTGTACCACTTATCCTTCTGTAATCATTTGGACCTTGTACAGCTAATATACTAACGCCTGAACCAATATTTACAAGCTGAAATAATACATTTCAAATAAAATTAAATCAAACTTTTTTTTTTGATTTTGATGAATTATTATATTTTTTAATTTTTATATACCTTATAAATGAAAATCTTTAATAATTTTTTTTTATATACAAACCAAATTATTTTTTTAATATAATATCAAATAAATCATTAAATATAATTTAAATTAAATATAATTATTGTAATTTTAATTATTAAATAGAATTTTTTAAAATAATAAATAATAATTTAAACAAAATCATATTATTAAAAATTTTTAATGTACTTATTAAATATTGGTGAAGTAATATTTGAAACATACCAAAAATGGATACGGCTTTGAGAAGTCATATGGCATTTTGTGACATTTATCATCATCTGTAGGATTTTCCCAGTAATAACATTCACATGGATTCGTCATTTCAATGTAAAGCATTCCTCTTATTAAACTGTCT
The DNA here is from genome assembly GCA_018907245.1 of Eupristina koningsbergeri. Classification (NCBI taxonomy): domain Eukaryota; kingdom Metazoa; phylum Arthropoda; class Insecta; order Hymenoptera; family Agaonidae; genus Eupristina; species Eupristina koningsbergeri. The sequence goes on from JACCHV010000020.1 coordinate 1,493,694, forward strand.
AATTCATCAAATTTTGCTAAACTCAAATTGACTTCTCTTTTAAAATTTTCTTCGAATTTATAAGCACCACCGCCGGTCGCGCAAACCGTTGTCACAAGATTTGCCATACCCTTGGATTTTGCTAGTGCTAAAAAGTTACCCATTTCACTTGTGGGGAACCTAATAAAATGCAAGGTACCCCGCCTACCTCGTATACAAACATCATCCATCTAAAAAAAATGAATGACACATTCTTAAATATTTTATTTTTATTTATAGAAAAATAGTAATAACAGAAATACATTAATATACAATTTTAAAAAATACAAATTAATTGTCTTGGATAATAACATGAATTTTTTTAATTACTCCTATATAAATTGAAAATATTATCAATATTTCTTGAATACTTATTTCTAATTTTAACATTGTATTTAAAATAAAAATCTTATAATGGTATTGTAATAATTTAAATCTTTAGAAAATAGTAAATCACAACATTTAACTTTTTTTAAAAAAATTTGTTATTTTTACGTTAATTTAAGTTTTTAAGCTTAAATTACTATGTCACTTGAAAATGAAATGTTATGAAATAATAATTAATTTTAAATCATTAGAAAATCATTATAATCTAATTAAAATTATTTTTATAAAAACATTTGTTATCAAACATTTCATGTTAGTGGTATTATTTTTAATAAGATAGTTTAGTAAAAATATTATGAATATAATAATTTTTACCTGCAGATGTGCATCTCTATGACCAGTTTTTCCATATGCTGAATTCTTTGTCAAATATTGACGAATATTTTTTAAAGTTTCCACTTCAGCATCTGCTTCATCTTTTGTTATATATTTTGGTTCAAAGTATACTAGTTTACACAATGTACCACCAATATCCATACCAAACCATGGCATAGCTGAAATATAAAAATATCATAATAGTATTTTTACAATTTAACTTAATTTTAATATAATTCATTGAAAATAAATTGTAAAACAATGTCAATATAAAACCATGTATGAGAAAAAATTAAAACTTTGCAATCTTTATATTATTGAAATATGAATTCTACTATTTATCTCTTCAATACATTTACAAAAGAAATAAATTTAAATCATTTATAATTTTTATAGAATAAGATCCTTATGTAATATTAATGAAAATATTTTTCTATTCCAACTTCACAATATTTAAAAATTATATTAATTCAGATTAATAATAAAAAAGCATTTAATATTAATTAATTACTATAATGTATTCAATTACAATTTAACTATATAATTTAAAAATATACAATTGAAAATTATTAATTTTTATATAAAATAAAAATTTGTAAAATTAAAGTTTAAAGACTAAATACAACTCTCAAATTACAAAATTCAGGACATTGGATTTCATTTTCAATATGACAGATTATTGTACAAGTTATATAATGAACATTTTAAATTAATAAAAGAAAAATCTTTTACAATTGAACTTTTAATCAAATTTAATGTTATATATTATGTTATTAAATATGAAAAATTGAATAACAATAGAAAGTTAGTGAACTACATGCTTTATTATGTAAGTAAACAAACTAATTAAGTATTATTAAGAAAAATAAAGGTGGCTAATCCAAGCACACACATACAATTCCCAGACTCACAGGGTGGTGAGTTGTTCTTCGACTGTTTAGCTGATACAGTCGTAGCATTTGAATAGCCGTTTGAAGCCATGACTTCTTCATTTAGCAGATTTTCACAATTTTGTGGTCTCATATTTAATTTTATCTAATATTTTCATTGAAAAGTTTGATTGTACTGGATATTCATCTGAAAAATGAAAAAAAAATAAGTATTAGTATTAACAGTTAAATATTTATTATTTACTATATTTTTAGTTTAATATATCGTTCAAATAAATATTAATTAAATGAAATAGTTATACATATATATATGTATATATACAAGAGCTTAACCATGAATGAAAATATGAATATAAAATATGAATGAAATTATATGTGAATTGTATGTAATTATATTATATTTTCTTTTTATACATAAAAAAATTAATTGTAATAATTTATATAAATGAATTACTTTTAGAAAAAAAATTAAATACATACAGTGATTGATAATCATTATTAAAAAAAAAATATTTTAATCAACTGGTTAATTATAATCAATAATTGTGTGCATGTTAAACTAAATATTTTTTAAATTTTGTTTACACTTATTAGGCTAATTGAATACATAAAATGAGAGTTGATTATTTATTACTTATAAATTTAAATACACATGCAGATGAATTTATAAATATAAAATATTTTTAGAAACAATTTAACGGAATAGACTAACTACATTAACCTTACATTTAAATATTTGTTTAAAAAAAATTTTTACAAAATCAAAATAATTTAACAGCATACATTTGAATACTTTTACATAATTAACATGTGTGCTTTACTTTGTTAAGCACAGTCTATTTAAATCTTTTCTTAAACGAAACTTGAAGGTTTTTTACATAACAATTAAAAAAGTATTTCTTTTTATTGGATGGTAAAAAAAAAAAAATAATACATTGACAAATTAATTTTTGTTTAATGAATTGTTGGTCTTGACATTTGACATAAGAGATAAATTTACTACAATATATAATAAAATAATGCACACTATCTACTTCAAGGTTTTTTGAAATTACATTCAGCATTAGACATTGTGTTATTATCTTTACACAAATGATATAATTTAAATAAAACTTATTCAAAGAAGCAAATGAGTATTTGGGTATAAATTTAAAAAGTTTAAGAAGCATTTAAATATGCATGTCAATGGACAGAAAGATCAATCAACACAATATCATTAGAAAAATGATTTGATCAAAAGGTTTTAATAGAGAGCAGATAATTGACAAATTTTCTTTGCTAGAAGAAATTAAATTTCACTCACAATGAAACAACTTTGGCATAAAAAAAAAAAAATAAAAAAATAAAAAAAATAAAAAAATAAATAAATAAACAAATAAAATAAATAAATGAGATAAATATTTTAAGTGTTTGGTGCAACAAAAGCATAAAAAATGTAAAAAAGCACTTTAGAGCAAATGCAATATTTTTTTTGAAATTTTTTTTAAGCGTTGAAGAAGGTTTAAAAAAATTTAGACTAGAGAGCAATTTAATTTAGCCAGGAAGCTAGGGATTGTCGATAAAAGCGAACGCAAGGAAAGAAGCGATAGGTGCGTAGGGGTTTGGAGTAGAGTAGAGTAGAGAAGAGAAGAGCAGGGGCAAGTGTTGGAAAAGTAGCTGCGTCACAATGATCGATGATTGTAAAAGTAAGAAAGTAAGGCTCAGGAAGTGTTAACGGGACTTGGCGTTCGGTACCAACGGAATTTCGCACTGACACCCAAGAACGCGGGCCGAGCAGCAAGCAAGGAATGGCCAGAATGGAACTTCCTCCTCACCTGAGCTCATCATATTTGTGGAGAACCAGGAGCAGCGGCAGCGAGGAGTACGAGGGCGAGCCGACCTCGGGGCACGAGGAGTCCGCGGACCGGGGCTCGGGCGCGGACGCACCTACGTCGTTCCTCGGAGTTGGTGTCTGTCGGTGTCCGCACTCGGGCTACATGACGTAGTGCGCCGTGCGTAGCAGCCGAGATCATACGAGTCGAGCGCGCGACTGCGCCCGCCGCAACGTCGCACTACCTACACCGTCGCCCCGTCCCACGCACACCAACAAAAAAAGCGCGTGTCGCCGTATTTCTTCGCCTCTCTCCCAGGAGAAGAGGGGGAGGTTCCGATCACGCGAGCCTTTTTACCAGGGCCACGGCCGCGTACCGTGGCGCTGGTGCCCGTTCGATTGCCGAAGACCCGGACTCGCTCCGAGGGAACCAATGACTCGACGAATACTGAGGCGCTCGAGGAAGACGCAACGATGAATCGCTGTCGGCCGGCGCTCGTGTGCGTGTTCGCTCGTTCGCTCACGCGCGCGCGCGCGCACCGACAGCCTCCCTCGGCGAGGTGTGCGTGCGTGTTCGCGTTCGTGTTCGCGTTCGTGTTCGCGTTCGCGTTCGTGTGCGTGTTCGTGGTCGTGGTCGATTTTCCCCTCGCAGTTACGAACCTCGGATCAAAATAACCATTTGCGAGTTTTTGGAGCGAAAGGAGGTTGACGTCCTTTTTCATCAACACTGCGGGTGGATTTTCAGAGGATCCTCCGCTGGGCTTCCAATTCATAAATTTTTTAACAAGTATTTTACACGTTTCGCCGACATTCACCGCCTTCGTTAGCGGGGGCTGGTCGTTAGCAGATCCATGATTACCGTATAATTAAAAAAAAAAAATTCCTTCTAAAATATCGCTGTAGTAAAATTCATAATTCACATTGATAAAAATCACGAGGAAAGGTAGAATTGGACAATAGAAGCTATAAGATGCTTAACAAGAACATCCACTCGACTTTACTATTTGAATAATAATGCATTTTTTCAAAATAACAAATTTGAATTATTAGTAATAAAAATCTAGTTCATTAAATACTTAAACAATGATCATTTCCATTCAAATTTCATTCAACGTCATTTCCATTCATTTTTCAACAGTTTTTAAATATAACATTTAAATATAGAGATCAATAAATGACGCATACAATTAATATAAACTTAATATTAAAAATTTTTTTATTTATATTTATACAATATGAATCTTTCATTATTGGGCAAAAATTCTTTTATTTAGTATATAAACTAATTATTATTATTTTTGTCGTTGTTATTGTTATTAGATTGTTAAACATTTAAGATTAGTATACATAATTTATATATATATATATATATATATATATATAAAACAGTGGATTTACTAATAAAATCATTTCTTTTTTTAATCAGCATAAATTAACATCGAATCATAATCAAAAATAAGATTCGCATAAAAACGCTAAAAATGAAAAATTTAATATACATATATTATTTATAAAAGATAGCAATAAAGAAATGAAGTTGAATTAAGAATTCGCAGACAACAATAAGAGAATATATGAGCACATCGGTTAAAGGTCAATGAATAATTATTGTTAGGGTTTTCCATCGACACATTTGAACCTTCGGACAACGTTCTTGCTGGCTTTTATTATGTAACATAATTTAATCATTTTCTCAATGCAATTAACAGATATTAAATTAGATAAATGATAATAACATAAATAAATAAAAAATAATAAAATAAAAATATAAATAAAAATAAATGAGTTGCGCAGGTAGAAATTCCCCTTCCTAAAATATCCGAACATCACTTATAAATGAGCGAATTTCTTCCTCTTCTATTTATTATTTTGATTTATTACTTCATGCAAATGTACGCGATCAATGCGTATTGTTGCTCTAAAAAGAATTATCATATTTTTTTTTTTTAATATATAATTAATCACAATTAACAATACAGATTTATACGTATTTTTTAATATCTACATCTTTTTTCGAGTTTAATCTAAATCATAATGAATTATTTGTATCTCATAAATTAATTAACAATTTGACATAAAAATCCAATTCACAATAGACTATATTATAAAAAAAATAAAGAGGAGCTCTTTATTTCATTATTATTATTATTATTATTATTATTATTATTATTATTATTATTATTATTATTATTATTATTATTATTATTTATATTATTATTTATATTATTATTATACTAATAATCACACATTACAAATTTTCTTATTTTGTAAAGAACTAAAAATTTAGACACAAATGCATTCACTTACTCCACAACCTCAATACAGTTTCTAAATTATTTTTCATTATGAAATAAAATAATAGACGAACATTAATAATAATTTCATGAATTTATTTAAAAATTATTTAATCCTAATTATAAAGAGTAATAAAAGTAAAAAATTCTAAAAATAATTATTTGTGAAAATGTATTTCTTTAAAACAATCTTGTGTATCAAACGACGTAAACATATTATATTTTTATTGTTGTTTAAATTATTGTCAAGTAGTCAAAAAAAGTTAAATAAATAAATTTGAATAAACAATTGTGTAATATTTTTAAGAAAATAAATCGATTCCAATGAAATTTTTAAAATTTTATAAAAAGTATTTATAATACGTTGTTTATAACAAAAAAAAGACTGCATAATATTAAATTAAATTATTTTATTAAACTATGTTTGCTAATATTGTTTCAAAAAAATGAATTATAATTATTTTACGTATACCTTTTCATAGGATTTGCATCGTACAAGATTCAAATTTCCTTTTTTTTTCTTGAATAAGCAAATAGCGTTTATTCAAAAGTATTGTATTCAATGTCGAAAATAACAAGATATCTTCTCAGTTGCTCATACGTCTTCTAAATGCTTAATTTGATATCCATAATTTTGTAGAAATATTAATATTCTGGAAATTCTTAGACTGACTTTTTTTATCTTTTTATTTAAAAAAAAAGTAATTCCTTTATTTAAAATTAAAAGTGAATTATGATTGACCATAATTCAGATATAATTTATAAATTTATTCTGTATATTATTTATGAAATAGGATTTAATTTTTCACCAGTCTATTTATGCAATTTTCAAATTTCAAGAGTTCTATACTATAATTGTACAAAATAAAACATTCAGCTAAGATATATATATATATAATTCAACAAGTTTCACGTAACTTTTGTTTATATTATTATTATTATATATTTATTATTATTATTTAATATCTTAAAATACAACAGTATAATATAATAATAAAAAGTAAAAATAGTTCATAAACTATAAATTTTCTCTACCTTTATTCATCCTAAATAGAGATTTATTATTTATCATTTAATTTTCATATTTATACAATAAATAATTGATTTTATAAAGTGTATGCGGTAATTAATTCAATTATATATTTACATAATTTTGTACCATTGTTTTTTAATTACAGATAAATTTTCTTTATGTTATATTAAATACATATACTACTTAAGTATATTATTTAATAATGATTATAATTCTAATATTATACCAGCAATAATTAAAAATTTTTTATTTAAGAGGTAAAATTTTTATATTTAATTATTTGAATGATTTATTTATAAACTATAATTTTAATGAAATATTTATATTTTTTCTATTATATTACAATTTAAAGAAGTTTTTATATTTTTTAAATATTAGAAAATAATTAAATCAAATATTCGCTAATTTTATTTTCACATATAAAGAAAACATTCTGACAATGTGCATTTAATAATAATGTTTCCATTTATATACCAAATAATTTGATAATACATAGTTTAAATTATTATAGACTGAGCATCACATAATCATTCCAAATTGTTTAGGTAAAACATTATTTTGAAATAAATTCGATTAATTTTGGTAAATAATAAAATAATGAAATAATACATTTAAAAAATTATTAAAATAAATTTTAAATATATTAAAAGTAAATTTTAGTATTGGATATAAATATTACTTAAATCTAAGGTAAAAAAAACTATCCAATAAATTATAATGTTTGATGTTACAAGAATATATAAAATATTTATTTGTTTATGAAATATTTAAATTATGAATACGTAATACGATAATTTTCTCAAAATTATTTGCAAAATTTAAAAATGAAGAAAAATCATACAAAACTACTTTTTCTTAAGTTTATTTGAAACCAATGTCTGAAACCTCGTTAGGCTTCTATATTTTTTGATTCGTTAATATTTAAAATGATATTGATATCAAATATAAAGTATTGATAAATTTTTATAATAAAACTATATTAAATATGCACAGATTAATCTGTTGCTTCTACTGCTTATTGGTTATCGATTCATGATTCATCTTGGACCAATTTTAATTTACTGCTTTTTCAAATTACTTTTAAAACAAGTTTTATAAAATATATTTCAAGTTTTATAATTTCAATTAGACTTAAATTTTGAATTGAATACAATATATATCTTTAAGTTAAAAAAAAATTGTTTAAATTTAATATAAATCTGCGTCTATTTTTTAAAAATTTATTGAGTATTTTATATTTTTTTAAAAATAATATATTTATCTATATTATTATAATATAAAATTAATAAAATATTTCTTTTGTAGCATTATAAATTTTTGAAAAGGTAATTGTGAAATCATAATCATTTAAATGATGGATTATCAATAATTGTTTTAATATGGCATTTTACCTCAATTGTTTAATTTTATATAATTTTTTTTTAAGTATTCAAACTACATAGTATTCTCTATGTATTTTCATTCAAGTATTAAATGCTACGTCATTGTATAATTTAATACTATAAACGTTGAAAATGAATACCAGCATCAAATTTAAATAGTAAATATTTAGGGGGAAAATCTGAGTTTTATGGTTTTCAAGCACACATTTTAATACATAACTACTAGAATTACTTAATTATATTTTTTAGTTCCATAATTAATAATATTGTAAAATTTATAATTTTCTTAAATATTTTCACTTATACCCTCTCTCTCTTCTATTATTTCTTATACAATCCAACTTTTTTATTTTATGATTCCTTAATTAATTTTTTCAGCAGTATTTTCAAACTTTACAAATTTTATTTTATTTTTTCACCTTGAACATTTTTTGTCGAAATCAATTTTTATAAAATAAAAATAAATTTTTTTTAAACAAGAAAAAAATCATTAGTAAATAATTATCTTTAAAATTATAGAGGTTATTAATATTTAATTATTAATAGTTCATTAGTTTTTTTTTTCAAATTATCCTTGAAATAAAATATAACTATAATTTTTCATGCAAGAGATTTTTTCAGTAAGGATTCACGATTATTCAATCGTGGCTTTTAGTTTGATCAACATTATTAATTATATAATTAAAATTATTTATCAATTTTCAAATTAATAAATTCAAAATTAAAATAATTAAATTGCTACCTGAGTAAATTAATTATCAAAAAGCATCAAAGCTATGATAATTATGTTGACCAATAAAATTCATATCTCCATTCATAAAATAATTTTGATATGTTCTGATACTTGTTTCATTAAATAAAATATTTCTTAAATTTTTTACTATTGAAATACTGTTGAAATTTTATTTATCTTTCAACTACTCTTGAAATGTTTTATATAATCACAATTTACTGGTTTAGATATTACATATATGTCAACATATAATTTTTTTTAATGTACTTATCAATTTTTTATACTAAATTTTTTTTTCAATATATAATTTGTACAGATAATGAAATTTTTTAATATAAAAGCACATTGTATTTAAACCTTAAAAACTGAAAAGTAGTCAAAATATGAAAAAATATTTTAATAATCCTTATTATTAACGTCAAAGTCATTTACTTTTGCTTAATTTTTATTCAATTGTTGAAAAATATGTACATTATAATAATTAAAATACTTACTTACTATTTATTTGCACTCAATAATTATAGATCAAAGAAAAATTAATATTGTTTACTAGATTTATGTATATACAAAAATTATTTTGGTTCATACATTTACCTATTAGTTTAAAATATATAATTATGTCATCATATATAGTATAATGATTTTAAAAAATTCAATATAATAGTATATTTCACATTAATGTTATTATAGATAGTTATAAAAATCTATTAAATGTATTTAAATTTAAAAATCTGAAATATTATATTTTTATTTTTACCTCATATTGTAATAAATTAAATAGATCCCTTAGAAATTCAATGAGAAATAGATAAATTATATTGCTAATCAATTAAGTTTTTCATTACACAAGGCAAATTTTAATTTTTTTTTTTTTTTTTTATGTTTATATTAAAAAAAAATTGATAATACTCAAAAGAAAAAAGTAGACTTGTTTCAGCAAAATAGCACTTCAGAGTTTTCTTTATTTATTAGTTTGGAACTAAAAAAAAAAAACTACATAGTTTTGTCAATTTTATTTTAAAAATATGACGATTTTTACGTAATTTAGAAATGTAACTATCTACCCAATACTCCAAATAAATTGCATACAAGTAAAAAATTGTAGAAACTGATAAGAAATACGTTTTTAAACTCAGCTTGTAAAAAAAATTTCTTATTTATTTATTGTCTTTAAAAATTTATATAACAATTTATTCCTCTTGTAGTTAAGATCTTAATTAAGCCAACAAATTAAAATATTTAATTAAAAGAGTTACAGAAAATTAGATTTGTCTATTTAATAATATAAATTGTGGCAAAACAAAAATTATTATCCGAGAATATAATTGAAATGAACAGACAAAATAAACGAATCAATAGAAAATTAAATAAACTGAATAGAATATTCAGAATTGAACCTACCTTTTAACTGGTTTTTTAATGATCAGTTATTTTGAATTTAAATCATTTTATTTTTCTTATAATTTGCAGAATTTAAACTAAGAATTGTATTTTTTTATCTTACTTCACTTTTTTTTGCATTTCTATTTTTGACCCGCTCTTATCTTATATTTAGCTCTATATTTAACTTATGGATGGACGTATGCGTGATGTTCATATAAGCCGCCAACGTCAGTGGCTGACTTAAGCAGTTTACTACTGTTTATATCGACTGGATACTACTTTTAGATTACATTTTAAACTTAATTGAACGCTTATTGGGCCATTTATATTTACTGAATACGAAAATGTCGGCACAAAGCCAAATTATAATATGCACTACGAAAATCGTATTATAACGATAATTAAAACGAACCAATACTGTATAAATTACCACGAGAAAATTATATGCATATGACATTACTTATTATTCTTATCCATTAGCCGTAACTGATGGAACATAAAAAATGTAGCTAAAGCGTCGAACATTTAATAAATAAATATATTATATTTATTATATTTTCAATTTTACAAAAATTCAAAAGTAAAATAATTGCACATTTTGATTTAAAATAATTTTTTAATAATATTTATTTAATAATATAATTATAAGACGTGATGTATAACACCTTTACCAATAAGAGTTAAATACCAACTGTAAATTATTTAAAAAGAGTATTATTTTAATCTTTTAATTTAATATTACTAATTATGACTTATCAAACAAATTTTTTATGTATATTCTAATAAGTTATATTTATAATTTAGTTCAATTTATCAAAACAATTTTGAATCATTTTTAATTAGAAATTTTTATTATTTTAGATAACATACAATACACTTGAATCGAAAGATAACAAACAGCACGTAAATTTAAATTTCTAAATTGTACTAAGCAATTTTTTTGATTAGCTGCTAGAATTAATTTTATTTTCACTATTTCATGTAATAATTATTATTAAAAATAACAATAAATACTAACAATAACGTTTAACAACATTTATCTCTATTATTGTATTATGTAGAACAAAGTACAAATACATATTAATATTTTTAATATTCAAATAAAACGTTATATTATTTTTTTTTTTGACATAATTAATAAAATTAATTCAACTGAATATCGTTTATAGAATTTCTAATAATTTAGTCAAAATTTTATTTCAACAATTATTTATATAAAGCTATATGTTATTATCCATATTTTTATTTATATTTATATATAATAAGAATGAGATATATTTATATATATAAAAGGAACATATTTTCCCTATAAATATTCATAAATTAAGGAAAATTATATATTTATAAATTATGGAAAATATCTTTATATGTCTAATAAAAAAATGAAAATTATTAAATGTATATTAATTATAAAACAATTTTATAACCAATTATAGTTTATTTTTTAAGCTTTTATTGTTATATCATTTTAATAATTATATATTATAAATAAATAAGAAATTTCCAGATACATATGGTTATGTATATATATATATATATATATATATCACATGATATTTATTTTTAAATAATATTTCTATTAATATTATTATCATATAAAGTTTTAAACTAAATTATACACAATATCATTTTTAGTATTATCATTGTATTATCTGTTATAAGACATAAAAGATAGAAAATTTTCTGATATACAGGTTTAAAAATACACTGACTAATTTTTATAATGAATTGTAATTAATGATTTGATATATTGATTAATAAGGACAGAAAAAAGATTTGTAGAATTGTACGAATATACTAAATAATATATTAGATATTTAACGATAAAATTGAATATAATTTTATTTATTATTATTGTACCGCAATTTGTAGACCCGATCAATCTTAATCTGTCTTACGATTTAGATGGAAGCATATCCCTTATTTGCTATAATATCGTTAATGTGTTTTTTTGATTTTTTTTCTCAACATCCTTAACCCCTGGTTTTTTTACTACTCAGCCTCAATATTATTACACTTGGCTTGTTTCATTTCACAAAATATCACTCGACTAGGATAAGTAACCGAAAAAATTTGCACTAAAACAGTTCTCTCTTAAAAAAAAAAAACAAAAAAGAAAAGAATTCGATTATATTTTGAAGTACAACGCCTGCACGTCTGAATCAATCTATTTGCTTTTGCAAGCTTAAACTGCGCGTTCTCCCACTTTCGGAATAAAGTGAAATTAGGGGAGCCGAGACCAACAAGTTCTCATTGAATTATTAAATTAATTTATGATTAGCTGAAATAATAATATTTTATTAAAATATTTTTAATCTTAAAAATTCTATAACTCTTATGGATTTGTTTGAGTCAATGGGATCATAAGATTATTTTTTTAAGTCATCATTTTTTAAGTTAACAATGTATAACTTATAAAGACGAATACTAAAAATTATACAAAAGGTAACAACAATTATTTTCTAGTTACAAACTACAAGTTTTTTTTATAATTATTCTTAATATAATAATATTTCATAATGATGTAACAAATTATAGCATAGCGATTATAAATTTATAAATAGTACATTTTTTTTATCATAGCATAGTAATTGAATAGTTAATAGATATTTCTATGTGATAAATAGATATTTAAACTGGTTTATTAAAAATTTTAAATAATAGCGATCAGTATTTATCACCATAAAATTGTTTGATAAATAATATTAGTAATATTGGCTTGTCTAGCATAATTGTCCCTGTCTTTTTCTCGAACATTAGTCTTCTTGAAATTCATTCTAAAATCAAGGATCATATGTTTTTATCATCATTAGCTCATGTACATTACTGACACATATGGAAGGTTACCGCTACCCATTCTATAAAGGAAAAGTAGAAAATAGCTCAGTTCTCATAATATCTGTGTAAGATAAAAATGTCCTTCTCCATGTTGCCTGTCCTTCCACGGACTGGCACTTGGTATTAATTTCTGAATTCATTTTGTTTCTCAGAAAACTAGAGTATCATTCGTTAAACTGTCCCAACATCTGCCCCTTCAATCAAAGTACTTTACACGTGTGTATTCTTACTCTCAGCTGCCAAGGGCTTCACGATTACGAATATCGCGTTTTCATAAATACGATGATAAGCGTAAATAATTTGTAGTAATTAGAGTCGATGCACTACTTATATATTAGTCAGTTCATCCTTTATTATAAAGTCTACCTAAATTTATGTCCTATAAAATATAATCAAATGGGTTATACTTATATAAGCAGTCTTTGTGTATTTGATCTCCATTTGTTAGATATCAACTTGGTCAGAGCTGTGATTTATTTTGTTGCTTTATTTTCTGGATAAGGGACATGACTCTTAAAAAAATCTAAACCAAATATATATATATATATATCACAATATTAAGTTGGTGTTACTTTGATGGATATTACAAATAATAATGTTGCTGAAATATATTTTTTGGAGATAAACTTTGTTGGTAAAAATGACGCTGATGATATTGCGTTTACTTGTTTCATCATCCGTGGTGAAAATGATTATGCAGTGGTTGATGATTTCAATATCAAAGGTGAGTGAATGTTGACCTTTTTAATGAGCTAACTCTAAACGAATGTTGTTAACAACTTGGTCATAAAGGTTCACTATTTTTTTTTTTTTTTTTTTTTTTTTTTTTTTTTTACAGCAAAAGTTGTGGGTAATAATGAAGCCGATACTAGTGAAATAGTTTGATTATTAGTGATATCAGTATTTTTGTTCGGATTGTCAAGTTAACGACTTTCTATTAGTGCTATAACTAGCCACTTGGATCCCTTCCGAATTACATAGTTTTATGCATTTTTTAAGCTGCGATTTTAATACTACCCGTAAATAAAGATGTTGAGGTAACGGAGAGTTTTAGAAAGTTAATAGTTTATATATTATCTTCATATAGTGAATAAATAGATACTTTGATGGAATCATACGACATGTGTATTTATGCGATAATGGTTAATACAAAATTGATTCTGACTCGATAATGAACTTTTTAAATACTTAATCTGAACTTTTTAAAGGTTCCACAAGAAAAGTAAGTTTTTTTTTTCTTTTACAATTTAAAAAAATGTTTCAAAAATAGAGGCTTTTTATCCGAAACGTATTTTCCTTAAAACGAGTCTATAATAGTACATAATAGTCGGAAAGTGCACGTAATGTAACGCAATTTCTATCAAGTAATATTACTTCATTTTTTAACATTTTTAAACAATATTATTAAAACATAAATCATACTATGATAGAACCACTGCTATTGAATATATCTTCTTGCAAAGGATGTATTTACATAAACATGTATTTACATTTACATATATATACATGTTTTAATTATCTTTTTGTGAAAATGTATTTCTACTTTATAAATATATATTTCATTAGTTATCTATATCAAAATATCCTAATATATAGCATGGAAACACATCTACACATAGAGTAATTAATTTTAATTCGCTTTCAAACTTCAACTTGCCAGACTTCTTATAATGTATAGTACGCAATATAGTCACAGGAAAAGAACAACTACTATTAAATATCGTTTTTTCTACTATTAAATATCTAAATATCAACAGGATGTACGTGCAGCTTGTGCAACTGTCTGTTTTGCAGGAACATTTGCCTGATGCGGATTCATTTTAATAATTATGTTTATATTTGACGCAAGGCATTTATGTAATTTTTACCCTTAAAACAATTTATATATCTTAAGTCTAATTATTTTTACCTTCCTTTTCTTTATGACAATTTCTAATTTCTATTTTAGTTCCAAAGAACGAATTTTTTTGCTACATTTAATATTGAAATCTGTTATATTTTGACGTAATACATATGTATAAAATATAAGCTATTATTTAATTTCTAACAACACCTACAATTTAAATTAAAATTTGCCTTAAAAAAATATATTTCAAATAAAACAATTCAATACATTTATATTATTCTTAAATATATTATATAGTACTATTAAAAAAAAATCAATTTTAAATTTTAAAAAATGTATATAATTAAAACTGCTATATAATATGGCAATTATATATATAAAATTAAAAACTTAAACATAAGATTTTTTTATCGGATATTTTATTGCAATTCTTTTTTTTTCAATGATATTTTGGTAAATTAATTATATCGTTCTTAAAATACTATCAACTCATAAAGTTCAATACTATAAAAGTCCAAATGCAAAAGATTTTGTCAAAAATTGTAGGTTAAAAATATAATTTTAATATATTAAATTTAATTTTTAAATCATTTCTATATTATAAAATAAACGAATATAAAAGAAAACAAATTAAAAATTAGATTTATAATAAATTAGAATGAATTGCTTTTGAGTTGATTCATTTTATTTATAAGCATATTTTATAAACAGTTTTTGAATGAAAATATATTTTATATTTTAAAAATTCTCAAAACAAAATGAATAAAATTTATTCAGAAATTACAGAGTACTTTAAAAATACTTTAAAAAAATTATTGAAATATATTTACACATTATTTAATACATACAAAAATTATTCTAATCGAGTTAAGAATTTCCACTTTTTTTTAATATTTTAGCATTTGTCCATTTAAGTAAATCTGTATTTTTAAAATGTTTGACAGTTTTCAGTTGCAACAAAATAAACAAAATATAGTAAATTATACCTGTTTTCAGTTTAAACTTTTATAATATATAAAATTGATTTTTATCAATTGATTAAAGACCAAGTTTATTCCTAGTCAAATAGAAATCTTATAATCAATTCAAATATCATCATAGAGTAATTATTTAAAAAACATTATTTCATACTAAATTTTATCTTGATAAGATTTATGTTTTTTATCATGTCCTAATTAAAATTAGCATTAAACACAAGTCCTTATTTAATTTATATTTATGTATCCCTAATATTTTTATTTAAATAATAATGATAAAATATGAAAGTCAATAATTTTCATAAAAACAGATTCAATTTAAAAAGATGGATATGTGCAAGCTTCCCGATGGACTTCATGAACTCTGTGCGGACATATCGATGGAGGTCAGATTTAAAAATGTTATTGAATTTATAATAACTTTTTAATATATTAATAATAGATATACGCCTATATTTTCCTATTAATATCATTCTAAATTCAAATTTTAACCTGCTTGAGAAAATTATCCCTTAGGTTAGCATTTTATATAGGTACGTGATTGTGCATAATAGCCACATCCATTAAAAAGACAAAATGCATAAAAGAATTCAATATGGAAATATTCCGGATATTTATTTCTCAATTTCATCTCATAATATTTATTTATAATTGATGATATATTATTTTTTAATTCATTTTCATTTATTGTAAAGAATTTGATGTCATAAGATATACCGAGTTACTAAATAATTTTTTAAGAAAATATGTGAATTAGAGTCAAAACGATTATTATTTATTTTTATAGATATTTTTAGTACAATACAATACATAACAACACGAAACAATGCATTATTTGATAAAATTTTCCTTCTTTCAATTTATTAGTTTTATAATATTTTTCAAATATCAAATGTAGTTTCAATATCATTATTATCAAATAATATAAAATATTTCATAATTGTTGAGTTATTATAATAAGAAAATATTCCGATTGAGTGTATAAATAATATTTACAAATTATATTTTGTATATTAGCAATATTTTAGAGAGTAATTTTTAACCTGCTTTCTTTAAGGTTGATTATAAACAATTATTATACATAAAACTATTTGTATACTGCTGTCGCAGTACTCGGATTTTATTTGAAACGTCGCTGATGAACTATAACTTTATATTGCGTATATATTCAATTGGAATATTTTGCCATATTATAATATAAAATATCGTTCCATTTTTTATAAGAAAATAATTTATTTAATGGATTGAATTATTAATAATGGAAAATTATTAATGAACATCATGCTAAAAATCATGCAAAAAAATTAAACTAGATTAGAAGATTCACGTCAATGATCAAATATCTAAGTTTTTTTATTGTTAAATTTTTTCTAATTATTAATTAAATATTACTCAAACTTAGTGGTGCGCACTGTTATTAATATCATAAGCAAAATAAAAAATTATGTGCATATTTATTTCTCAGGTGATACGAACACAACCAGACGACATATATTGTTTTATAGCTAATTACTTGGATATGCTTATGATTACACGAGAAAATACAAAAGGTTAATATTTTCATACATACATCTTTTATTTCTATTATTTAGTTATCCACATCAAAACAGCAATATTAATTATATATGAAAAAAAATATTTTTAAATATTTTTCTATTATACTACATAATGTAAAGTATAAAATTAAATAATATTTGCAGTAAAATTTAATTATAATTTTTTAAAACATTATTTAATGGATATAATTTGAAATATATTTAATCATTTTATAATATACTTAATAAAAAATGGATAATTATGTGAATGTATTTATTAAACTATAAACTTCATATTTTTTCAATTATATATTTAATTTATTTCTTTTTAATTATGTATTCTTAAAGAAATTTAATTATACTATTTCTAAATTATAACAAATAATGAAATTAATGTTTGTTAAATTTTGCGTTAAAATAGTTTTTCATTTTGTTATTTTTTATCACTCATTATGTATGTTATTGTAAAGGTGCTAGCTTCATATAAATATATTTAATAAAATATATATGTAACAAAATTTTAATTTCTCAATATAGAAAAATTGCAATTTCATCTGAATAGTAAAATTTTATCTATATTCATTTTTATAAGACAAGGTTAAAAGGTTTAATAATATAAAAAAGTAAATATAATAATAATAATACATTATTTTTATAATAAAAAAATCATGCTTTACCCGTTTTTATATTTGTAAAGCTGGTCTAATGTTTAGTTAATGTTTTTTTTTTTTTTATTTTTCAATTTGAAGTTGCTACAAAAGTGGTTCAGGATATCGTATTGAACAGTGAACAGATTGTTGATGTCTTAGCTTCCAGTGGTCTTGAAATAAAGGAAATTGCCGCTGCAGCCCCACATTTACAAGTTATTTTTGAATGCATTAATTGATTACTAAGTCAAGGAAAAAACTTTGTTCGAGCAATGTAAAATTTATTTCAAACTGAAAATTTTCAATAAGATTTGAGAACTTAAAAAATAGACTAAAATTAAATAATAGTATATGATTTTAATTATTATAATGAATTAAAATAACCATTATAATAACTAATTCAAGGATTTGTTTTAATTAAATAATGAATGATGAGAACAATTCTCTTCAGATTTTATTAGAAATATTTTTAAGAAAAACTTTTAGTCAATAATTTTTTGTTTTATTTAGGAAGCCTTCAGAACATACTTAATGACGGTCGATGCCTCGAAAAAGGAGTGTGATTGTGAAGGTAAACTTTTTTCTATCTATTCTTTTTACTGAAAAGAAACAATTTATTCAAATAATGATTTTAAAATACAGCCTCGTATAATTAAAATGTATTTTTAAATGTAATCAACTTTAATTCTCGAGATATATTAAATGTAAGTATGTGCATATAAATATTCAAATAATATAAACGAACATTATGTAAACATTAACTTTTATTTAGTATAAATATTTAATTTACTTATTGCATATAATATTCTAATTATTATAATGAAATATTTTTTTAAAAAAATTTGTTGATAAATTCAAGTTTTAATTATATACTTTATACAATTTAGTAATACGTTTTGAATTTTTTTATTGTAATGTCAAACGTTATATATTTTTTACTAAAAAATTTTTTAAACTATTCAACGGTTTACTTGATAATTTTATATAATATACTAAAACTAATATATATTTAGGAATTACTTAACTATAAACCGATAATATGAATTTTTAATTATGATGTGAATTTTTTATTTAAATAATTTTTAATTGTTTTTACTTTATCATATTTTTATAGATGACAATGACGAGGATGAGAAAAGCCAATTAAAAATTTGCAGAATTTTAAAAGAAAATGGAATAGCTTCTAAGAAGGCTAAAAGTACCGCTAAAAAAATACAAGTAAATTTATATTTATTTTGCACGTTTTCTTTACATGTTTGTAGATAAAACTATACATATTTGTATTTGCTTGTGTCATTAACAGATATGTGCAAGTACATTTGATTGTACGATAAAAAAAAAAAAAATTGGACTAAATAGTTATATATTTTACTGATTTATTTTATTCATATGATGTATTCCAGGGTATATTTAAGGGACATTACGAACAATTATTACTTGCGGAACAAAGAGGTGAAATTCAATGGCAAAGAGCAACTATGAAAACAAAGCATATTTTAATAAAAATGGGTATTACTGAAGCTGTTGCTAGTCGTGCTGCTTTGATTATTCAAGTAAAAATTAAAATTTTAAATGTTTATTTACTCTGGAAACTGAAATTCGTTTGCATGCAATATTATCTTTAAAATTTTACTCCTTGAAAATATATGGTAAATATGTATAATATTAATTGATATTCATCATTTAAAAATAAAGTTTCACAAAAATTTCTATTTATAATAAAGTTTTATATTTATTTTTATAATTATTAGTTTACGTTGTAGCATAGCTTCTTTGCTTCGCTTGATTGTAAAACTGAAATATGATAGTACGGTAATTTAAATACATCAAGCAGCTATAAAAAATGTATGTCATAAAATGACTTCTTGCATTCGCATTCAGATATAAACATGTCAATTAGATGACCAACGATTTATAAAAAAGATCGAATAAAAGATTACATAAAACTTTTTTTTATTGAGATTTTATTCTTGTTTTTTATTTATTTTTCAAATATCCTTTATATTTTTTAATTTTAATAGCACGTAATTTTTTTTATTATTTTAATATAAATTAAAATTTGTAAAATTATTTATTTAAAAGTTTTTGAACAAAACCATTATTATTATTATTATTATTATTATTATTATTATTATTATATTTATGATGTATATTTAATTCAAATTGCAATTAATAATAGATACATTTTTTATTTCCCTTAATAACCTGGAATAATACATAATCTATGAGTGATAATGTTAATTTTCTATAATGTTATATATAATTTTATCAATAATTTTATAATTAAATATATTATTTGTACTATTAATTATGTTTATAGATGGCGTTCCGAAAATATAATTCAAGAAAATCTACAATTCTGGGTAAATATTTTTGATGTACACGATAAAAAGTGTTAAATTAAAAAAATTTATAATTTAAAATTTATATAGATCGAAGTAAAGGATCAAATCAAGATTTTTGTACTTGGTTAAATATGATGTTTGAAAATACGGGTCTCACTTTTAATAAAGCTAATGAGGCAGCGAGTACTATACAGGTATTTTAAAGAATCGATATACCATAAAGTATAAAGATTTTTAGTCGTAGATATATAAAATAGATCTTAAGCTTTTTTTTCCTTAATAAATCAATAATTAATTATTGTTTTGATATTGCATTACATTTTAGAAACATTGAAGATAAAATATAAAATACTCTCCATATCTAATCATGAGAATTATATATCTTAAAATAACTTATTTTTTAGATAAAAACATTGGTGTTTTACAAAAATAAAAATTAATTCATATTGATTTAGAAAAAAAAAATTCAATTGAAAGAAATTCTTGTGTATTAAATAAAATGTGACACTTTATACAGTACTTTAATATATGTTGGAATTTAAATTTAGTCTCTACAACAGAATTAACCAATGAAAGTTAAACGTAAAGTAACACCAAAAAAAAAACTAAAAATTAATACAGAAAATTATTTTATTTTTTTCTATTGTTACATACATAAATTAAAATTATTATTAATTTTAGAACTAAAAAAAGTTAAAAATATTTTAAATGTTTCAATTGATCATAAGCTTATATTAAATTTATTTATTATAAGAATGTATATATATGTCTTGTATTAGTGTTCAAATTTGGTATGTTATTCAAATAAGATAAGAAATTTTTTTTTAAATTAATGTGCAAAATTAGTTACTTTATACTTTGAAATATATTTAAATATTGATTCTTAATTTTATAATAATTTAATTAAACTTTGTTAATCTAGAAAGCATTTAAAAGATATCGAAATAGCAAATTAGGACACATCAATAATAATATCTCACCGAGTCAAAGCAAAAATAAACTAGAAGGTACTATTTATTATTTAATTTGAAAAAAATGTAATATTAAATAATTGATGACATTGAAATTTATTTTATGAAAGAAATATTTAAAATACAGCATTGATTTATAACTACTCACATATGAATGAAGGAATGCTTTAAATACATTAAATTGATTTTAATTCTAAACTCGACTCATACTAATACTGAAAAAAAATACATAAAAGATATTAAATTATAAAATGAAATAATAGATTATTATTATATATATCTTATATTTCGATCATTTGTAACAATTATAATGGTTTATAGTTCGAACATAGAACATACCGTGATACATATTAAATCGTATATTTCTCAACAACAAAAAATTAAAAAATTATGCATATTACTTAAATATTTAATTTAATTTGCTAATTTGACATGTATTTTTTCTTTCTTTTTCTTATTTAAAATTGTTATTTAAAATTTTATGCCTAAAAATTCGTATGACTAAATATTATTTATTTCGTGAATAAAATTTTATTATAATAATTTTAAGTATACAAAATATTAAAAAATATTATACTAATATTTTTTTTAATTGATTTTAATAAATTTGTCAAAGTTACTCAAGTTCATCATAAATAATATTTTATCAAGTTTTTGAGTACATTTTTTTAAATTTTTTATGAGATTTTTAAATCTATTTAAAAATATTGATTAAAATTAATAAATAGAAAAATAATCATTTTCATCTCTGTAGCTATTAATATTAATGAAACAAGTATTGCAAATGACACTTTTGAAGAAATTAAAAATGATAAAAAAGATGATCAGCATGAGGTAACAAGTAAATCTACTGAAATGTTTGAAAAAACAGTAAATTCAAAAATTCAAAATGAAGAAAATGGTATAATAAATGAATTTGATGAAAGGGTTGAACAAATAATAGAACCACAAATAGAGAATCAAGAAGGTGAAACAAAAGCTACCGAAACAGAGGAAAAAGAAATAGAATCGAGAAAAAAGGATGAAAATGATGATATAAATAATGAATCATCGGGAAAAAATGAAGATAATTTAGAATCGAAAATAGATAATGAAGAGAATGATCTAAAAAGTGAAGCCCATGGAAAAGTCGATGAACCAGCAACCACAAATGTCGAAACATAAACCGACATATTTTAAAATAAAGTGTGTGTAATTTTTAAGCCAATAATTTGAAATTTACTTTATTTTTAGTTGCAAATTATTATATGTATTTTCTAGATTTTGTAAAAGTATAATTATATATTTATGTAAATTTGATCTTAAAGAAAAGAGTGATTTTTTATACTAAGAATTACATTATAAATTAGACAAAAGTTACGTTAGAAAATATATATCCAAGTACGGTATTTTGATATTTTTTTTATGTCTAAAGTTTTATTTAATTGAATTATAAAACTACATTAAAACAAGAGAATGAAAATAAGATTTGGGTATGGAATATTCAAATAACGAAAATCGAGAGATAGATTTTTAATTTCTGTTTATTCCAATGTGAACAAATCGAAGTACAACACAAGACTGTTCTCGTTGTCCTCAACGACCCTTTCTCAAGTATCCTTCACGAAGATGATTTACAAGGGGTTGTAAACCATCACCAAGGTTCGTGCAAACTTTTGAGAGAACGTCTGCGTCGACTCTGACAAAAAGAAACCTCGAAAAACTTTCTCTTACAAATATTATACAAACAAAGTCTAAAATTTGTTTATTAAAAAAAAATTATAATTATTTTATTTTTATACATGTGATATATTTAAATATAGTCCAGTCATTTAAGCTGAACAAAAAGACATAATGGCTGTTGCACGAGGTAAGCGATATTTTTCTTGCAATCGATCATTGTCAATTACGATGTTTCGAAAATCAATATCGCTGTACTACTTTCGAATTAGCAATGGAATTTTCTTTAAATTAACAACAAAAATATTAAAATACATACAAAAATTACATGTAAAAAATATATTCTTTATATCAAGTAAATATAAAATAAATTGAATGTTACATTAATAATCTTAATGACTTCTAGGCAGTCTTTATCTGCATATTTTTTTTAAGTGTCTAATTCATGAAACCATTTCTTTCCGTGCTACACACAACTCTGTAATCCAATTTTTGAGAGAGAAGATTAAATATATCCGTTATAGGGACTGAAAGAACAATAATTACAACTGCTTAAAATTATTTAATAATAACTAACATTATTTAATAATTTTCAAATCAATTATTAATTCAACAAGGCGGTCAATATAAGTTAAATTTTTTTTTTTTTTAACGAGTTTTGCAAAAAGTATTTATAAAATAATAATTTTAAAAAAATGTTTAACATTTAACTATTCAATTAATATTTATTAATAAAAGTAGCCATAAGTGTTATTAATAAAATGTGTCAATAAATTCTACTATTCCATTTAGTAGATTTTTAATGTCAAAACATTGTCATAAATGAAATAAAAATATTTTCTAAACTTTAAAATATTATACTTTGAATGAAGATTAAAATAATTACAATTGATTAGCATTTGAAAAATTTATTTAAAATATAAAAATTTGCATATTATTAATATTTATTATTTATATTTTTATATTTTATAAAATTATTTATAAAATATACTTTGATATATTATTAAATAATTACTATTCAAAACTGTGATGAACTGTTGTTAATGTTCTATTGTTGCATTAAAAAAAGAAGTATTAATTATAAACTTTTTGTCTGCAGTTAAGCCAGTTATATCTGTGTCGAAAATATAAAGTGGACAAATACTTGGGATTCTAGAATAATGTATTTCTTCTTCACACTGCTAATGTTAAAATT
The DNA here is from genome assembly GCA_018907245.1 of Eupristina koningsbergeri. Lineage (NCBI taxonomy): Eukaryota > Metazoa > Arthropoda > Insecta > Hymenoptera > Agaonidae > Eupristina > Eupristina koningsbergeri. Next base: position 1,517,952 of record JACCHV010000020.1, read on the forward strand.
GATTACGCTACTATTTTCGGTGATACGAATGTATTGTTATTGCCAATAGTAGCACTGCCTCCTGTGAACAAAAATCACGAACAAACACATTAATTATTGGCTACCAAAATTTAATATTCGCATATTAACGCATGATTATCTTTTTAAGCGGTTTTATTTTTTTTTTTAACTGTGACGATAATCTCGGCACATTAACTAAAGAGCGAATGTGCTGAGGAGGTTCTCCGAACCAAAATAAAGCCTTTATTGTCCTAACGGTCTGCTGCTGCGCCCTCAATTGCTTTGAAAGTTTTCCGTTTTTTTCCTCAATGTTATTTTACAATTACAAATTTTCAAAATCTATATAATTCATCGAATGCTGCCATAAAAAATACCTTTCATGTACTTGCCTAATGATATTTTGTAGTTTTAATATCCAGCGATTTTCTTTTGGCAAAAAAGGGCTACTACGATCTATCAAAAATACAATTCCAATTTATAATCTGTAAACGCCGTTTATTTAAGATCAATATACCACAATCCGTTTCGACTCGTCTTCAGCTCAAGAATAAGACTCCAGGATCTACCGCAATTTAAAGTAACCGAGCCGCTTCCTTCTGTCTCCAAGATTTCCCTGCTTAACTCGAATCCAGGCAAGAAAGTGGCCGAAAAAAAAAATAACTCTTATAATTGTTATAGTGGCTTTAAATATGTTTTCGACTCGAACGACGATTTTCGAGGGCGACCTAACAAATTTGTAAATAAATAAATTTTCTCTTACAAAAACTTATTCAAATAATAATCTTTAGCCACATGTTGTCCTTTTTTGTATTTATATCAATTTATTAATAGTTAGAAACATTAGTTGCAATGAACAGTGATTGGGGTGAATTAAAATAAAAATTGACGACGTGAAATTAAATTAATCGCATGAATTAATTGCAGTACAAATCATAATTTTTAATTTAAAAATAACTTTTAGTTTTAAAGTATAAAAAAATAGAATTTATTTATACTTATGTCTGACGTATGGCTTGTAAAATGAAAAGAATATTCAGGTACACTACATCTAAAAAATAATAATTTAATGTATTTAAAATATATCAGCAATCGGCAATATGCTTCTCTAATTAACATTCGTTTTATAATATTTAGAAAAATTAGTTTTTCCAAAACCTTGCATTACTTGCAAAAGTTATATATTACAGCTATAGGAAAAAATGTAATATTTAAAAGTAAAATGCTTACGTTATTTAATTTTCATTTTATGGATTGGTGATTTTTATAAATATTTAATTTTATTTATGTAAGAGTTGCTTTTCGACTGGACTAAAATCGGAATACGAGCCGCAGTAAATCATCCGTAGTCGCGGTCTCGGAAGACATCGAAAGATATTAAAGGCGATACATTTGGGGTTGAAATTGACAAATTGACCACGGGTTGGTTGACCAACGGTCAACTGGGGGTCCGGAAGTAGGCCCGACTCGGAAAAGATGAGATAGCCGATGCTCAAGTTTGTGGTTGTGCTTGTACCTCATGAATTTAATAAACACGGATCCACGGATTAAATTAATAATTATCGAATCTTCTTTAATCGCCCTTTTCTTAAATGTACTCACATTTTACATTTGATATTATTTATTTTTAAATAAATAACAATTCGTTTAGTAAAAATACAGTTATTACAAAATTATTTTTAATCATTCGTGTTAATATAACTGCAGAATTTTAAACTACAAATAATCTTATAAAATTAATTATAAAAAGTGTTATATAAAAAAGATTAAAAATGATGTATTTTATTGAATTTTTTTTGTAATTTTTAGTCACAATAATTAGAAAAAATTTTCTTAAGCACTTATTAAGCACATCAGTGTAACAATAAGCTTTCATGATAAATTAAAAAATTATAAACGATCGCAACTGTTAGTTGAAATGAAGCTTCTTGTATAATTCATCGTTGATAAATGAAATGATGTTTAATTATTGTGCGAAAAACAAACAATTTGTGAGATAATTCAAATATTCAACTGAATATGTACTTTTGCATTAATAAATTCAACAGCGTCACATTTAGTTCAAATTCTGAATTGTTTATCAGCACAGGTTACTCATTCGTATAATTAAAAAATATTAAAAATAAGTTTGTATAAAATAAGACTTGGCATTTAAGTAAAACGCAATGGACGTGAGTACGATGCATCTTAAAAATGAAAAATAATTAAAAGCATTAAAGAGTGCCATTGCATATCCTTAAAACTTCTCGGTCCAGCTACGAGGATGGGATTTTTTGTTGTAGTTTTCACCTTCGATATTTTCATCCTCAAAACCTTTATACGAATTGCAATCCCTACGTGTATTTGCATACTCTTGCAAAATGGTGAGCGAATCCCTGTGCACCAGAATATTTGGTGCGGAGCCGTTGATCTCATCCTCTTCATAGTCCGGATTTTCATATTGATAGCTCGTGAATATTCCAGAGTCACGTGAGCAAGTGTCCGGTTGTCGCGAAGACATGCTGGGTCCACTTGAACGTCTTCCACAGGATGCACATTTGGATTTTTTGGAACGATGGTGCGTAAATCTTTTTTGGGAATAAGTTGACGGCTCATGTGTGCACTCGGATGTAATACTCCCACACCTGTAGCATTTCATTTAAGACTTATTTAAATAATTTTAATGAATAAATTCCTGTAACACTTTCAATCATTTTCGCTAATAGGCTGAGATTTTATGATAGTAAATATGATTTTTTATATGATAGAAAAAAAGCTTATGACAAGTAATCAATTTATTGTGATTTTATGTATCATTTCGTAGATTTAAGAAAAACTAAAGAATATCAAAGTTACTATCCTTTAGATAACTTAAATTAAAATTGCGAACTTATTTTATAATTCCATTCACCGTCAAAACTTCATTACTTTTACTGTTTATCTAAAATACAAATAAATTAAGAAGAATAATCCTAAAGATTGTTTTCATTTTTCAGAGGTTAATGATAGGCAATTTATCTTACATTTAAAAATGAAAAATAATTTCAAAATTGAGATGAATGATCAATAATCATTGTATTCATAAATTCCCTAAGACATGAATGTAGAATATTAAATCAGATTATGTATTACTGTGAAACTGTTTATTAAATAGATTTAACAGACAAGAATGAGAACTATTATTTTATATAAAAATAATAAATCAAGTGCCATAATTATGTTTCTACCATATTCTCATAATTTAATTTATTATTTATTTACCAATTTAAGCAGCAACGATAGCAACAACATCGAGTACGACAACAACAATGTCCATGACAATGATGACAGGTAGACCAATGCTTGTAAAAGAAGCAATCGGGAGAATGAGATAATTCATTCTCATCATAAGTGTCATCTGATAATGCAAAATGTGAAGAAGAATATCGAGCATGTGATTGCAAACTTTTTTTCGATCTGTGTTTCTTTCTTACGAATGGTGTTTGACGTCGCTCATAAGTTATTTGTGGAATTTGAAATACTTTATCAACATCAGAATCCGAATCTGTAATATTTATTTTGTTTTTAGGATACCAGTAGTTTACTGCAGATATTGTTTCTCGTTCTTCAACATTATTTATGCTCTCGCAGTACTCAGATTCCTTCTTTTCGTTTAACGATAAATTTTTATGGTCCTCGTAAAAAATGTAATTTGTTTGATCGGTTTTTGGCGAGGATGCTTCAATGCTAATGGAGGTAAAGAGGTACACAATACTGAATAATATTAAGAAATTATTACATTAAAAAATGCATTTGCATTTATTGATATTGATTTTTAAATGAATTCATTTATTTAATTTAAATCAATTTTCGATTGATTTTAAACATTGGTTTTTGAAAATGATATTTAAAAGTACGAATGTATATACGTTTAAATTTAGAAATAATACTTTCAATATGTATTATTTTATATTCAAATCATCATATTTCTTTGTTAAATTTTTTTACAAACATTTTTTAAATATCTATCATTATAAGCTAATTAATAGGTATATTTTTAATCATGAAATACATTCTTTGAAATATAAATTAGTTATATAATATACATTAATATTAAGGTCATTGAAAATATAGTTTTTTCTTATTTACTTAATAGAGTCACTCAAGCTATTGTGTAAGGATTGTTGGTGGTAATAATTTTCTTCACAATTATTTTTATTTAATATTGAAATTTCGTTCTGCTTAATATTTTCCAGATTATCGGGATGACTTAGGTAATTATCACTAAGAGTATTAACTTTATTAGAGATTTCAACTTCTCGTAGAGAATCAACCAATGATTCCATGATTGAATCCGATATTGGCTTTTCATAAGTTTCGCAATTTATCGGTGGATCTTCGATATTATTTAAACTTAAACATAATTCTTCGTTCTATAAAAATATATAAAATTAACATTATTATTACAATGTTTTCCGACAAGTTTTAGATATTTTTATTGCATTTGAATTTCTTTAACATTTATTTTACATCTTACTTAAATCAGCTTGCTTTTTATTTATACCTTTTATGAAAATAAATTTTTACTTCAAGATACAAAGACTATATATTTGCTATCAATCATCAATAAAGAATTAACCTATTTATAAGAAAATGTGCAACATAAAAAAATATTTTTAAAGTTCACAATAAGTTAAAATTTTCTAAAATTATATGCCAATCTATTTTCAATGCCAACACGCATCTCCCTGTAAATAAGGAGATTAACGGTTATATCCAAATTTCTTTATTGCTAAAAGTAAAATTTATAACAAATAGATTTTGCATTTCACAATTACAAAGAAATTTGTACATTTAATATGCTAAGTATATTTTTATTTTAATGTCATTTTCATAAATGTGCAATGTACTTCGGAGGTTGGGTAAACTTCATCTGAGTTAAAACTAAGTCCATAGTTCTTAGGAAACTTGCGGCGAGCTCGTTTGAAAGCGATGGACATCGCAATCCGAGAATTGGAATGCTCAGCACTTTGCTTTTCCGACATATTTCCCAAATTGTACATTCTCGAACGATCAACATAAAATTCAAAATCTAAAAAAATCGATGCTTTTTGATAATACGCTTAATAAAGCATGATAAAATCTTTATAAACACGTGTACTCTAATGTCTTTTTCAGTAGCTAATTTCAAGTTGGATTGAAATAATTATTCCAATTAAATTCAATTGTTAATGGAGTTGGCGGTAAGCGTTAATGAATTTTTTCCTTGAAAAACTTCAACCTGTTTATTTTATTAATGGAAAAATACTTGATTTCACAAAATTTTTTTTTTTTAATTTAAGTATTTTGATGTTTCCTCATTTTTTCAATTAATTTTATTATTTAAAATTACTGTATTATTGTAACGCAAGGAGCTTTATATATACATTATTAAAAACTTAATTCTATAAATAAATAAAATCTTTAATTTCAAGTATTTGATTTTTATTATAATTTCATCTTTCCAAATGAATAAAATAAAATTGAAATTAATATTATTGTTTAAACAAATAATTATTAGCATATGTAATTTTCAAAACAATATTTTTATTTTAATTATTTAAAGTAATATATATGTAAATTAAAGGATTGTCTTTTATCTATATTGAAATATTTATTTAAATGTTTTTTAATTTTTTGACCATAACTTTTATATTATTAATATACATTATACTACGAATAAGAAATTTAAATTTTTCATGTATTGATGCATTCAGTACTAATTTACTAATTGGAGAAAGCAAAATTTAAAATTCACGTAATAAAATTTGTATGGTAAAAAAGAAAGTAAAATTTACTTATGTAATAAATACGGTAGATTCAGAAGCTTTAGAAATATAATTATACAAAAAAACAAGAATTCAATAAAGCTAAATTACAACGCTTTAAGTATTATAAATTTCATTGATACAGATTAAATTATTATTGTGATTCATAAATATTTTATTTATAAATTAAATTTAAATAATTACATCAATTTTTAAAATATTTGCAATCAATTAAAATTATACAATTACATAAATAGTAGACTAAAATTTTTCTATTGTAAATAAAATAGTTATAAAAATTAAAATTTATGAATGCTAATATTTTTCTTATTTTAGTATTATTTTGTATCAAAACAATGCATTAAATTTTTTTTTCTTCAAAGTAATTATTGATACTTTTGTCATTTAATTATACATAATGGTAAACAAAAATTATAAGATCTAAGCGAATTATCTTCACGATAATAAAAAAAAATAAATTAATAAATTTTTTATTGGGTATAAAGGTATGATGTAAACATAATTAAAAATAATGAAACAAATTCTTAGACTTAATTTTATTTTTTCACTATCGAAATATAAAATATAATTTGATAACAATGTGTTGATCAATAAATAAAATGTCGCACTCAAAACATGTTACAGTATTTTTCTTGGGGAGCTCCAAGAAACTAGAATTGAATGTACGTCATTAATGATGATTTTAAAGTTTCATCATGTAATTTTTTTTATTTTTAATTAGTAACCAACTTAAAACTAATTTTATTTATACAAACTGACTCTCAACTTTAAAGTTTCAATCAAATTATCTAGAAACTCGACCTTTTTTTAATCGTTAAATTTAGAGAATCATCTTTAAATTTTTTTTTTCTTATTCTTTACCGCTTAATGGCAACAGAATTAATCTGCTTATCACTTATTGTACCGGTTGACCCGTCGATTTTATGTACAAAAAATATACCAATCAATAAGCTGCTTATTAAATACAAAATCCATCTACAAATATGACAGTTTACCTACATACTGTAATCTTCGTAAATCTGTATGTATTCATTCAAAAAAAAAAAAAATACACATATATATATGCGAGTGTGGGTGGGTACTAGTGTGTGTATCAAATGGAAAAGCAGCAACATTTTTATTAGATTCTGGCTTACGAATTTACCTTATAATTATATAATTAATTTTGAAAAAAGTATATAATATAATTATTACTTGGAATTATATCTCTTATTCCACCATAAAAAAAAAACTTTCATTTTATAACAGTAACTTTTTAATGTATGAAAAATTATTATTTATAATATAAAAAAAAAGTCAATTATATTTAAAACTAGTAATTCCACAAATTTAAATGTGTTGATTTATAAATAGCTTTCTGTAAAAATATTGTTTAAACAAATCATTTAGAAACTATGCAGTTGAATATCAACATCACCGAGTGGAGCAAATTAATCTGACTTCTAATAAATGCTTGCCTGCATTTACAAATGTTTTTGATCATCACAATTTAACAACTATTATCTCTTTTCATTTCATCTTTTAATTCGTTCTACAATCAAAATTGTTCTTGATGAGACATGGACGCTCGCGCTCTGCTCTAAATTAATCTATGTAATGTAGTACTTCTTCATTTAATGATATTTTTGAAATTTTTTTACACGATTCATGAGTTAAATTAGTAATATAAAATTTAACAATTAAAATTTATAAAAATTAAATAATTTTAATACGAGACTTTATTATTGATTATAAACTAAAGTTATTATACATTTTCAATTTATATTAAAAATGATTTTAATTATTTTCAATTAAATAAATTACTTGAATGTGTTGTTTTAATTAACTTAATGTTTACACTGATAAATTTCTCTATTATATAAGCACTTCTTCAAAAATATTTTTTTATTCTTAAAAAATACTTTTACAATTCAGATAATGTAAAAAAAAAAATTTTTTTTTTATCAATTCTATTACTAATACATTTTTACATTTTTAATAAATATAACTAATATGTAAATCATTAATTTTGACAGAATTCTGTAATGCTTCAATATTAATTTCAAACAATTACTTCAGTATTCAATAGTATTAATACCAATTTTTAGATAATATTATTATTATAAAAATATTTGTAATAATAAAAATATAATAACAATAGTGAAGTTATAATTATAATATAGTTAAAAATATAGTTAAAGATACGTCAATCATACATAATTTTTACATAATTATATTAAGAAAAATTAGACATTTTCTTATTTTATGAATATTCAAGGCACATAATTTGTTTTATGATAGTTTACGTTTTCAAGAAATAAAATTTTAAAATATTATTATTAAAAATTTATAATGTTACAGGTTTACCAAATAAGATATGGATGCAAATCAATCAGTATATTCTTATATTTCAATATGGAGGTCTTTCATTTTATCAATATTTTAGACATTTAAATTTGAGATTAAGAAAATTTGAATTTACTATTCAAGTTCCTATCGCCACTTCATAACGTATGTTCAGATTATAAATAGCAACTAAGACCTTCAGATATGGAGGGTATCTGCGAATGTGTAAATAAGCAATATGTCAAAAAACCGTAAAAGATTCATCTTGCTGACGATGAAATTGCACTTGTATTTTTAAATTATGTAGACAGATGTATAAAAAACTATTAGAATATATGATACAGATTATAAGTACTAAATAAACTGAAAGAAAAAAGTAATATAGGAAAACTGAATTACTTTTTTTTTTTTAAATATCATTAATTCATGATTTATATTAGAAAGCGCATAATATAGCATTTAAATAATTTTTACAAGAATGAAATTAATCTGGAACTCTTATCACAAATTTAAATAATGTATAAATTTTTTTTTGTGCGAAAGTTTTAGAATATTTAACTTAAATTTAACGTATATAAAACAAAATGTTAGAAGTATACAAATAATTTGATTATGTAAAAATTCTGAAAATTATTTTTAGACAGTCAAATTATTAGACTAAAGTTATAAATACATTATACATTAATGATACAAACACTTATTATAAACATTTAATAAAAACAAGGTTTTTATGTATACTTAATTTTTTAATATAAAATAAAATTCAAACTTGTTTAATATTAAATCTTAATAATTGTATGTTTATAATTATACTAAAAACTTTGTTCTCGGATATAATGACTAATCATTCAGGCACACAGAAACTTCATCTACAATCTCTAAACTGTAGAATTTTATTTTCAAGTCACTACTACTACTACTACTACTACTACTACTACTACTACTACCAATAATAATAATAATAATAATAATAATAATAATAATAATAATAATAATAATAATAATATAAAATTTGTTGTCCCTGAAGATTTTTTCTTAAAAATTAAAAAATTAATAATTAATAACTGTACTACTAACAATATTTTCCGGCTTTATGAAAAACATTTTATTTTTAATTAAAATTCAGCAAATTGATCTGTTTATTAAAAAGCTTATTTATCTTCATAATGAAGCATTTAATCAGTTAACGATAAATAGATATAGTTGACATGGTATTTAATATTCAAAAATTGAATTTCCAAGAGATAATTAAGTAAGAATTGCTAATTCCTATAATTGAGGAAACAAACATTCACAAAACAGGTACACAAATATAGAGGGTGAAACTTGTTTTGCAATTATATAATAGCACTCAATACACGATTATAATAATCATCAATGGAACTTTTGATTTATACATTTATTCATTATATAATACTTATAAACTCTATATTTTACTATATATAATTCACTTATGAGTGAAAGTAGATATAGGATTATGTGAATAGCGATCACATATTTGACACATATCACATATTTTGATTCTATAAGACTTGGTATTTCTTAAGGTTTAAAAGAGTATATTTAGAAAATTTAAATTAAAAATGAATATAATAGATATATAGTAGAATACAGAGTTTTATTAACAAACATATTGATCATGGAGAGTAATATTTTGCATTGACTCAAATATTATTTTATTTTTTGATCAAATTCATCTATTAGTTTTTCATAGACTTTAAAATGAATCGAATTTATTGAATCATTACTTAAAAATATTTCTTTTTTTCATAATTAATGCAATCATCTCATTGATAAATGCTATTTTCTTTTTAAAGCGTCTGTAAATCTGAACAGTTTTTATGTAATTACTGGATATATTTACATACTCCAGAGTAATATCATTACCTCATTTTTTGTTGTCAATCATATTTTACAAATAATGACATATTTTATTTTATAAATCAAGTAATTGTAATACCAATAAAAAAAGTTTTATTATCAATTTTTTACGTAATATAAAAAATTAAGTTATAAATTAATTTTAATGATGAGTACTTGAAAATAATAATAAAATTGTTTATATTCATATATACATTTAAAAAAACATGAAGTAAAATAAGTCAAGAATTCTATTACTACATTAGCTTTAGAAATATCAAGCAAATTTTGATCAACAAACGTTATTTATATTTAAAAAATAAATTTTTCGTTTTCTAAATTACAATCTTGTGAAAATATCTAAATAAACTACACACGTATACGCGTACACGTGTAGAATTTTCTTTTAAAAATTAAAAGTATTGTTTTTAAATTAATTTTAAATATTTATTAAATTCATTTATGCAAATTTTTAAACACAAACAAAAACAAATCGAATTTTTTTCAATTAATCCTATTTATTAAATTATAAAATTAATATTTTCTATTTTTAAATGGGATATTTATAAATATGAGCAAATTTTTTACTCAACTGCTTTCGATTTATTATATGTCATTTAAATAAATTTTAGAAATAATATAAAAAATTTTTTATTATAAACAAATTAAAAAAATATTAATTTGAAGAATTGCTTATAAATTATATATTAAATATCAATATCTACCAAGTCCATAATGAAGTATTCAAAATATTTATATATAATAATTTCTCTAAATTTCTAAAATTTCTGAAAATTAATTTATTTTTTATATTTGAGATTGTAAATCATCTAATGTTTTTTTTTGTTACTTTACTTGTTAATAATATTCAAAATAATATTGCACATAACTTCTTCTAATATATATTTCTAAGTTATTGCAACATTTTTGAATTTGAAAGGTATTGATTTTTAATGTTCATAATCCTTAATGTATAATTAAAGACTTTTATGTAGTAATTGGTTTTAGTATTATTATACCTATAATTAAAAAAAAAAATTTTATTTTACAAAAATGAGTGAAGAAAGTCTCATTTTTATACTTAAAAAAGTTTTATCTACTAATTCATATGAATTATATAAAGAATATTAGTTAATTAATAATTTATAAGTATTATTTTTTAAACATATTTTATAGTATCAATTTAAATATGTTTAGAAAGTAATTTTACTCAATTCATTAACTCCTTCCAGTAGCAAATAGTATTCCAAATTTTTTTTATGGAATAATAAAAACCATCACTTTTAAATTTGACAATAACTGAATTCGCTATCTTTAGGCAAATAATACTGCATTTGATATATAATTCAGTATACAATATGATAAAGAAGAATTAAAAATTACCTATAATGAAAAATAATTTTGTTCATTTAATAATGAGCTGATATTGACAAGAATCGCTCGTAGCAATGAATTTAGTGTAAATGTAGCAGGAATAATGTATTGATAGCATTAAAAGAAAAATGTTATAGACAGATAAAAATAACAATGAGATACTTTACTTTGATTAAACCGAACACCTTCTATTTTTATAATAAATATTCTTACAATTAATTTATTGACACTGATAAATTTTTACTTTCATTTTCATTTTTAATTCATTTTCTTATTAAAATTATAACGCGAAATTCGACACATTGACAAATATTTGAAAACAGTTCAATAAAAAGAGATGATTAATCCCTAAATATGAATGAATATTATTTAAATCTTTGAAATATGACTTGGTCTTTTCATTTATACAATATTTGAGTATTAGTATCATAAAAAAAAAATATATATATATATATAATTAAGTATCGATTATCTACCCTGACTGTTTCATGAATATAGAATAAAACTTAAAATCAATTAATAACATAAAATTAATATTCAAAATCCCTTGAAACAAGGTATTACTTGCAGTCAATGAAAATTTTTTCATTAAAATTAAATTCAATTTTAAATTGATATTTAATTTGAGTCTTTTATAATTATTTATAAAACTGAATGATATTTAATTTTAAGTAAATATTCAAAATCGTCTTTTAACCTGTTAACATTTTGAATAACGCAACAAAAAATAATAATAATAATTATATACTACTTAGATTAAAATTAACTTAAAAAAAGATAAAGTTACAATTAGAAAATCATTATAATTTCATGTTAATAGTCGCGTTAAAAAATAAAAAAAACAAAAAAAAAATTAATTTAACTTTAATCGTTATATCTATTGTTTTCGTTGCAGTATTCTATTATCCTATTTTTATTAGAAACTCACTTAATAACTATGAATCAAGATCTAAGTATTTTGAATCTTTTGCATGAAACGCGTGCGTCCATGTCTGGCACTTTATTTCGTATCTAGGATATCATTCGATAAAATTAATTAATTCATCCAGGGTGGCGCAGAAGTGACAGGTGATTGAAGGCTTTGTGAAACAGGCACCTGGTGTTGATGGTGATGATAACGTTGTAACGGTGGCCCTCGAGAATGATGGTGATGGTGATGATGGTGGTGATGATGTTGCTGCTGTTGCTGCTGTTGTCGCGATTGAGTGTAAGTAGGAGGAGAAGGAGGTGGTGGTGGAGGATTACAAATTGACTGAACAAGTGGTAACGCAGAAGGTGGTTGTGCTGGTGATTTCATCGCCGTGTAGGGCGTAAAATGATTAAATTCGTGGTCGGAATTCACCGGATGCTCTGGCAACGCACCTTGACTAGGTGATCGACTCCCATCGGACCCTGAAATATAAAATCAAATTTCTCGTAATTTTTGTAAGAGAACACAGTATTTAATAGAGGAGACAGTTCGATCGATTTAATATATTTTTATGCATTAAAAAAATTTTCATTTTTATATCTAATTTTTAACTTCGTTATTTTTACAATGTGCCAATAGTTATATCTGTAGAATTTAGAATCATATATTCTTCTGAGAAGTAATCAATTTAGCAAATATTTTATTTTGCTCGAACAGGATTCACGTTTTTATGCAAGTTGTTGATTTCATTCAAAACTTTATTGATATTTTGAATTTCATTATCTTCAATTACAAAATAAAGAATGATTTAACATATACAAAAAATACTTCTCAACTAATTCTTGGAAAAAACATTGGCTTTACGTGTTTTAGATTAAGCCTAAAATCATTATTTTTAAAATCCTTGATAATTTATCTAATATACTTAAATAAGTATTTATTTTGAATTGCCATTTACAATTTATTTGTTGCTTAAAAACAGTTTTTTAATACCTCAAAAATTACATTCATAAATATTTTTAAGAAAACGTATATTTAAAAATATACAAATACTTGTAGATTTGTAGATGTACATGCATATATTTTATAATACTAATTTACATTTAGAAAATTTTTACATTTAAAGGTATCTAGCTTTAAAACTCAGGAAATATTATTTGAAAGGAAATAATATTTTTAGAGGTATTCTTAATGATACAATGCATGTACACTTACAAGATTTGTTTTTTCCAATAGTTTATAATTCTACAAATTCAATAGTAATTTTTTATTATTCATCATAAAAATATAATAATACAAGCAAACCTTGTAGCATGAAATATATGTAATACATATATATATATATATATAAATATACTTTAAAAAGTATTATCATATGTTAACATTTTATTTATAGATAGTTCAACATTTATAAAAAATGATAAAACTCAATAATCAAACTGAAATAGAAAATCGAAAATTTAATATAATAATAAACTAACAAGAATGTCAAATTTAAAATATTCAATTAAGGTAAATTTTGAAAATAAAATAAGTTATTTTATTGATAATTAAATATTAATTGTGTAATCATATAGTCTTAATCTTGATCTTTGTTTTTTGTCTAAATTTATATTGTTTCAATATTAAATTAGAATTTACAAATTCCTATTTTAATAAAGAAAACCAAAAAATATAGAAGTTTTTTTAGTAAGAACTAATATGTACTTTTAGATAAGGATATATCGATTTCCAAAAATATTTTTATTTAGCAATATACATATCTATTATAAAAAAATTGTTTAAATCATTAATAGTATTTTCAAACTGACTATATAATACTAATATACCAGCAAAATTATTAATATTTGATCAAAAAAAATAATTTGATTTTAGAAATTTATATACATACATATATACAATTTCTAAATATATGTTAGAAAAATAATGAAAAAATAATATAAACAAATATAATTCACATACATGCATTAAACAAAAATTAAATTTATCAAAAAAATTAAAAATGATGTACGATTAAAAAATTTCGAATATTAAAGATATCGAATTTTAAAATTCAAAATATAAATTGACTTTATTGCTTAATATTAAAAAATATAATTCAATATTACAAAAGTAACTTCATTGATAAAAGTAGTAAAATAAAAATTTTAATATCTTAAAATATTTTAATTAACAGTTCACTTCAAGTAAAGAAGTTATGTTACAATAGTAATTTGTTTTTAATCGACGTAATACATTTAAATTTTTTACTTATTTCTATAATACTAAAATTATTTTTTCATCTTTATTACATACAGCAATTTAGTATGATAATTTTGATCGGTTGATTCCATGTACTTATACATTTTTAACTGATACATTATCAGACTAAATCGATGTACGATCGAACCATCTCCTAATGTTATTATTAAAAAAAAAAAAAAATGATATATTATACCTTGCCTTCTTTTTTCTTTTTTATTTTGGAATATTTACCCTGAACAAGTCTCATTTGTGGTGGAGGTAGGTTGATTGGTGGAGGTGGCGCTCCGTGATAAGACATGTGATGCTGCTCGTTGTCACGAGGCATTGGTGGTGGTCTATTTGGAGGAAAACGCGCAAAATGTGCCTGCCACGGCGACTGGGGAGGTAGCCCCATTGGGTGAGATCCTGGAGGTGGACCGACATTACGTCCATGGTCTCCATTCATTGGTTGTTCACACCCTGAAATAATAAAAAAAAAAAATTGTTATATATATACCTTGTACATTCTCAATTTATGTGTTTGTTTCACTGTTAATTTGTACTTTAATAAATAAATAAATAATTTTTTTTTTTCTAATAATTACCTTACCTCAAGAAGATTTAAAAACTAACGAGAAAAATAGATTCAAATATTCTTTTTATAATTTGAAAAATGTAAGAGATTGGATCTTGAAAGGTTCAATTTTAAATATATAATAACAGTTGATTAATTGCACTAACATTTTATTAAATGTGTTCAAATTTTCCAATAATAATAATAAAAATCATTTTCTAATAATTTATCTATAACAAGTTTATAGTTTCAAAATAAAATTTGAAAATAACTTTATTTCAAGATCATTTTAAATTAAATACGATATCACATAAAACATCACTATTGATTTTACTAAAGAATGAATATATTTAATAATGAACATAATAAATAATGAAGTATATTAATTATTTAAAAATATTTCTTAACTTTAATGTTCACATCTTCTTTCCGCAAAATTTTAATTTAATAAAAATAATAAGAAATATTTAAAATACATAAAAAAAAGATATACCTGGATTATGACCAGTAAATTGTTGATCCATATTGCGTCTATCATCTGCATGAAAAAAATTTAAAATATTAAAATAATGTTAACATGAATTATATTATAAAATAATTTCATAAATAAAAAATATATGCTAATAAGCTAAATGTATCGTGCATGAAATATTCTGGGGGCTTTATCTTCACTGTTTCGACGTCTAGCACCTCTCATTCCTGAGGAAAAATTAATTGCAACTACAATTTCCATACAGTAAAACAAAAATAAATTGCAGAATATCTGTAAAACTTTTTCAGCGATAAATAAAGAAAAGAAAAATGGCGACTTTCATCATAGATAAAAAGACATTAAAAAAAGAAAATTAAAGGAGTCGAAAGCGGATCATCTGTAGATTTTTGATTTCATTATCTCTGAAACTAAAAATGTTCTAAAAATTATCTATACTCTAATTTCTAATGATAAAAATAAAAAGTGAAAAAATATTTATATATATATATATATATATTTGCATTTATTATTCAATAAATACAGAAGCAAGTCCGAGCGTTGAATCATTATGCTGTCTGTGGCGATAGCCAACTGCAAAACAAGAATGGTGAATTATGATAAAAAATTTGTGAATGTTTTTATTTTACTCGTTTATTTATAAAAGTTTCCTAACAAGCTGTAGCAAGAAGCGTTTTAATATGACTAAAATGCAGAGCTAAAGCGAAGAGGTATAAAAACTTTATTCTTTTTTGGAGATGTTGAGAGTTTTGTTTATTTTATAATATTGAATAATTTTTTCATTAAGAAAAAATTTCGCACCCGTGATGTATTTTTTTATTATATGGATAATTTTTGCTGCTGTAATGATGCTGTTTATGATCCTCTTACGTCGTAACTATGAAAAAAATTAGAGGTACGAAAAAAATTCTTAATTTAAAATATTATATTGACATATGTGTATGTACGTGTGTGGATATATGCGCGAGTATGTACATATATACATACATATATATATATATAAATACACACATATATATATATATGTATACATATACACACACGCACAAACAGTTGTGCAGGTACATCCAAATAAACGTTGATTCCTGGTTTAGATTATTTATTTTATTTTTAAATGAAAAATGAGGATGAAAGAATGATGTATTTACCAACTGAGTAAACAATTTTTTATTTAATAAAATACCTTGAATAGCAAAATAATATTTTTGATTAAAAGTGTAGTAACTATTGCATTGTAGATGATTTGATAAAAACCCTAACCAATAAATATCGAAATGAATCATTTTTTAATGACTGTAAAATCTGATGTTTTAAATCGTAATTTTGTAAATTAAAAATAAAATCCATAGAAAAGTAATAAAAATATTTTTAACATTAAATATATAATTTACAGCAGTTACAATTTTAAAAAGATATGTTGAAGGGCTTTGTAAAATCATCTACAATTATTTTTATCAACATTTCTAATTTACTGAAACAAATGATAAATAGTTAAATAAATTTCAGGCAATTTTTTTAATTAATAATAATAAAAAAGAAAAAAGAAAAAAAAAAGGAGTAAAAATAAATCAAATAAAATACAGTATCAATGAATAAAATCATAATAAAAATATAGATAAAAGCTCGTGTAATAAAATGCAAAAAAGTTACTCAGTCGGTTGCGAGCGACTTTCACAGCACCTGTACTTCTCCATCATATCTAATCTTAAAACTACTGTGAAAAGAAATTAAAAAACACAAAGAAAGACTTTATTAGACGAAAAGAATAACTAAAATCTCGAAGTTGATTGAATTTCTTTTATCTATACAACCTGTAGCAAAAAACGAATAAAAAGATTTTTCATTTTAAAAGAAGTCATCCTACGTTAAAGGAAAACATAATTAATCCGGCAGCGTTTGCACTTCAAAAATAAATAGTAAAGAAGAAGAAATTTATAAATTAGAATTAAAAGATAAGGTGATTAAGATAACGTTCACACTCGCGCACGATGCATACACAAAGGGAATAAAAAATAATTAAATTCAAAATTCATGTTCGTATTAATATTCCAGAATCCTGCTTAAGTCATCCACCAATCTCTTTCACCGCCTCCCTAAAATATTTTGCATTAACTACAGACCTGGATACGGAGGTGGCATTAGCAGCTGCTTGCCCCCGCCGCGATCGCCCAGTGGAAGACTCGAAGCAGCTCCTGGTGGCCCGTGCATCATGTGCTGTTGTTGCTCACCTTCTCTGCTTGAACAATGGAGTTGTTCTTATTAGTCGAGACGCGCGCGAACATTCTTTACCGAGTTCCGACTTGGCTTTTATTTATTTATTTATTTCGAATTTTACTTTTTCATACGTTCATTATTTCATTTGTTATTTTTATCACCAAAGGAGTGGGTATGGGGCCAAGGAAGGGAGTTACACTTCAATTATTAACTAATTCGTGTTCAAAAAATGTAAACCAAACTTGTATTCTCGCGCATACATACGTATATATACATATACAAATATATACATACATACATACATGTAAATGTACATATATGCGTGCGTGCGTGGATACGTGTGTGTGTGTGTGTGTGTGTTTGTGTGCAAGTTTAAATATACAAAAATACTTGTATTCTCATGATTGAAAATTATTAATGCCAAACAGTATGGTATTATTTTGGTATAACCCTCTAATAATCTCGAAAGCTCATTTAGAATAAATTGTTTTTCGTGTATAGCTGTTTACTCAATCATTGAAAAAGGTAAGACCATTTGAGGGTTAATTTACCAATTGTTAAATATTTTTAATGAAATA
This sequence comes from Eupristina koningsbergeri, assembly GCA_018907245.1. Taxonomy (NCBI): domain Eukaryota; kingdom Metazoa; phylum Arthropoda; class Insecta; order Hymenoptera; family Agaonidae; genus Eupristina; species Eupristina koningsbergeri. Next base: position 1,536,283 of record JACCHV010000020.1, read on the forward strand.
TTCTTAAACTTTATGTTAAAAATATTTCTACATCAATGACTTTATTTATTTTTATATATATAAAAAAAAAAAAAAAAAAATAAAAAAATAAAAAAAATATGTATATATAATACATATACATAAATTAATTTTTCCAGTCAAAGAATAAAAAATTTTCTGTTTTCTCCTATATTTTTAAATAATTTTTTTTTTATTTTTACAAAGCTATTATTATTATAAGTTTATTGTTATTTTCATTATTATTTATTAAATTGAAATTTTTTAATTTTTTACTTCTTTTTGTTTAAAATATAAAAATATATCAATTTAAAATTATCGAACAATATATAATGCACAAAATTATATGAATTACTTATTATTAACTTTTTTTTTATAAAATATTTCATTAAATAATTAAAAAACATTCTGTTTTTCATTTACTCAAAATTTTTCTTACCTAAATTTGTTTTTCTTTTATCTATATACTTATTCATATAAATAGTTACAAAACATAAATTTCTTAAAATCTATATATTATTTTAATTGAGTAGTATCTGTATTAAAAGACTTTTTCCTATACGTATTACTTTGTTATTTTGGATTTTATTTTTTTCTTTTCACCTTTCCTTATATAAGTCCTGGAAATGTCTGAAATAATAAATCATTCCATCCACATAAAGCTGCAAGTTTTTTTATGAAACACGTGATAATCATAGTATTTTTAAAAATTTAATTTTTAATGAAAAAGTTATTTAACAGTGAAATATTTTTAACTTCAAAATTTACAGTAATCTTTTATAACAGCTTTTTAAATATTTCGTTAATAAAACAAAGATCTTTAATTTGGGACTATAATATTGATGGCTGTATATTTAAATGTTGATATAACATAATGTATCATATTAGTATTAGATTTTAAAAAAAAGGTTTTAATCAATGTAAATGAGGTTGCTAATAAAAGGGGCGAATTAAAATTTTAAAATAGTAATTCTCATGGAATTAGTACTTGATTCACTTGTGCACTTCAACTTCTTAAAATGAAAGCAACTTACGAATACGTAAAATAACATTTTTTTTTTTTTTTTTGATACACTGATGAACAAAAGCAAGCGACTTATATGATAGCATAAGCTGGTATGTTTCTGGTAAAAATATAAAAAAGAAACTGCAAAGCCGCATAAAACGTACTTAATCATGATTAGTTAAAGAGTGAATAATGATTTATAATATATGAAGAGTGTCGTGAAAGAATAACTGTGCAAATCCTGATTTGTGTAAAAAATTGCCTTGAATTTTGATAATTCAAAATCCTGTTGACATTATCTTTAATTTTTTTCTTTATTTCATACGAAATGCTATTCAATTACACAGTTTTGTCATTCAACTCTAAGTACCTCACCAATAATCAAATTTTTTCATTATTCATTCTATCATAAATTCCATTAGTATGGTGATGTAATGTTTTCCGTTTTATTTTCAATATATTTTCCGTACACAAAAATAAAAATTTTTATATGTTTAAATTTTTTAGTTAATATTTAACGTTCATTTTGTATTGCTTAATTGTACGTATAAGAAAAAGGATTTTATATTTCTTCTTTGAAGTAGAATTATTAGATAATTGTATTATCTACAATTATGTATTAAGTCCGAAAAACAAATATTCTAAAACAAATAATACAATTAATACGAGAAATAAATATCACTATTTGATACAATATTATGAGCTCCTGGATGCTTGTTTGAAGATATTGCTGGTTACTTTTAAAACTAAACTAGTATGAATAAATATATATATAAGTAAATAATATTACTATTTAACTTAGATTTATAAAATTAATAACTTACCCATTGCCATGACGTTGTGTTGGTGGCCTATTTAATTGATGAATAAGAGGTTCCTAAAAAAAAATTATTAAAAAATAGTATAACAATTAATAATTAGTTTAAAAAGTTAATAAATATTAAATTATAAAAAACACATTTAAATTTAAATTTAAAAAAAAAATTTGTGTTAATAAATTATTTATTATTGATATTTAGTTTAAATTTTTTACAAGAAAAAAAAAAGAAAATATATTATAAATAAAATCTTTGTTAATTTTAATTATTCTTACTGGTGCTCCTTCAACATCCGAAAATCTTCTTTTTACACCTTGTCCTTTGTGAAGTTCAGCTATATCCGAATTTTGATCAAAATGAGGCTGAGGTTGGGGTGGTTGAACAGCAAAATGTATTTGAGGCTGTATTTGACCATTTTGATAGTGCACTTGCTGTGCGTGATACTGCAATTGAGGTTGCATATCCGGAGGTGGTACACCATGATGTGGTACACTAGTAGGTGGCATTTGTACCTTTAAAAAAATTGGATGATGATTTTAGTTTTAATACAATAAACTTATATCTTGATTAATTAAAATTTAAATTATTAGTTAAGTTTATAAAATAAACCAAGCTTTTAATACTTTATAATATTATAAATGTATTAATATGTATATTTTTACTCTATTTCCTATTATTATTATATAATCATTTTAATGTTTTGAATAATTTCACATTAGATTTAAAATAAAATAATAAAATAGATCATATTCAGAATAATCAAATAATTATAAATTTTATATTTATAATTATATTTATATTATTTTATATTTGTACAATAAAAATATTCATCAGAAATACTAAATTTAATACTTTTTAAAATATAAATATTAAGATTTTTATAATGAATTTAATTTTAAAAATGCAAGCAAAATTTTTACCTGGATTTGACCTTGAGGTGGTTGAGGTAGTTGTCCTTGATAAAGCCATGGAGCTGCTTGTGGAGGTGGATGAGATGGCGGAGGTACACTTGTAATTATATTCATGGAATGTTGAATTTGATTGACAGAAGGTGGAGGAACCATTTGTGGTGGAGGAACTGGCTGAGGTGGCATTCCCTGATCCACAGGTCCTATAATCAATTTAAATAATTATCAATTTTTAATTTTGATAATAAAATTATATTTTCTTCTCTAATTTAATAACTATTTTTATTATTAAGAAAAATATTTTTTTATCAAGCAATGTTGCATTATTAAAAATAATTTTTCTTTATTAATTTCTATTTTTTCATGTAAATTAGTATTGTTAACAATAAGAGTAATTTTTCAAAATAACATATTAGTATATCTAGAAAAAAATGATTGCAACCAAAGAAAATTAATGCTGGGAACTAATTTTATCTGATAGATATCACCATCTTCTTGTTAGCTTAAATGAGTAAATCTCCATATATTTTATTCCAATGCGAGTTATTTAATTTTATCGTACTAATATATTTATTAACTTTTTTTCATTTAAAATTTATTAAATTAAAATTTAAACTTATATATATATTTAGGCACATTTTCCATGGATATAGTTCGCATGATATACAAATTCTAAGAAACTTTTTATACACAAAGATATTATATTTCTAGAATTCTAACTTCCTATATATGTGCATTATAAAACTATTACTTATTTCAAAATTGCTCTATACACCAATTTCATATCATTCTAGTTCACATAGCTCATATTTTATTCTTAATCACAAATTGATATACTTATATTAATTGTATAATTATATACAATTGATATACATATATTAATAATGTACAAGAAAAATCAATACCTCTAAAGCTCTCTGTTTCCCTTTCGCTGTATTTTTCTCTCATCTTTTTACTCATTGCAGTAATTAATTTACTTTGTCCATCTTCTTTTAATTCAATTTTAATTATTAGTTGCTGCTTGTACAAGAATTTAAAAATACTAATTTTTAAAGTAAAAAATAACAATTAATATTTTAAGTGTTCTACAACTTTGCATAAAAATACAAATTAAATAATGATACTGTGTAAAAATTTATTGTATAAACAAATTTTTGATAAAAATTTTGAATTCAATTAATAGTGTAATAAAACTTTATATTTTAATGATTTAATTTAAAACTAATTTATTAATAAGAATTATTAAATATAATTGATATTGAACTAAAAGTTTGTATTAAATGAAATTCTAATAAAAGATATCTTAAAATAAAATATGTTTAATTTCAATTAAAATATTGTATATACAATTCCTTTTATCAATATTCTTGTATATTGTCCCATTTTGTTTATATTTCTTTTAAATTCATACTAGTACAAAATAGAAATTATTGTATATATTTTTTATTTTAATAACTAAGAATTTTACAACATCGGTAAAATATAATTACCTTCTTGAGGATGAGGTATTTCACTACCAGGTGGTAAAGGTGGCTGTTGATTGTGCTCTGACATGGATTGTGATGTGGGTACTATATAACTTTGTGATACAGGAGGAGGAGCATGCATTTGCATTTGTGGTGGTGGTGCCTGGCCTTCAAATTGTGGGGGCAAATGTTGAGGTGGAGGCGGAGGTGGAGGTCCCATTCCTTGAGGAGGTGGTTCATGATTCTGCTGAAGCTGCTGTGGCGGTGCACCATGTTCACCATGGATTACAAATTGAGCCTGGCCTTGAGCAACAGTTGTTTGTACTGGCTGGTACTGGATCTGATAAGTCTGGGAGATAGGTGGTGGAGGTTGATTTGGTGGAAATGGAGGTGGAAAATGTAAATGTAATAAAGATGGAGGAGGTGGCTGTTGATTCATATTCATTGCACCTAGAATATAAAAATAAAGTATTCTTGAGTATATTTCATAATATAAATGAATTATTCAATTTATGTAAAAAATATAATTATGTTAAATTCTCTGTATTTTACCATTTAAAAATAGAAGTTTAATTTAATCAATTTCAAAATTTTTAAATTATTACATATAAAATAGTATAAATACTTGTTTTAAATAATATAATATAACATAAATAAGCAAAAATATTGCTTAATCATAAATAAACCTAAGATTTATCATATAAAAATAAATAGGAAATGAAGAAGTCTGGAAATTGAGTAATTGAAATGAGTTTTTACTTGTGAATTGGGTTTTCTTATTTTAAGTCAAAGCTATTAGATTTACTATTGCTGAATATATAACATTGGTGTAAATATCATTATCTTTCTTTCAACAATTGGATAACTTTTTCATATTCATAGAAATTCATATACCTAAATGGAACCTAGATAATATTTCAAAACAATTAAGGTAAACATAATTCAAATACTAGGATATAAAGGTCATACAAACAATGAAAATATTGATAGATTGGTTAAAAAAAAAACCAGTAGATGTTAATGAGAGTTTCGTTTATCATTTCTTAGTATTTAATAAATAAAGTGATATGGTTTTCAGATAAATAATTCAAAAATAAAAAATAACAAGGCATCAGTTCAATATTTGTTGAAAGTAAATTCATTAATAAACGAAACTCAATTAAAAAAATTACATAAATATAAATTAGTAATTGATTATATCCTAAGATATTGTGGAATAGACTATGAAACAAATAAAATCGATCCAAATATAAAGTTCAAATACTGCCACATAGAGTACCAGAGAATCAAACATCTCTGAATATTTCTCTTTCAAGAACACAAGATGGATAATACAAGAGTTGTGTGAATAAAGCATTTTCAATAATGTTGTTCTAAAATAATGTATTCAATTGTCAGGTTCATCAATAAAAATTAGAAAAGTAGATGAAAGGGGTTTTTCTGTACAAAATTAATGCACATTTTTTTCTAGAATTAATAGACATTTTCTTGAGAACAATCCATTTATTTGCATCACACCATTATCATAATCACTTTTTAGTAAAATTTTTTTTGTAATGTACAGAAGATAAATGTATATTTCAAAGTAAAAAGTTTAAAATTTTTTAATAATTTAAAGTTATTATTAATAATGTATTATTTAAATATTATATTAGTTGAAAAATTAATTTCAATATTAATATTATTGAAAATATCAAAATTTAAATAGAATATTTTATTTATAAATTTTTTTTACCTGAAGGAGGTGGCTGTTGTAAATTAACATTCACAGCTTCAATAATATTTTGAGATGGAGTAGTAGGTCTGGGTTGAGTATATACATAAGACACAGCTCCATTAATTGATGCACTACTGCTCATAAAATTTTGTGGTGGTGGTTGGCTCATGACATACATTTGTGTCATTGGTTGAGGAGAATTTTGTGAACCAGCTGGTGGGAGGCCTTGAATTTGTAGTGGCTGACCAGGATGTATTTGATACTGGACTTGATTTATTCCTGGTGGTGGACCAATCAATTGAACTTGACCAACAGATGGTGGAGGAACAAAAGTTTGTATTTCCTGCATGTTTTAATATATAAATTGAAGCATATTTGTAAAAACTTTATTTTTGAAATTATTAATCATATAATTTTTTTATTTAATACTTTGACTTCCTTAAAAAAAAAGTTGTCTGACATTTTACATTAAATTTCTAATATTATGAAAATATTATTTGAAACACTTTGCATGCTGTTGATTGACAAAGAATAATGATCTATGATTATTGTATTAAAATTTTTTGCCAATATTTCAACAAGGAATATTCCTAGTAGAAATGTAATATTTTTAGGAAAATCTATCATTATAAATATTATAGTTATCTAAATATTTATAAAATTTAAAATCATGTACCGGAGGTTGTTCTGATGGTGGCATTGGTCCAGCAGGAGATGGAACATGAACTCCAGTTGGAGGAAGTGGTCCTTGTCCTGGAGCACCAGCAACTGTGGCTGTAAGTATTGTCGCTGGGAGACTAACAACACTACTCTGAGGATGCTGAATCATATCTGAAAAAAATTGATTTATATTCAATTACTGCAAATATTTATTTTTTAATTTTAAAAATTATACCTTGATGAATTGTAACAACATTTGGTTGACCCAATGTACCCATATTCATGGTTTGAAATTGAGCTAAAATAAATAATTAAAATTGAACATTTATCATAATTTTTATTTTAATTTTTTAAAGTTAAATTAAAACCTTGTTGTATATGTTGTATAGATTGCTGCTGTATTACTTGTGATTGAACGGGTGGAGGTTGTTGTTGTATATATGACTGTAATTCTGATTGCATTGTTTGAATTAAATTAATTGCTAACTGTTTTGCATTTTGCAATGCAACAGGATTTGGGTGTCTGTAATATATAAAATCGTTTTTAATTTAAATAAAATAAAAGAAGCTATCAATAGAAAATTTTTTTAAAAGAAATATATCTTGTATAAATAAAAGTAAAAATATGATCAACATACTCTATACATAAGTGCAAAGGTTCTGGAGACTCAGATCCTAACGCTGAATCGACAAATTGGGAACCACGACCTCTTAATGTAATTGTAGCACCTGTTTCTCCTCTAATATATAATAAGTTTGCACCACCTGCTCCAATAATGCGTCCACGTAAGTCAAAACCTTGTGGTGCATTTTCAATACCAACACAAATTTTTTCCTATATTCAACACAATTTAGTTATAATTTGTTTTATAATAAATCAAAAAGAAAAATATTTTAAATCAATAAATATTATAAACATGGCTCAGTATTATACTATATAAAAAATAATCATAGAACAGCCTTACCACAGATGGAACTCCTGAATGCAAACTCATCAATGGTGGAGGAGCATTTGTAAATCGACTTGGTCTATTTAAAGAACTTCTATGTTCAGTCTTAATGATATCATTAATTTTTTTTACAGCCACTATGAAAAATAATATACAATTAAAAAAAACTTAATATGTTGTAAAATATGTATGAAGAATAAAAAAATTTTAATAATAAAATATTCAATTACAATCAATATTATGTTTAGAATGTCCTTGTATATACAAATAAAGAGGACGTTCATGAGGACAACGAATTTTTTCTTGTTCAGTCATAAAACGTCCACGGGTGGATACTGTTGCACCTAGAACACACAAAATATTATTTGGTAAATTTTACTAATAATTAATAAATTATAGCTTATGAATTATATTTAATTTAACTATAGTTACCTGAGAAGGAATTAATTTCATCTTGTATATAACCTTTTGTTAATAAAGTCCTTGCACTAGGTGGAGTTTCATTAATTTCAAATTCTGTTGTATACATTTCAGTACTTTTGTATCCACCATTAGATGTTATTAGCTACTTAATAAATATTAAATCAATTAAATCTCATAAAATTAAATATTTTAAAAATAATATCTTAACTATTTTCTTTATATTTATAAATATATTTAAAAAAGAAAAATGATTAAATAATTTTCATACCTTATTAATACCATCCATGGATTTTAATTTTCCTTTAGCCATGTGTAAGGAATTGATTCTAATAGCTGCATTAGCAGCTTTTTTCATTGTTTTAGCTTATTATGCAATTTCACTTAAAATCTATTTTACAATATACACATCCAATAAACATGGACCAGCCGAGATCTAATGCTATTAACATGTTGTTTTTCTGTATATTGAACAATGTAGTTGAATTCTCTCATATACCTTTTGAAACACATGTGACCTATCACGTTTCTAACGATAATGCACCGTTAAATCTAACATATGAAAATGGAGTAACTAAAGCCCTACAGTGCACTATTGAAATCTCAGCCTGTTGAAGTTTATCCATGTAGGCTTCCACAATTAAACTTGCTTTGAATACAAACTTCTGCCTACTTGTACATCCAGATACTGAATAACCTGTCAAAGCTGATTAGAATACATAGGTCAAAATATTTTCAAAACATCATTAAATAAAAATTAAAAATGATTACTTATATTTATAAATATAACATCTTATACAATATAAAGATCTTAAATTATGTAAATCTATTACAGTAAAGAATGTAGAAAAAATTACAAAGGCCACAGTTTGTTTCTCAATATTATAATATTATAATGTATAAAAAAAAATAATTGATTAAATATCAAGTGCATTAGAGGCAATAAAAAATAAAATTAATTTGTATTTTTCTACTTTTAAATTATTATTTTTTTAAATTGAGTAATTTTTCGAATTGATTAGTCTTGTCTTTATTTATTGGGTTATAAAACACAATCCAGTGAAAATAAGTGTCATTATCAATAAAAAAAACTTGTCGTAAAGTTTTATTTCAAAAGAAAACTTAGCAATTAATCGATGAGCTATTAATTAAATAATTTTTTGACGAGTGCACATGTATTGACTATTAAAATTATATTTAATATTTTTCGTACGAATTAATGAAACTTGCACGATTATTCATTTTAAGAAGCTATAATACATTTTTATGAATGGACGATATATTGAGCTATTATAAATTTCCATTTAAAGTTTTAATTATTTCATCACCAATGGAAAGTACCATTGTCGCATGCATTATACAAATTTCAGATAAAAATTTATTATCAAAGAATAAGCCCCTCCCCAAACACAATAAAACAATTTGCAGTGGAAAAACCATTACCACTTTACAGAGCACAGATTTTGTTCCTCAATCGGAAAAAGGTAGCTCTCCTCTGGAGCGGCTGGGATATTTCCCTCGGCTCCTACTGAAGTACAGTAAAAAGCTTCATCGCGGGTACTCGGTTTCGAGGAAAACGGGCAAAAAGCATCTGCAGGTGATCGAGAAAAGATATCCGCTTGTAGGTGTGCGTATGCGTGCGTGCGTGCGTGTGGGTGTGTGGGTGTGCGCCGTGTCGCGCGCACGAGACCGAGTCTTGGCTGTGTATCCGCTGCCAAGCGCCGCGAGGGTTCTGATGGACTCTGCGAAACTGGGGTTGAACGACCACGCCTGAGCTTCAACTCCTGGCTCCCGGCGAAGACGCGCTCCTGACACTCTGCCCACCCTCGGGATCGGCTCGACTTCGCGCAATTGCCCCGTCCGCCTCGAATCGATGATCGATCGACACAGAGTGCAGCCTCACACGCGAAAACCCCGACTCAACCCGAGTGTTTTCAGTGGCTTCACTGATGCAGCTGCACACCGTCAGCCAGTGCTCTGATATGATGCGAAAAAATCGATTCTGCGCAGTGCGGCCCTCCCCCCGATTAGTCGACGTCAGCGCGCCCTTTTCGAACTTTCGAAAAGCAGCCTACGGGCTCGCGAATCCACTGCGCAGAATCCACTCTATCCGCACGACATCGGATATCAACATCTCGGGCTGCCACCATTCCAGTCCATTCCATTTCTACTTGTGGCTTTCTGCATCCAACTTGGCCACTCACCGCCGAGAAATATGAGAAAGTGAGAAGGAGGTCAGCTAATGCCTAACCAATCGTGAAAACGGAAATCAGAAGGGGATAGGAATTGACCGATGGACGATTGCTTCCGTCGCCCGATTCCTGCTAATGAAAATTTAAAACGCTTCGTGCTCTTTTTCGAGCTTGAGGCCATTTTATTAATTGCTAACGCGACTTGCTTAATTCCCTCGCAATCTCCTTCTTTTTCTCTTTGCCAGTTGCTTCCTTTTTTCGTTGGCGGTGCGTGGAAATGCGCGACGCAAAAGCTTTCCATTAAATTGATAATGCAATCTTGCGCATTCGAGATTTTACATCTTTAAAATACATCTTTTGTCAATTTGCTCGATTTTTTACTCAGTCTCGTAGCCTTTTAATGGAAATCACACTCGGAGAGAATTCAATTCAAAACTAATCAAGCCAATTCTTCTGTCTTTAACAATGTCTTTTCAAAATTACTTTTTCATACTAATGATACAATAGTGGAACTAATTTTTTGTGGATAATGGTTCTATTTAATGTTCAATTTCCAAATTTTATAATATACTTACCGGTAAATGCTTACTAGAATTCGTAGAATTCAAAAGTAAATAAAACACAATGTGCTTAAATTTTTACATTACGCGAAAGCCCACAATTTATTCGCAAAAATTTAAAAACTCTGTTCATCTATATATTTTTCTAATACTATTAACAATGCTTACAACACAATATAAGGTTATACAATGTGCTTTGGAATTTTATTCTAAACAAGGATCAAAACCGCTTAATTAAATGAGTGTAGGTGCATTTAATAAATAGCCAAAAATGATATCGATTACTTTTTTTTAACTAAACTTTAAAAAAACGTATTTATTTTCGTGTTTAATATTTTTATTCCTAAAACTGTTTATCGACCTAACACACTAAAATTTTGAATATTTACTTTTATATTTTCTGTAATATTAGGAATTAAACAAATTAACACAATATGATGACACATTGTTGATAAAAACTCTACGTTTATTTTTATAAAAATTTGTTTAATACGCTGTTCTAGGCACAAAATACATATGAATAAAGTTATACACACATTTGCATTACGATTTAAAATATTGAGTATACAAATATAAACATACATGTAAATATTATATCGAGAGTCTTCTGCGAACAAATTAACTTATTTTACAGTTTTGCACAATTTAGAGACAGGAGAAAATAATGGAAAATTGAAAACAATTCCAAACGTGAAAAAGCAATTTCTTGCTTCAGACCTGAAAATTAATAAAATACAATCAACGCAATTTGGTGAAGCACCTTCGTTGATTTACAGGATAGTCCGAGGCTAAACCTGGCTTCCGTTCTTAAATTTGCTGATAAAAAGCATAAAAAATTTATTAAAACACACACTGGCATATTTATTAATAATCCATATAAAAAGTTTTATAAAGTTTATTTTTAATTACCACTTACAATATTTTGTACATTTTTTTAATACGAAAGTCTTTTAATTTACTAAATATTGAAATAAATATGTGATGTTATTGAAACAGAAAAAATAATAAGTTTATTTTGTAAAATTTTGATGCAAATTACGAAAATTATATTTATAAGTGAAACGACTCACTTGATTAACCGCATTATAAGTTTAATTTCTTTACTTTTTTTAATTATTAAATATTGATTATTGGTTTGAACACAGGCTTCATAAAATAAAAATAACTATAGTCTAGAAAAGTAAAAGAAATATAGCTTATATATTTTCTAAAGGAAAATACTAAACATGAATACTAAATTGATTTTTTACATTATTAAACTAATTCATTACAAATTTTATAAAAACCTTTATCTGACATGTATATATTTTGAATATTAATTATAATTTCATCCTATATTCGAAACAATTATTTTCTTTATGCTTTCAAATTATTCAAATATATCAGTATATTGTGTACATATAATACCAACAAAATATTAAATAGAACTCTTGATGTAAAGATTATAATAGGTATTAAAAAATTATTCAAATAATTATGAAAATTAGTATTAAATATAAAGTCTAAATATTAAATTTGAGTGTTAATAATGGAATAGTTTTTTTTTTAATAACTCATATATACATATAAAAAACACATATTTAAAGTTTTTTTTTAACGTTTGTATTAAATAATAAAATAATTATATTATAAAAAAATATTTTTTAGGAAAATAGAAGAAAATTTTAATTATAAGTGATTTACTAAAAAAATTATAAAAAACTAATTATAAAATTAAATTTTCCATTCTTGCTATATTGTCTGTTTTATTTCTTAAATTTTAGTTAAAAGAAAATATAGAGATTCATTTTAATTATCTCGTACTCGATTTTATTTGAATATGGGCTAAAATACTTGTAATATATATATATATCATATTTATATCTGTAGAATATTTTATTTTTAATTATTTTAATACTATATTAACTTATAATGAAACGTTTTAATAATAATACAAATAAATATAAAAAGCATTATAAAATAAAATTAGCAAATATGTTTTTTAAATAATAGAAAAAGTAATATGTAGATTATATATTTTTAATGTTTGTAAGTAGTATATTCTACGATAAAAAAAAAAATAATTAATGATATACAAATAATTTTAGTGCAATTGTTTCCTGTTTTTTAATGAACGAACGTTTTGTCTTCATTTAATAAGTGAACAATTCATTTCTACATCATAGAATTTTAGTTTGAATGTATTCAAGAAATTCAGTAAAGTTATTTCATTTTCAATCGTATTTATTAATATCTGTTTATTTTTAAGATTTAATGATAAGTAATACATCACTATATTCAATACTTTTAATTAATTGTAATAATTTATTTATAAATTTATAATGCATTTAAAATAAATAAGATTATATGAAAAACTAAATAAATGACACAAACATTTTGATTAAATTTTGTTATTTTCAATATATAAATTTAACCAACATATATATGTATTTGTTAGTATGCATTTATATTATTATTATTAGTATTATTTATATTATTTTTAGTACACGTTTATATATACTTATGCATTTATAAATTTTGTTTATATAAATGTGATAATAATAATCACAAATATTCTAATTGAATAATTTAAAAAAATGAAAATTAAAACATTTTCATATTGTATTTATATTTTCAAAATATAATATTATATTATAAATAATATTATCTCAATTATTTTTGATTACTTGACAATAATTTCCAATATTTTTTTATACATTGTAATTTAATAGTAAATTTAATTAGCTGGAAATATTTTTAGCTCATTCAATTAATTATATAATTTAATTGATAAATATATTTACATTACTTACATTATTTTATTCTTAAATAAACTAATTTAAAAAAAAACCTGCTTAACAAACTATTTGTATCTTATACACTAAATATAATAACATATTATTATACTATATTCCAAATTTACATTATAAATAAATTGTTATATTATGTTTTTCAAATAAGAAAATTCAGAATTTTATTTTTTAAGCCGTATATTTATTATTGATTTCCATTTATTGATAATATCAATTTTTAAATAAATTAGTTTTGTATATTATTTTAATTAACTGGGAAAACTTAGTAACATTTAACAAAAATCAACTTTTTTAATAATAGAAAGTACGGAATGATTGCTCGACTCAAGATATTTATACGAAATGAATGATTTGTCAATAAAAGATACAAAGGAAAACATATGTATATATGCTTGAAAGCAAAAAAAAAAAATTTATATATCAAGAATGAGTTGATTTTACACAAGTGAGAAAGAAAGTTACTGCAAAATAAAATAAAAAAAAATTAGAATTACTCAAAATATTTTTGATAACTTTATAGAATCACCATGATATTAAAAGAAAAAAACATTTATCACGAAGAGAATAAGAACCACTATGATAATCAAATATTTATTTGTTGGAACCGAACATAAGAGAAGAGAAATTTCTATAAAAAATTATTTAAAGACTACATATTACTTACTTGAATGCTACTTTCATTGAACACAACTTCAATTACTTCTAATTGATAATTTAATTGTATTAATTTTTGTAAGTAAATAAATTATTTAAATTGTAGAAAATAATATCTCAATTATTAAAGTAAAAATTATATCAAACATTTTAATAGATAAGCATTAATTAAAATAAAATATATAATTGTGATATTAAATAAAAAAAAAAAAAAAAAAAATTTTTTGAAAAACGACAAAAGTTAAAAAAAAAACTTGATGATACAACAGTGTTTCAGCGATTTATATAATCACATGTTGGTTACAAACATAAGCAACAATATATTAACATTTTCTAATAAAGGAGCAATATGAAAAATACTTTATTAAGTCTAAATTATAAATATTTCAATCTAAAAAAAAAAACATTTTGCAAATTACTATCGATTTATCATCATATTTAAAGCGAAAAAAAAATTCTAAATTTAAATATTATTAATTTTTTTCTCTATAAATCGAGATTATTAAAAAAAAATTGTTTAAATCTGAATACGTTTTATATATTTATTATAAAAAATTTATTGTAATTAAAAAATAAATAAATACTATAATTAATTTATTCACAAACTTATGGACACATTTCTTTTCAATTTTTGTTAAAGTAAATCAATAAATACATGAGTTTAAAATTAATTAATTATTAATTACAAGATATTATACAATATGCAGTAAAATAAATTATTGAAATTATTGTAAACCACAATGTTATGTATTATTTTCGGAGCATAATAATAAAAACAATTGTTCATTGGATGTTATATATATAATAAAATTATTAAGAACATTTATATTTTGTATTTTTTATAACTAAAAGAAAATATAAATAACATTAATGCTTTAACATATGTATTTAAAGTAATATCAGTTTTAAACTCATTTTTTAGAAATTTAATAATGACGTAAGTTTATAATTAATTTGTCTTTTCTTTAAAATTATATTTAATATTAATACCATATTTATATTAGTATAGCCTTCAAATTAATTATCTCTTCTATTATCTTTTAATAGTTTTTTATTACTGCTACTTTATTATAATGGTCTTTCCTTTTGTTAGCAAATACATACTAAATATGGTTAATATAGTTAATGGTTAACAATGAATATGTTGGTAACATCAGAAAAAATACATCAAAAAATCAATATACAAATTGATATGATGAAATTATGATTATAGTTGAATAAAATGTTTTTTAATAATTATTAGAAATACAAAAATTCATATTTAGACTTCTATTTCTGTATATTTACGATTTAAATTTATTAAATTTCCTTGATAAAATTATATTATATTTTAATTTTTATTTCAACCATATTTCTTATTATCACCAATATAATTATTAATAACAATAATTGTTAATAATATATCAACATAGAATAGATAATGTAGCATATCATATTCAACAAATTATTTTATGAAACTAATATTTGTAGATAATATTTAAATGATAGTTATACAATATTTGTATTAAAGTTTGTTTAAAAATAGCTTATACACCAATTTGATAAAAATAATTTAAGAAATGTCTGATTTTAAGAACTAAAAAATTGTTATACTTAAAAAAACAAATTAAAATTTTCAATTTAATAATTATTTGTCTTGTACTAAAATTATGTAATGAAAAAAGCATAATATTAAAGTATTATATAATTTAATTTGGTATAGTGAAAGAAAATAAAAATGAAGAGTACAGATTATAATATAAAGCAATAATAGATTTGAAAAAAACCGAATCTGATAAAGAATTTTATATTATGTTGAACTTAAATCTAAAAATTAATAACGTGTACTAAAAAACAACATCAAAATTTAAAATTTATAAACATAATAATTTAAAATATTGTTCAATAAACATTTTATAATTAGATTATTGTTCTTAGGATTAATATTTTATACATTCATGGTTTTCCTAAACGATTTTGAATTTCCAAATAAAAATTTTATACAACATATAATTAATGAAGACGAATATAATTCAATGTCTTAACATCGTTATGAATATTTTTTTTTATTGAACTAATATTTTTCTATTCCTATTTATTTTTCTTTGAAATTTTAAAAAGTGCCAAACATAAATTTTTAAAAAAATACGTCTAAAAAATATTTAAAAATGTTACATGACATCAAGATAATTTTCACTGAGATTTCATAAATTAGTTAATCCGAATCGAGCAGTTTTATTAAGAGGGACAATTGATTTTAAAAATGTAAATTGCACGATCTTGTAATAATCATGCGTATATAGTTTTAGAAGTAATTCTTTTAAAGGAGTAAACTGCCCACGTATAATAATAAATAAATATATAATAAATAAAATAACGGATTAATTTAAAAAATATATAATTATACAATAATAAAAATAAATAATAACCAAAAGATTGTATGTGTTTATTGATATAAAATTGATGTCAAACGTATAATATATAATATATTGTCAGTGAAGTTTAATTTAATAATTTCGTACGTCACATTGGAATTTAACGGTATTGTTTAATAAATCTAACTTTATTATTAAGTACTCATCTTGTAATCATGCTCTAGAAATGAAAAAAATGTGTGAAAAATGCGGTGTATATAATTAATTAATGCTGATGCATTAAACTACGGCTACAATCGATATTGAAATTGTTAAAAAAAATTAAAAAAAAAATGTTAAAAAACTGAAAAGAAATAACGGCGGATCTCCCCAATTGTGCTTAATTTGGGGATTACGCTGCATGTGAAATACCAAAAATAAGAAAATACGAATTTTAATAAGAAGTCGGATTTTGACGTGAAAATTCGTGCTAAAAAATGAGGAGACGGAAGGAACTTAAATCAAGTAGTCTTTGGTAGATTCCGCATTCGAGTCTGCGTATCCCCCGTTAGGAGGAGAACTAATTGGTAGACTTCGCGACAGTGCACCCCCAATAAACGAAATACCAATAAATCCTCCCCTCCGCCCTCACCCGCCCCTACCCGAGCGAGGGCAGCGTGCGCGCGCCCAACTGCAGTTGTCTGTGGCGGACTCTGGGGGTCGCCGGAGTCGTCCCTCGGAGTGCGCAAAGTTCAGTTCACTCGCGACCGGCGCTCGGTGTCGTGGAGGCACTGCGTGGACGCTGTGGCGCCCCGTGAACCAGACGTACGAGCAGACGACGACTCACCGCGGCCACGGATGTGAGGCAGCATGTTCGCCCGCGGCAGGACACCCGCGGCCTTGGCGCCCTTCATCCTCGTGACGGTCCTCGGCATCGTCAACGCTAGCTCCTGGGGTGAGTTGTCAACTTGGTTGCGCCCCGTTCGCGAGCGAGCACAGTGTCGTCGGTCAACCCGGTGCTCCTCCAGCTGGAGGAGTTACATAAGCCCGCGTGATACCAACGTCTTCTGGTATCAGCTTTCGAATTCCTGGGACCCCGGAAGTCCCCGTCGTCAAGCTCCGCTCAAGCTCCGGCGCACGTGTGTAAATAAATAAGCCGCGGGCCGCAAGGGCAAAAGGACGAGGGCCGCACTTTTGTGAGATGCCAGAGTATGTCGGGGCCTCGTTCCCGGGACCAACTTTTTACCTTTTTACCTTTTTACCTCGTCTCCGAGCGCGCGACACCTCGACCTCCCCACACAGATGAGACGGCGCGCGTACGTGAGAAGGTCTCCATTCGCGCGCCTCGACTCGTCACGTAGGCCAGCGGCAGCCGCGTGCGCGCGAGCCACTACTACTCAGCTCCGCGACACGGGAAATCGCTTTCGCCCTTGAGGCCTGGCGCCCTGGCCCCGGGTTCTCCGGGTACTTTGGATCTCGCAGCGGGGGCCCTTCTGCTTGGCAAAGGGCTGCGCGGCCCAAGGGCCCTTACGTAACGAATGTCATTGAGTACGTGCTCGGTGGCAGGCCGTCGAAGAGGATACGTGACGCGATCTAGAAAGGCGTTGGGCCGTGACGCTTCAAACCTCGTGCTTTCTTTCCCTCCCTTTGCCTTTTCATTGATGGACCATAGTTTGACGACCGGGTTGCACGTAGGCACGATTGTTCGGAGAAGTTGAGACCATTGGAAGAGCGTCGCTCGGCTCGGCTCGGCTCGGCCCTCGGCCCGGTCTGGCTCGCTTTGACTTCCAAGTATTTTATGGGGGCGTGACCTTTAGCACCCGTTATTCTAATAAATTCGAGTCGATTGGGCTGTGAATGCGATTAGAGCCAAAGACAGAGTTGTCAATAATTATTTGTCGACCCCTGATTCAGGGTCAACCCGTTCCGAGCAACCGAGCAACGCGCCTTTACGTTTAGCGTATGCATGTGCTCCTCTCGAGACCGATACCGAGCGACACTAAATATTTTCATTTTTCTGTTGGTTTATTTTGGTTATAAAATCACTTTTGACTTAGTCTCGCACGCGTATTTTTATATGATAACTGATCTTTGACCAAAGCTGATAACGCTTCTTTTTTTGTCTTAATTCTTAATTTGTCATTTCTTCATCCCATAAATTCAAACTTTATTTTACGACTTCCTGCAACATTAGCTCAAGTAAGATAATCAATTAAAAATTGTAATAAGGAAGTCACTCATCTAATTTTTCTCAAATATTTTAAATTTTCCTAATATTTTTACCGTACAATTTTAAAATATAGGATTTTCCGACCCCTTAATTTTTTTTATGTATGAATTAATAAATTAAACTCTCCATTTCTTCTAATTTTTTTTTTTTTTTTATTGTAACGAATATTAAATAATAAATATTTTATGTTTCATTAATAGATATTTATATAGATTTGTATAGATGAATAAGCAAATGTTATAACGCTCATAATGTAAATATATGCGATATCAATAATACACGCTTTATATTAAAATTAGATAGTCAATTAGCTTTGGTTAGATGATAATATCAAACCTATTCGAAGGTAAAATTCATAAATTTAATGATGAAAAATTCTTATCTCTCGATATAATATACATTGTGTAATACGTTTGATATGTGATAAGGAAGTATTTGTTTTCAATGCATGAGTGAGATCAAGTTAAAAATTAATGATAAAAATTAGAATAATATTGATGTTTATTTATCGATTTACGAAACATCTTAAAATTTTTTATATACTTTAAAAGTAGAAGATCATAAATATAAACAAAATTAATTTTGTTCTTTTTATAAAATTGATATTTAATTTATTGAGTTTGTAAACACTAAATAAAGTGTATAATCAATTATGAAATAAATTTATTCACATTCATTTACATATTATTTTATACGATATTACATTTATATAATTTTATACAACGTTTTATACAATACGTAGATTTTAAAATACTCCAACCATTTAAATAATAAAATACACTTTTTTCCGAGGCTTTTTAATTTTTTAATTTAATACAAAATAATCAACATTAATAGATTATATACATAATGTATAGCCTTCATTTATCAAAATATACTTTAAATGGGATTGGTATTTTCTATATTATAGGAATTTATCAATTACATTTCTTTTAATAAAAACATTTAATAAGGCTTGCATTTTGTAAACTTATTCGAAAAACAGTAATCTATATTTAAAAAAATTACACTTAAAAAAAATTCCCTTAATAAAATGTATACATTAAGATTAACATAATTTTTATTATTAACCTTTTTTTTAGTATTAACAGTATTATAACATCTTTTTTCTAATATTTATTGAAAATTATAATTGAAATAATCCTTTACATAGTTCATAAATTATATTTTGGAATTGCATAAATATTTATAAAGACAAAATTTTTTGCTCGTATTTATCTAAACTCGTTGTTCTTTTCTTTTGAGGAAATATTTATTTATTCGCACAAATTAAGTAAATATTTCCATTAAATATAAATTTATTGTATGTAATCTACTATTCAAGAAAAATGCAGTCTGATACCGAACGCAAAGTTTAAAATGGTAGTTTTAATCATGTCTTTCCATGATTATTTATTTACCGAATAAAAAAAATGGTATCAGGCATATTAAATTGTATTAAATCGCTTTTTTTAAATATTATTATTGGAATTCGAATCTTATAAAGTATATTTGAATCGAATATTTAAAATAAATATTTTTTTATCAAATTTGATGAGTTTAATTGTTTGCATATTTAAAGAAATATATGCTTAATTTATATTTATAATAAATTTATCAATTAATTTATTAATAATAAAATTAATTTATCAATAAATAAAAATAATCTTTTTTTATTAAAAGTTATTCAAGTTTTAATCTGTCCAAATGTACGATTTTAAATTAATTATAAAATATACGATATATACAGTTTTATAAATTGTAGGTATTTTACATATTTTTATTTTATTTCTTTATCACTAATGCACATAGTATAAGAAATAATGTAACATGATGGTTATTATTAAAATTACATGTAATTTTTAAAAAATGTCTTGTAATTTTATCAAGTGATCAAGGATGCACCTGATTTTTATATCTGTATTTGCTCTTGTAAAAGTTTGGTATAAGGGGTAAAATAATTTTCGATAAAATATGTACGAAATCAATAATTCGGAGTGTTTAAGGAGTGCCCTTTTAAGTTGAAATAACTGGACAATTAATTCCTGATAGAAACATCAAATCGCTTCTGATTATCGATGGCAAATTCCTCACCAATTTTTATTTGTCCTCATAATAAAATAATTGCCACAAGGACGGTTTTCGAGAGCTCGGCAAGAGAGCGAGCGGTCGCCTCGGTCAATTGCCGCCAACCCATTATGCAATTCCGTTCAGAGAGGCTCGCCACCGCCGTCGCCGCCACCGCTGCACCGTTTCGTACTGTTTCGGACCGGATCGGATCGGTTCAAGCACGTGCTCCTTGCGATTTTGGCCGCCCTCCGCGTTCCTCATCTCACTCCCTCTCGAGCCTCCCAAGGTTCCCCGTGCGAGATCAATAGGGTCCGGTTCGCTAGGCCTATTATTGTTTAATAGCAGAAATGTGACGCACGACGTGGTCATTTTCTTGCACTTTCAGCCTATTAAATGCAACCGGTTGACACATCTCAAACTACCTTTTTATGAGGGATTCCAGAAGCAGGCTAGTGTATCTTGAATGAGCCAACGTTAAAATTTATGGATTCTCTTGTAGTTCTGGCTCCTTTATCGTGATTTAAAATCATTTTATTTGCGGTAAAAACATAAATAAAACTAGGCAACGGACATTTAAAAATAGTCGTTCGTGCAGAACACGAAATGAAAAGTAAATTTAAAACAATGTTAAGAGAATTTGACATTCATATTCGGTATAAGCAACTTTACATATTATTTACTACAAAGTATCAATACAATTCTCTTTTTTATAATTTAAAAGAGCGTTTGAGTATGCATTTTAAACTGTCCTAAAAAGTTTTTTTTTTTTTTTTTTTTTAATGAAACGGCAGTTTAATAGGTGAATCGTTGCGCAATCAATCATCTCGGAATACCAATCCGCATATACTTTACAAGTATCGTGAATAATTTTCGTGAACTAAATATTTACAGATCTTTTCGACGTTTATTCAACTTTTATTCGATATGTAGTAATATTATCAATTTCATTTAACACTAATTACGTTTTGCTGCTTTCAACAGTTTCTTGTGTTAATTTATAGTTTAGATTTTTCGCTTACACATACATATTTTATTCAGTTTTTAGTGTAATTGTACAAATGTTATTTATTTAAAGTATTGATTTAAACAACAAATATTTTCCGAGTATGTTAAAAAAAATTATGACTAAAATCATTTTTTAATGAGAGTTGCAATAAGAATACAAGTAAATCTTATAGTTATTATATTTAAATAATTATTAAATCATTGTAATAGTAATTATTTACAATAGTAAAATAAAAAATAATAAATATCATAAATACTTACGTGAGATCTCATTGTTTAAAACGACGGTGTAAAAATAATCGTTATATAATATATCTTGGTTTTCCAATATTGGTGCAAGCGAATGAATTGTCCGGATTTTTCTAGAATAATTAAAAATTAAGTTACAAAAAGCAGCGCTATAACCTAAACATCTTATTAAAATGTTGAGCTCAAAGTAATGTGTTAATTCTGAGACCGATGTCCTTGCTGTTATAATTTGTGCAAAACGGAACTAATAAAGATGCCAACTAAGGTAAAATCAGTGCACGTCGATCGAAATGTTGTGCACTCCCCGAGTAAGATTCCAAGCATGGATATGACGTGAGAAGTCATTAGCCCCGGGATTAAATGAAAAAACAATAATTTTTCTTCGGTTGACACTGTCTACGTCCTCGAAGCTCGTCTAAAATTACGTTGCACCAAGATAGAGAAGCGCCTTGTGTCTGACTCTAGTTCACGTGGCAAAAATCGAGCTGACATGTCGAGGTCTTGGATATTTTTTGTGATAAGGGCTTTATGTGCATGTGATTCACTCAACAAAGGACTGACCCATTAAATCGCATTTTCGTAAACTCTCGTATACTCAAAATTTGCAGACGTATTGCGAATTTTATCGAACTCGTGTGTGTGTGCGCAATCACTGGTGTGTGTCTTGCAAATAATTTTTGGTTAATAATGTTCCTCATTTGGACATTTATCGCGTTTGCAAATTTTTAAAATAGATGAAAATTAAAACAAAATCTCAATCGTCTCTAATAAACTTATCGATTTGAGTATTTTATTTTTTGTCATAACAAAATAAAAAAAAAACTAGGAAACTTGTTTAATATCATTGTTTTATACATTTAATTTATAGCGATTCAACTACTTAATTTTTAATTTAATGACTTAATGACTTTGCTTGGAGTAAATGGAATGCAACAAAACATGTATAATCAAAATGCTTATAAATTCAGTGAATCATAATTTACCAAAGTGAGATATCTTGAATTTTAAAGAACCACTTAATACTTTAGCTTAAATTGATTCTACGTGCAATCCTGTAAAAATAAATATTTTCAATCAAATGTATTTCAAAAACAGTAACGTAATCGAAATAGTATAACAATTAAAGGAATGTCTAATAATTTCGAGTGATTACTTTTTTTAAACTTACATAAAATTTGAAAATCATAAAAGTTTCTTATTAATAAATTTGTTTGTAATGTTACGTTTTTCTTTACTATTTTTATATTAGTACCTAGCATTATTTATTATGTAATATTGGCTATTAAAAATATACAATAGCCAATAGTAATATATTCTATTATTTGTATGTTTATGTGTTAGTCAAGAATATTGTCATTATTAATGTTAAAATATTGAATATAATATTATACGTTTAAGATTAAATATGAATTAATCAAAATTTAAGATTTAAAACTTTTTTAATGTCAAGACTTGTTTAGTTATTATATCGTAAAATAAACATTAAAATAAACGATAAACTGTTTAAAAAGAGCATATTTGTAATTTTCTCTGATAAATTAGTTAAACACAAGAGCAGGCAGATGAGTGACATAGTTTAAAAATAATTTATGAAATATCCTGTGATTATTGTCTATGTTTAAATGTTTTATGAACTAATTTATGCGTTAATCGAGCTATTTTACTAATTAACTGCTTTATAAAACCTTCAATTTAGAAATTATTTAAGTAGATTGTTTATAAAATTTACGTTTTATTTATCGTCAACCATACACATTTTTATTACTAAAAAATCGTATTAAAAAATTATATGTGATTTATTATCATATAATAATACTTTTTTGTAATGAATATAACAATAAATCTTTCGTTCAGATTATGAATATTTAAAAATTTTATATTAATTGGCAATGTTATTCATTTTTTTAATTTTTTTAACTAATTACAATATTTTTAAATTAATAACTGAGCACATTGGTATAAGTTTGTATTGATTATAATTTGAATATCTGAAAATTTTAATTTTAAATATATATATTTAACCGAATAATGAATTGATACATATTTTACTTATATATCATTTTTTTCACCTCATATTTTTCATGTTTGCGCTGTTCAGATATAATTGGATAACGTAAAAGAGTCGTTGCGTTTCCTGCATTTTTGCAAACTCATGTATTGAGATCGCATAATATAAATATTTCTCTTGTATACATAATATATATTACATGTTGTATAAATAAAGTATAAAAATATATAGATATTTCGAGTTAATCTACATTTCTCTAAAAAAAATGAAGTATAATATATATAAAACCAATGTTTTGTGCATAAAATAAAAAAAAATGTTCATATTTATTACAAATATGATATAATTACTTTCTGTTTTGATCTTGAATAACATTACACACAATATGTAGGACTTGATAAAAAAAATTCAGATCTGGATTATATACTTATTATGTTATAAATAAAAAAAAAAATAATAAAAAAATATTTTTTTTTTTTATTTTCTCCTTTTATTTGAAAGTTATTGATTTTAGCATTGTGTTGATATATAACTGTTTTAGTTCATTAAAATCTAGTGTACTAACATATATTAGAATAATTAACTTGTAATGTAATTTTTAATTCGTAAACTGTAAGGATGTATAAGGTAATAAATAAATATAAAAGGGGAATAAAAGCTGTAATTTTTAATTTGATACGTCGTATCGATATGATGTTAAATATATTAATATGCTTTTTATTTAAAATTGAGTTTATTTTTATTAAATTTTTTTTATTGAGCTAAAAAAAATTTTAATTACCTTTTGAATTTCATGATATTTAAAAAAATTAATCAAATAATATAACAAAACTGAGTACATTATGATATAAATAATATTATTTGTATTTTTACAGATTTGGCAGTAACAGTACGTAATGAAATCGATTTTATTAGTCGAAATGGAAGTTTGACTGAGAAGTTGATTATTACCAATGTTTCTGATCTTGTGGGAATGACTTATGATGAGGATACCTTTACAATGTTCCTAAGCGACGCAAGAAATATAAATTTTTCGATATTTAGCGTCGATTTGTCTAAAAAAAATATCACAATTACGCCTATACTTAAAAGTAAGTATATATATATTTAAAGAATTAAAAAGTAGAGTACAATACAATTTTTAAGACCAAAATGAAGTAAATTTGAAAAAATGCTTAGAAAAATATGATAAAATTTGAACTCATCAAATTGCCTTAAATTTTATCTTAATATTTAATAAAATAACTTAATTATGTTATTACCTTCGTAATTGAATTAAAAAAAAGAATTTAAAAATAAATCAAAGCCGAGAGAGAGAGAGAGAGAGAGAGAGCCTTTTGAATTTAAAATTCTACCTGACATTTAAAGTTAGGCAAAACAAAATTAGATTTTGACTTATTTGAAAGGTAGAATTAAATGCAAGGGTAAATAATTTTGAGCGATGAATCTTAAATCTTGAATTGAGGCATCGTAAGAGAAAAATGATTTAGAAAGAGATTGTCGATAGAATTTAGATGACTCTTATTTTCAGGAAGTGCATCGGAATTACCAGTTTTGAGTATGGCCTTCGATAGTCGGAGGCGCACCCTCTATTGGACGAATGAAAGTGCGATAATGAAAATGTATATCCCATTGAACGAAAAACCAAACAAACCCGTTCTTGTGCACAAGCTTGAGACGCAGATTTCGCGGAGCATTGCCCTCGATGTCTGCAATAGGTATGTACTCGTATATTCTTCTTGAGTCCTCTTGTATCTTCATTTAATTGAAAGCAATGTCGATGCGATATTCTAAAAATAAGCGAGCGCGTGAGGATAAATTTAGATTTTTGATAGGTGATAGTCTTCTTCGCCAGAGCAATCGAATAAAAATCACTTGCTGCTAATAATTATTATTTAACTTATTTTTAATGTTATACTTTTATCCTCTACTATAATTTACACTTGTATACACTTGTAAATAATTTCTCTTTGTATTTTTTGTCGTGTTGAGTCATTGTAAATGTTTATATTTAGCTAAACACATATATTATATTAAGCCCCATTGAATGCATTGATGATTTTGAACAATTTGACAATTCGGCCAATTGCTTTATACTTTCAATTGAAATATTATTTATTGCTAAAAGTAAATGTAATTTGTGGTTAAAAAAATCCAAATGATATAAACTTTATTTAAAAAGTATTCACCTTCTTATGCACATACACTCAATTAATATTTTGTTCTTTAAAGATATTGTAAATTTGTACCACTACAATACTCTAATTGTTCGAGATATTATGATTCTTTCAATATATGAATTTAATAAATTGTATGAATTAAGAAATTTTACAATTTTTTTTACTGGCAAATAGTAATTTATGAACTTTTATTTTCATAGATACATTTACTGGGTGAACAGCAATCGTTCGAATCCGAGTATTATGCGATCGAATTTAGATGGAGATGAAGTTACATCAATTGCCAGCGACAAACTTTACCAACCATCTAGTATCGCAATCGATCACATTAATTCTAAAATATATTGGATCGATGACGAAGAGGGTATTCACTACAAGTTGGAACAGAGTAATCTAAATGGAAGCGAGCGTATTACTCTTTTCCATGGTAAAAATCAGCAGCCCTTCCATCTTGCTGTTGATAATCGCAGCCTCTACTGGACAGATTTTGTATACAACGCCATTTGGAAGATCGACAAAAACGCAGCGGTTGATAGCGAAGCTACGAGTCTTAAGTCGTACTTTAATGTTAATCAACAGGATGATCTTAGAAGCCTCGTGACCAGGAATAACTTGGGCTCTAAGATCGATTGCAAAGTGATAATGGACAATGTTGCCAGGAGAACGGTGCTAACCTCTGCGATATTACCACCGGGTCTGCAATTTTCCAATAATTCTACGGTAAATGAAAAATGCTCGAACGACGGTCAACTGCAAGCGACCGATGAAACTTGCCATTGCAAACCAGGGTAAATATTCTTCAATATAACATTAATTTTTGTACAACTCGATTTTGAATACAAAAATACATCATATAATATATAGCAAAGTGAATAGACTAATTCAAAATTTCTCTTTTTTAGCACATTCTTTAATTTAAATTAATATGGTTATTATGGTTTTAAAATATTTTAAAACCATTTACATCAGTACTTCACATGGAATAAATACTTTTCATATTTTTTTTTATAATATTATTTTTTAACTCTTTCTTAATAAACATCCTTGCAACAAAATTATTTGTATCAGATGAACAAATATTGTTAAAAAATTACTCTTTTACTAATAACTAAACAATTAAATAAGCAACAAAAAAAATAAAAATTAATTGATTAAACTAATTTTTATATTTACAGATACAGTGGATCACGCTGTGAAATTTCTTCGTGCCATAATTTCTGTCTAAGGGGTGATTGTGTTGTAAACGATAGAGGAATGCCCGAGTGTACATGTGGTGCATCTTACAGTGGTATTAGATGTGAACACGATGTTTGTGATGGTTATTGCTTGAACAATGGTCAGTGTTTCATAGATAATGGAAAACCTACTTGCGAATGTAAATATTTTAGTGGCATTCGATGTGAAATTGGTTTTGATATAGCTGAAGTTTGTGCTCTATATTGCATAAATAGGCAGCTTCAAATAACTAGCTTAGATACAAATTCCTGCAGGTATTTAAAATTTTTTTTATTTATAATAATTTTATATTTATAAAGCTTTAACTATTATGTCTGACATTAAAAATCAAAAATAGTGCATAACTATTGTGTCTATAAAGAAAAAAAAAAGGAAAAAAAAATTTAAAAGTGTTGCATTTCATTGTATAATATTCCTAAAGGTTAATAAGGTCAAATTTCAGCAATTACTTCAATGGATTTATTTGAAAATCTATTAGTATTTATAATTAAAGCTGTAATTATATGTATATATATATATGTATGTATGTATGTATGTATGTATATCTGGTTGTATGTAATATAGCATCAATTATTAGTCTTTTTTAAAAAAAATAATAAAATGTGTTTGTTTGAATAGTATAGCAATGAATCTGATTTATGAAATAATGCCATAACATTTTTGCAGATGCAGTGAATTAAATCAGACGATTGAACAAGTTTTGGGGTACGATACATTCAACTGCACGATCCTGGTGTCCCTCCTCTCAGGGTTTATCGGTATGCTGACGATTATCGTTGTATTCTTAAGTGTTTACGTAAACAAGTTGCGTCGTAGGCCACGTATTAAGAAACGCTTCGTTGTCAACAAGAGTGGTATCACGCCCCTAACATCGAGGCCTTCCCAAATATCTGGTGATCAATGCGAAATAACAATAGAGAATTGCTGTAATATGAATATCTGCGAAACAGTGAGTCCATTATTTGTTAAATGAATTAAACAAAAATCTTTTTTCCTTTAATCCACATTGTAAATTTCTGCGTTTTTCCTATTAGATTATTGATGTAGCTAATTAATCTAAAAAGTTAAAATAATTTCGTGAAATCTAACGTGAACCTCGTTTCATCCAGTACCTCGTTGGATCATAAATATTCATTTTTTATTATTTAAACATGTTGCTTCACGTTAAATTTCACAAAATTAGTTTTAACTTTTTAGATTAATTAATTGTATCAACTATCTTTAAATTAGTTTTATTGAAAAATCATGTTGAATTTTGAAGTTTAGGAGATTGATAATATACTAAGTTAAATCTTAAAAATTTTATTTTCAATAGTTGCAGTTCCTAACAATTTAAATTGTAAAGACAGCGTATTTTATTAAAATACATATAGTTTTATTATTCATTTGTTCATATCAATAATTTGCAATGATAATTTCTTTATTTTATATTATTATATCAATAATCTGTTCATAACATTATTGTATACTTTTCATTCCAAAATACTGATATTGGTTGTGCAATTCAAACTCCCGCAGTTGAACATCGAATCTCTAACTCTTGAATAGCCTCCTAGAGGATGATCAATAATCTTGTATCGATTTATCTCACGCGAGATAATAAGTAGCGACACGCGAACGTTGTCAAAGCGCTATATTTGATTAACTATTGAATTTAACTAACGATCTTGCCTTGTTTTATTGTAAAATGACTATCGTCCTTATAAACAATTGTCCCGTGCTAGAATTTGGCTCGACACCTTCTCATGATCATCTTTCCCATTTTTATTTTACAATAATTTGAGTATCGTCATTATAGTCAACTTACTAAAATCAAACAATATCGATTTTTTTGTTGTGTCACGAACACAAAATTCAGCTACTTTTTCGATTGTTCGTGCGCAATTCCTTGAGTCAGATTAGATTGTGTTCCCATTATCTAATCGGTGCGGTCTGTCTTCGGATTTCTGACTCCTTTAAATCAAGTTTTAACCCCTGATGCCAAAACTATCCGAATGATAGTAAATCACTATTACACAAACAGATGCGAGAGTAAATAATTGCTAATAAAGTATTTTTTAAATAATATTTCTTTTATATATTTTAATATTAAAGTTTGAGTAGTTAAGAAAAATTAATAAAACTTTTTTAAAAATATTTAAGCACATAAAAAGAGTTCTTCTATTTATTTAATAACACATGTATATTAATTAATTATTCCAATAACTATACAATCATGAAAAAATTAGTCAGTTTTTAATATAATTTAAATAAATATTTTTATAATTTATTGATTCAACATGAATTTTCTATTTATTTATGTGAGCTAGCTATAGTTACTTAAGTATATTCTCGTTATATTTTAATATACCTATTTTAATAAGATATAAAATTTATTTGTAATATTTTTTATTACATAATTTAAAAAATATTGTTAAATGGTTTTTAGAAGTTGTCTAAAACTGAATCATATCATGTTTGTTTATGTTAGCAGTATTTTTTTTTAACTGTGATGTTTTTTTATCTGTATTTTATTATTATAAACTTTTTTTTCGAACTTCCTAGATTATTTATAAAAATAAAATGCACATCTTATTATTCATTAATTTTTTTGTAATTATAATATACTCCATAAGCGCATAATTGTCTCTTATTTTTACGATATCAAATTTTATGATGCGATTTAAAAACTGACATTATTTTATATCTGAAATAATGAAATTCTTGCACTTACACTTAACTTATATACGATTTAAATTTAATTTAAATCGTATATAAAAAGGACTAAGATTATTTTAAAAAATGTTTATATTGTACCTATTGTATATATTTAACAGTTATTAATTAATATTTATAAAAATATTTGAACTTTTATAAAAACTTTTATATTATTTTTATATTTTCACGTATTCGATTAATTTTTTGATCAGTTTTTCCATTACTCTTTTCATTAATCTTATAAAAGTTAAAAAAATTTACATTTAATTGTAGTGATTAATTTTTTTTACTAACGCTCATTATAAGTATTGAATTTACCCAATGTAGTACTTAATATTGAGAAAGTAAATTTAAAAATATATAAAAATTAAAAAATTAATGAAATTTTTTGAATAATCAAATCAGCGTACATGAGCAGTCGTTTTGTTCTTTTTTCCAGCCATGTTTTGAACCTAAATTGCGCTCGACTAGCACAATAACCAGTGGTGTAATAAAAGAGGAGAAGAGCAACCTGTTGGATCACATGGAAGGTGGTGGTAATTTGTGCTAACAAAGATTGCTCGACTTCTTAGCGACCCATGGAGACTGCACTTTCGCACTTTGTTGTGAAAAACTGTTGTTAAGTATTGCTGTTGAAGTCCGGTAAACATTTTTCTTGCTGGGACAACGTTCAATGTATTAAAATTTTTGTGAACTTTGATCAGAAACCAAAGGCTTCTACGTTGAGAAAAAGCAAAGTCTTCAACTTTCTCACGGATATAGTTTCTTTTGATAATTTGTACTAGTTTAAGAAAATATTTATCTGAGATAGAGAAATACGTTATAGAAAAGTTTTTTATACTTTTTATTCTCAGCATTTTAACTTTTTATTTTTTTTTTTTTTTTTTTTTTTTTTTTAACTTTGATATAATAATGTGATTGAACTCAATGTGCAACATTTATGTGCATATATAGAATATTATAAAATTTAAAATAATTCAGCCTCTAACTGAAATATTAAATAATGTACAAGTCCACATTTTTTAAATGTAATTTTTACATATTTAATGATTATAAAATTGATTGATAAAAATCTTATATAATGTTTTTTATGTTTAAAATAGAGTTTCATATTAATTTTATAAAAACCAAATATTAGAACATACATATAACTACTTGAATATCATAAATTACAAGTCAATGACTTCGTGCAAATAAAAATATAATTTTATTTCATAATAATACTTAATGTTTTAATAACGATTTCATTAATAAATTTAAACTAAGTATAAATATTTTACAAGCCAAATATAATTTTATTTCAAAGTTATCTAATAATTTTATTTAAAAAATATAATGAATTGTTTTATATTTAATTATAAAAATTAGTTACCTTTATTAAAACGACATAGCTACAGGAGTATAGAGTAATAATATATTAAATTATAAGAAATAATAAATTCATGAATAGATACAAATATTTACAAAATTATAATTTATTTTTAACTAAAAATTAAAAATAAATATGTAATAATCAGTTAGGGGCTGAATTTATAATGCTTTATTGTGAATCTTAGGCTGATTATACGTATAAAAAATGAAATCGTTTTTATTTTTGTTTCTATATTTTTTATTTATCCGATTGCGACAAGCAAGAATTGAAGTCAGTTATAAAAACAAATTCCATAAAAAGTGATCAAAATAATTACTTCTTAGTTTACATAAGTAAATCATTTTTTTTTTATTTTTTATTTTTTTTTTGTTTTTACAGTAACGTATTCTACTTACTATTTTTTTCATAACGTTACAAATATTAAATGAGTTTTAATATTAGAAAAAATTTTCAAAAAATTAATCACCATGTGTTCATGTAATATTTAAGTCTGCTAGGACCAAAGTGACAAAGTTGTAACAGTTTAACAGATCAAGTTTTAACATTGAAAAATTATCAGAAATCAAGAATTAAATATTTTAATCTTCTTATTTGAAATAAATTTATAAACAAAGTTCTAATAAATTATAAGATAATTATAATTTGTACTAAAATCCATATCTTAGCTGCTTGATTTTAATTAATTAATTGTTCAAATGCAAATAATCGAATTTTTCTTAGCTTCCCCTATTACATTGAATTTTTTTATAATCATATTAAATTACTGTTATTTTTAGCCAAAGAATAACAACAAAATATATTAATAATATTTATGGCTACTTGGTTATTTACATTTTTATTAATATTGTATTCAATTTTTATAAATATTTTTTAGATCTCGACATAAACATGACAGTTTAAATTCAAATTATTAAAATTTACAGTACTATTGAATATTTTTATAAAATATTGATGTTAGATAATATAGCAGAAAGGTTACTCAATAGTCTGGAAATCAATATATTCATGATTCAGTGAACTCAACAACTTTTTTAAAAAAGTAAAAACAATTATAATAATTATTAGAAAAAAATTTTGACGTTACAGGAATAAATTTTCTATACAAATTATTTACTTTTTACATATATAAAGGTTAATTATGCTATATATTTTTTAAAAAACTTAAGTTTTAATTTTATATTAGAATTTTAAATTCCTACTTTTTAAAAATTTTCTTTTAATTGTACGCATCTTTTATAATTTTGATAGAAATATACATAATAGACCTATACATTTTTTAAATATATTCTGTAATGATAAATATTACTATCTACATTAAGTATTGACTTTTATAAAAAATTTTAACAAAAACGCATACATTTTTATAAAATGTGAAGCAGTATCATAATATTAGCATAAAATAATACTTATATACAATTCGTACTTGGCTTACAACATACATGTATATTCCAAAATGGCTTAAGAATATATTTTATAACTGTTCTTTTAAATTGATACAACTATCTTTACTTATGTATCCTAAATAATTGAAAATTTCTAATAATTCGGTTAATTTTAAAAATTATTATTTTCCATATTTCTGTTAGCTATTATTTCCTATAGTATATAAATAACTTCCATAATGAATCCATAGCTAACATTCATTTATTTATTTTTGTTCATAATACTACTGATACATATTTCTTCAATTTCAAACTGGATAACAAATGTAAAAAAAAGAATAAGAAAAAAAGAAGAAAATTATGATATATTTAATTTAAATTTACACATTCATTGCATGAATTTATTAAAGAAAATATCAATATCAATTTTATTGCTATAATTAATTTATTTCTATTTATATATTTTATATAACTATGATTATTTATTGTTAAAATAAAATTTTAAATTATTGCCAAAAAATATTAAGTTTTAAGACACATGAACATTTCAAATTTCTATACAAAAGTTACAAAATACATTTTTTAATTTAAATTTTGTAATTGAAAGAAAAAAAATTTATGAAAATTTTACTTTTTCATTAACTGGATTGTATTAATATAAAACTTCCTACACTGAAAAAAAA
This sequence comes from Eupristina koningsbergeri, assembly GCA_018907245.1. Taxonomy (NCBI): domain Eukaryota; kingdom Metazoa; phylum Arthropoda; class Insecta; order Hymenoptera; family Agaonidae; genus Eupristina; species Eupristina koningsbergeri. Next base: position 1,569,847 of record JACCHV010000020.1, read on the forward strand.
CTAATAATAATAAAACCAGAATTATAGTATAATAAAATTCATTTTATAATATGTAGATATTCACTGGTGGATTTTTTAAAGTATTCTATATACTGTAATTAACAAATACATCATCAATCGTATACACAATGATTAAAAATAAATATATTATTGCAGCAAGTAAAAATAAAAAAATGAAATAAATTAATTTTCGTTGAATTATCTATTTAATGTAAATTAAAAATGTTTTCATTAGTTTCTATAAAATATTATTTTATTAAATATTTTACTAAAGACTTGTATATAATAAAAATAAAAAAAATTTTAATTATTGTCATGATTGATTTAATTAAACTATTTATATATCATTTCTATTAATGTATATTGTAACAGATTTAATTAAAGAATTAAAATGTTTTAGCACTATTAAAGAAATTATATTTATTATTTCTGACTAACAATTTCTTAATATATGTTGTAAAAAATGAGTTTAAATAAATGAATTTCTTATATTTTTTGACACATGTATATATATATATATATATATATATATAATATTAATAATTATACAATATTATCATTAAACTTATATATTTCATTGCAAATACATAAATACTTTCTCTATAATATAAATTTTCTATTGATATTTTCAAAATAATATTTAAAATCACGATTTTTTAAATTTATATATATATATAATTTCTATAAAATAATGTTTATTTTTTTTTAAGCAGATTGATTAAACTATCAATGCACTATTTTTTATTTTTTTTTTTAATTAGGTGATCTGGTAGTAGTTACAGGTAGACTTATTATTCTTAAGTCAGTCATAAAAATATTTAATAACTGACTTCATTTATTTCTTGCTTCAAATAAAATACTTTTGGAGATATACAACTCTCCAATGAAAATACTTTTCAGTGTTACTCATCAGTAATACTGATACTTATGCCAATAGAACTTATAGGCAGAATCCATAATAAAAAATTATAGCAATAAATTAATTTAACAGTAAAATATTTTGAATCTTTTATTTATTATTATATTTTTTATCTTATAAAATTTTGAACTTAAATTTATAAATTTCAGAATTTTATTTTAATAAAATCAATAAGTTTCAAACCTAATATAATTATGCAAAATTTTATAATTTTATTTTTTTTTTAATATTGATTATGGTTCTGCTCAGTAGATTGTAAGTACCGTGTTGGAAAATAGCCCTCTCCCACACACTCATCCACAGAGTTGTGATAGTGGATTTATGGTGAAAGGGATATATTCCTCATATAGTTGTAATACGAGAGGTAATCAACGATCAGCTTTTTTAATATAAGAAAATTTTTTAAATTTGCTGCTAAATAGAAGTTTTATGGATCTATTTATGAATAAAGTGATTACTTCTTGTATAGTAGGACGATGAAGATATTGTCATAGTTGTAAATATTATAAAAACGAAAAAAACTTAATAAAATGGCCTTTATCTTCTAAATCATTGTTTTTAATTCAATAACATACCAAAATATTTTTTACTTTTTACTTATTTTTATTAAATATTTACTATTAAGTGTTAATTTAATAAACGTTTCTTAAATTTTTTAAATAATAAAATGCTTATTTATTTACAAAAAAATGAATTCAATCACGAATCCGCATTTAGGTGAGTTTCAGGAAGTATAATTTTTTCTCCAGGTTTAAAGGCTGGCATGCCAAGGTAAGGACAACTTGCACAACGGAATGCATCTCCTAGGTAACACTAAAAATAATATACAGAGAATTATTTCCATGTACAATTTTTAATAACAAATATAAATGTTTGAATCAATATTATATTTTTATTAATAATTAATATAAATTATTTATGACAAGGTTAACAATTTTTTATATAAAATTGAAAAATAATAATGTTTCTGGAAAAAAATTTGAATATTTAATTGCTTTTTGATACACTAATTTTGTTTTTAAAGCAATTATTAAAAACAATTTTATAAATATGAATTTCGCAATAAATAATATGCAGTAAAATTTAAATTTATTTTCTATCAAAGCTTTAAAAAAATATAAAATATAAGAAAGAATTTAATTATGTAATAAAATAAATTCATAAAAATAAAATTAATGTTTTTTACATTAATATAAATATTTTATCCAAAAAAATTGTCGACACAGCTAAACTTTTCATAATTATTTTTAATATCTATGTAACTTAAAAATATAATTTTTACATTTATTTTTTAAATGTCAGTAAGAGCAAAAATTGTATTAGTAATTAACAGAATAATTTACACTTACACTGCCACATGAAGATTTGGGTTGTTCTTTAGATGCAACTTCTCCACTTAATTCTTCAGCTAAACCACAAGAACAGTCTTTGCAAGCCTTACGTTTACCTGTTGTACCACATACTGAAATTTCATTTATTTAATATTAATAAAACTTCGTTTCATATTATATACAAAAATTCTTCATATATAATTATAGCAATATACATACACGCATAATTACTTGACCATACATAAATATAAATAAATTTTTGAAAAGAAAGTACAAATACATAGAATAAATGGTTACTCATCAAATAATTTTGAAAAATTTAAATTTGATGAAAAAAATAATATATTTATATTTATTCTTAACCTTATAATAATTTTAAAATATAAATAAATATTTCAAATCCTTAATACCTTAATAATTTAAATAAAAAAGAAATGAAAGAAACAATAAGTATTCTTAAATTATAAACTATTACAATCCTCTTTCTATGTCTCTTTGTCTAGAATTAAATGTATTACATTGAAAATTTTTAATATGAAAAATTTTTTTTATTATAAATAATCAATTTTAGTTTGTATCAGTATTTCTAAAATTAATAAATATTATAAATAAATTTTTACACAGCAATTTTTTGATACACAATTAAATTAATGATTATTTAAGTTTAATGAATTTAAAATATATCTTAATTAAATTTAGATAAAAATGTTTTAATTGATTCTTTTAGTTGATAAAAAATAATGCATTAAAATTTTGTTTGATGGTATTTTACTTTTTTTTTAAAAAAAAAATTATCAATATCAAAAAGTATTAATTATATCATTAAATGAAAAATAAAATTGTTTTTATTCTTTCAATATAATATTCACTTATGAAATTATAAAAATATTCATGATTAATACAGATTACTTATACAAATCATACATACCTTTTAAAGTAGTTGTTTCTGGTTTTAAAATATCACTTTCATCTAAAAGATCATCTTCATCAATTAAGTCCTCATCATTATCTATTTTCCAAATATTTGTAGCAGGTTCTTTTAATGAAATATTCACACTTGATCCAAGCTGTAAAATATATACATATATATAACAATTATACTAAGTTCATTTGCTTTATGAATATTTTATTTACTTTATAATAAGGTTTTTCTGCGATTAATTCATATAAAATTTTTTCATCGTCTAATGTAATGACTTTTGGTTCTTTAGTTTTTAATGAAAATCCATTCAGAATTAAGTTTGTTATTTGATTACTAAAATCTACTTTTTTATTGTTTTCAAATACTTCTTGGATACAAAGATTTCCTTTTGATTTTAAAACTCTCAAGCATTCTTGTAATAAATCATCATTGTCAACAGAAAAAATTGTAAATCCCGATAAAATTATATCTATTGATGATGACTCAAATTTACCTGAAAATAAAAATACATTATAAATGTATTTTTTATAAATTTTATATCACTTTTATTAGCTTAAAACAACTTACTACACTGCAAATTTATTGTGTTTAAAATGATTAGTTTTCCCGTGTCACCAACTACCTTCTTAATTTCTGTGATCACATTTTCCACTGAAGTTTCAATTTCATTAGGTGGTAAAAGAATAATAACCGTATTACCTTCTTTTACAAATTTGGCCATAGTTCTTTATAATATTATTTTAAAAAAAAACTTTGTCATATAACCTTAACCAAATAGTTCATAATAGATTCATTGCCTATAAATTCTAAAATGAAATGATCATTAAACAAGATTTGAAACTAAAATGAATTATTTGTTTTTCTGCAATTTAAATATTTTTATTATTTACTTAATTTTTAACCCAGAATATGTAATATATAGATTTTTTTTATGTATCCCTATGTTTATCTGAAAGAAACTATCAGCGCCATCTAAAACTTTTGTTTTAATTTTGTTTAACTACATTATTTTAATTGAAAAATCAAATGAGTTTTTATAATATTTATATTACTTTTTTTATTATTGTCCGATTTATTAATATTATAAGATTGATTTGTACTATTAATTTTTATTTTAAACATACATAAACTAGAAGAAATTAAAATTAATCTTTATTCTCTTTTATATGTTATTGTTTATAATTATAATAAACTTTGTACAAAAATTATTTTAATTCAATTTTTTTTTTTTTTTTTATCTATAGGAAATAGATATTTATCAACTACTGCAGTTTATGTAGTGAGATAATTTATATTTTGTAAATATTTTATATGGAATAGAATTTACTACTTATTTCAAGAGAAGTTAATATTTTGAAATTGCATCATTATATATTAAATTCTTTTTTTTAGGTCATAACATATAAAAAACTCCGAGAAAATTTTGCAATTGTTATCATTATAATAATTTAAAAGAATTGTATTACACAAATCAAATAATTTACTTACGAAAAAAAATTATGTTATTATTTATATAAAATAAAAAAAAATTGAATAAGTAATTTAACAATTTTTTTGTTTTATTCAATGGACCTCATTAAATACTTTTTTTCAGTGTTATTTTTGTAGCAGTTCTGAATTAAAATTAGTTTATACTAAAAATCCGCTAGCGTTAACAATATCGAAGATAAACCAAAACGTTATAGATTCAATATCAAAAATTTGTAGCAATATAAAGTTACAATTGTTTTATTAATTCTGTTTTTAAATAGACAATTTATAATAGTAACATAATTAACGAAGGGCTTATTTTTTTCAATATTCTTTTTTAATGACGATGATAATTATTAAAAAAATCCGCTAGGTTCATTAATACAATTATTTATATGCTACATTTCCACATTATTCTACAAACTATTGAATTGTAGGGAAAAAATATAGAAGGAATTATCACTAATTATATTTTCTGGATATAGTTTTTTAAAGAACTTCATTTTCATAGATCTTGAAAAAAAAGTTATAAAGATTTTGAATCCCAAAAAATTTGAAAATATCACATCTCGAGAAATATTTAAATTTGACTTATTTTTTTTTAATGCATCTTCATATAATTTAATAGCACTACAATTATAATTTCATTACAATAATTATTACTAATAAAAAACACTGTATAAATTTTAGAAATAAACTAAAGTCACTACGCAAGTGCAATTAACTATTATTCTTAGTAACGAAATTTGTAATTCATTTAATTTTAATTTTAATTTTAATTTTAAGTAATGAAGAGTGCAATTAACAATATACTATACCATTTTTTTATTTGATTGATAATAAATATAAAATATTATTAGGTTTAAATTATGATTGTTTTTATACATTCACGTGAATATGTGATTCACGTTTTACATGTAATTATATACAATTTAGAATATGAATAGAATTATAATATAGTAAATTTTTTGTTACTAAATAACTGAATATAAAATATATAATCTATCGGCGTTTCAAAAATTGTTTTATAAAAATTATTTTCAAAAATAAAAAGTATTATTTAAAAGGAAATTAATTTATTAGTTTAATGTTGATAAAACTATTGAAGACAATTTTATAAATATAGTATATTAAATGAAAATGTCTCTCTAAAGTTTAAATAATTAATGTATTATTTATGTATTCGGTATTTTTTAATTTGAAAATTGTTGTTAATTTTTGGTTTAAGGACCGGAATACTTTTTTAAAATACTAGTGTACATTAATAACTTAATGTACATTAATAAATTAATGAAATTATTACAAATAATAAGATCACAATATTGAAACAGTTCTCTTCGAAGACGATGACACTGTCAATATAGAAATTTAGAGATATATACACAAATTTTTTACTAAATTACATAGCAGCAAATTTAATTTTAATAACACTCTCTAAAACCAACTAAATATGTGGTAAATCTAAATAAACTTTAATTAAATTGTAACTAATTTATAACTTAAAAATTTTTTAATCACTACAAAGCTCGATTAAAGAAAGTTTAATTTATTTTTTCAAAATCATTTGTTCGCCACCTACTCATCTTCAAAGCTTGTAAAAGCTTCTGATTGGTTGCTTCAAAAATATTCAATACTTGTAGATATTATGCAATCGAATATTGTTACCACAGAACAGACACTAAGAGAATGCTAAGCTCAATGTTAAACTTTGGCAATAAACATGGCGGCAGAAATATCTTCTTTCTCTCTCGCACATTTAGAAACACTAGTGACCTCTGAAAAGTCCGTGGCCCGAACTAAAATTTTTTATAAGTGCTATAAAATCTATTGAAAAAAAAAACGTTACCACTACGTGTACGAAGCACGAGTATATTCCCTCGTATTTCGCATATGTACACAAGAACGCTTTTTCCAATAGATTTTAAAGCACTTATAAGAAAATTTAACTCGGGCCACAAACTCTTGAAAGGTCGGCAGAAAAGTCATAAGTGCGAGAGAGAAAGAGCATATTTCTCCCACCATGAAAATACCACTATTCAATTTGGCCTTTACAATGTATTTTTCAATTTTAAATATATTACAGTACTACTTCTTATGCTTGTCACTTGAACACTAATTAACAATATTTATATTCACAATATATATTATACCAATATTATATTATAATTAATATTTACATTACTTAGCAATTCATTTATATTACACATGTATAAATGAATTTTTCAGTTTCTTCTATGAAGAAATTTTGTAATAACTAAAAACTTGAAATCTGTTCTCAACTACAAGGGTTTAAAATACAATAATATAAACTCATGTACCGGGTTACAAGTACCGACACACGAAAAGGGACATATGGGACGATTTTATTTTGCTTAATGTGTCGAAATTGTTACTAATACTAAAAATAAGAAAGAAAAATTAGTTTTTCAATTGAATATAATCATTTCAAAAAAATATATGTTATTATTACAAAATCAAAAAATTTTGAAATTATATAGGGGCAGGCACTTTCTTTTACGTTACAACCTGTCTGTGGCCCTTCTGCTGCATTTGTCGCCGCTCTCCTATTTAGAGTTGACCCCTCTCCCCCCGGATTGTTATATTATATATGAAAAAAATTAATTACTTTATTTCAAATTGTATTTATTTATACAGTTTTAATTACTTTCATTATTATTAAATAACTTTTCTCTCATTAATTAAAACTTAATTAGAAACATGTATTTAAATAAAATTATCAAGTATTGATAAAGAATATTTACACCATTAAAAAAGTGATAATACCAGTGTCATTCATATATATAGTTAAAAAAAATTTATAAAATTGTATTTACTGTTATGTGATTGTTTACAATTACACATTTTTTAAAAAGTTTTTATAAATATTTGTTATCTCTCATTTCAAATTGTATACCAGAAAAAGAGGCGTCCTCTCGTGAATGCCGACAAAAAAACTCATGAGTAGTTCATAAAATAATACCTAAAATTCGATTTTCATAAAATTTGTTTTTTAACGTATATTTAATCAAATTTTTCATTACATTTTATATGTAATTTATATGTATTAAATAAATGATGGATGGGAATTAATTTAGAATTATGTTTCTAAAAATGTATAAGTTGTTTAAATTAAAATTTATATAAAATGCTTGTTGACATATTATCAGTGCACACTTCTACCCTTAAGCATTAAATAATTCTTTAAAGAACTGTTATAAACTTTGAAATAAAAATGGAATCATGGCAACAAATACTTCGACAAGTAGTTCGCCAAAATAAAACGTTCAGCTTACGTGATAAAGACAGAAATGAATTTAAATTAATGAGTTATTTTGCAGAAGAAACATCTATAAGGTATCTAATAAACTTTTAAATTTAACAAAAAAGTAAAGAAAAACTTTAATTTAATATCTTATAAATATTATAACTCTAACTTTTATATATACATTTAAATAAATAAATATTTTTTAAACAATTCATATTATAGAAAACGGATTATCTCATGGCTTCATAATTTAGAACATAGTGAAACTTCAAATAAAAAAAATATACAAAAAAGTGAGGAAATGCGAAAACAAGGTAACAAAGCATTTCAAAATAAAAATTATCTTTCAAGTAGTAAATATTATACTTTGAGTTTACAATATGCTCCATGGGAAAGTGAGGATTTGCCATTGGCATTAGCTAATAGATCTGCTGCATTATTTTATATGGAGAAATATGAGGTATTATTAATATAAAACAACAATATAACTATTACAATAGCTTCATGGATGTTAATTTTTTTTTTAAAAAATATTAAATTATATATAAATGTATTTTTTAATTTTATTATTTACGTAAACTCTTAACTTTGTATTACAATCATCATTTTTATATTTAATTTGAATATTTTATATTTTTTTAATTTGAGTTTATTATGTTTATAAACTATTTTATTTTATTATATTTTTTATTCATTTTATTTTATATACCTTTCTAAACATTTTAACTTATTTACACAGATATTAATTAACATAAGATGTTAAAAAATAATTATTTTATTATTATATTCCAATTTTTATTATAATTATTTGTAATAATACTATGAGAAAAATTAAAACAAGAAATTTTAATTCTAATAATTATAATTTTAATTTATAGTTTTATTGTTAATTTAAAAATATTAAATTAATGATTTTTGAATTAGAAAATATTTTATATATTTTTAATTAAGAAATTTTTTAATTCTATACTGTTAACAAATTATGAAGTTTTTCAATTATATTTTATAATAAGTTATTTAATTCAATACTATAATGGTTTATTATGTATATATTATGAAATTTTGTATAATATTTTTAACACGACTTATAACTTTTTACATTTTTTTCTTAATTATTTATTTGTAAATTTGATAAGCCTTTTTCATTATTTTATTTTACAAATTTTTATATTTATTTTCACTTTTTTTCTATTAGACAATTATTTTCTAGCTGTAATTTATTATTTATCACAAATATTTCATGACACATTTATTCATTTTTAATTATAAATCATCAATAAATATTATATTTACTTATGAGACTAAAAATTTACTTTATTAATAGGCTTGCACTAAAGATATTGAATTAGCTCTACAGCATAACTGTCCAAAAAATATATTATACAAATTACATTTAAGAGCTGCACAATGTTATGCAAAGTTACAGAATAGAACTCTTATGGAAGATGCTATTATTAAAGTACACGAATGTCTTGAAAATAATAGTATTCTTTTAGCTCCAAAAAAAGGTAGATGAAGACTAAACCTTGTGAAGTAATAACTTTATATTTACCTTTTTTTCATAATAAAATTAAATTTAATTAATATTTAGATGATATTGAAAAGCAAATTCAAAAATTACTTGATGAAGCCATTTTTGTAAGTAGTAGCACTAATGTATGTAATGTCGATACTAAATTGCCTGAACCAGTACATGGTGAAAATCCAGATTTTCCAAGTGCTTCAACTGGATTAGATTTAAGATTTTCAACAGATAAGGGTCGACATGTTATTGCGAAGCAAGAAATCAAGAAAGGTGAAATTTTATTTGTTGAAAAACCTTTTGCATTTGTTTTATTAGACAACGAAGATAGTGATGCTGTTTGTGCATATTGTTGTAAATCAAGAGGTGATGTTCCAATTCCGTAAGTAGCTTAAATATTTATATAATTTTCATTCATGATATTTTTAAAAATCATAATACAATTAGTTGCAAATTCTGTGAATGCACAATGTATTGCACTGAAAAATGTCAAGAAGTAGCTTGGTCAACATACCATCAATGGGAATGTTTTGGTAATCAAATTGGCATTTGGGATCAGATAGGAATTGCTCATTTGACAGTAAGAACGTTTTTAAATTGCTGCTATACAGATGATAAAAACAAGTTTAATCAAATTCAATGTCTAATTACTAACATTGATAAAATATCAAGTCAAGATTTATTTGTATATGGAGTAGTAAGTATGATACTAGATGTTTAAAAAAATTTTCTTATTTATTGAAAATTTTTTTTTTTTATATTTTAGTCTGCTTTAATGATGACATTATATTTAAATACATTCACAAACTTCTTTAAAATTATTAACATTTATGAACGACTTTTTACAAAGTTTGATAATGAAGAATTGAATATGTGTATGTTATCTGATCTTAGACCTGAAAAATGGACTGATGATCTTAATATGCTTTATGTTAGTGGAATACTATTGAGAAATATGTTGCAACTCATTTGTAATGGTCATGCAATTACAAGATTAAATTTATCTAGTTGTAAAGGTAATATTGTTACCGAATATCAGTGTAGAATAGCAACAGCTATTTATCCTAATGCTAGTATGATGAATCATTCCTGTGATCCAAATATTGTTAATAGGTAATTTAAAAATTTTAATAGTCATTAGTTTATTAAAAATAATTGCAACATCTTTTAAGTTTTAAGGATCAACATCTTATTGTCAAAGCAGCAAAAGATATTTCAATCGATGAAGAGGTTTTTAATTGCTATGGTATGAAATTATATATAATAAATCTTACAATTACACTTAAAATTTATTATCTATAAATAATTCAATGTTATGTTATAATAATTAATGTATTTATAGGACCTCATTTTCGAAGAATGAGAAAAAATGATAGACAAAATGCATTAAAAAATCAATATTGCTTCTTTTGTAAATGTACTGCTTGCTCTCAACGTGCCTTACAAAACTTTTCTGTAAGCATTTTTTTTTAAATTTATTTATCTATATAAATAAATAATAAATAAATATTAAATATTTTATATAATATATCAATTTTGATTTTTAGGATAAATTTCAAAAATTAAATTGTGAAGAATGTGGTGGTCCTCTTGAAATTATCAATAATTCATCCATGTATTGCCTTGATTGTGAAACAATTTTTGATTTAATGAAAACTAAATTGTACGAATTAGAAGAAGCTAATAAACTCTATGAAGCAGCTAAAACTCATATACAATCTGATGACAATAAAGAAGCTTTAAAAACAGCCAAAGAGTGTCTTGAAATTAGAAAAAAAAATTTAAATGAACACCATGAAGATGTTGCATTAACTTATGATTTAATTGGAAAAATATTTGCAATTATGGGTAAGATTTTATTTTATTTTAATTTCATAAATATTTGTATATTCATAGAAAAATAACATTTATGAAAATTTATTAAATATTTCAAAATATAATTTTGAATAATTTTCAATAAATAATAATTTGACTCAAATTGTAATTTTATCATAAAAATTATATTCAATTTAAATTAAAAGCATATAAAATTTATCTGTTTATATTGTTATTATATATTATTTTCTTTATTATTTTATAATGCTATATGAACAAAAAATATTAAAAATATAAAATGAATTTTTTTAAAAATTAACCGTTTATCTGTGCCTATGACTGTTAGAATACATATCATAATAATATTTAATGTATATTTGACATTTTAAAATACCATATTTTTATTTTATTTTGTATTGGTGTATTTTTTCTTAAAATTATGAAGAGGTTAATTATTATATCAATTTATATTATTTTTAATTTCTTTTATTTTACAACATTTCACTGAAATTAAAATAATATTCATGAAATTATTGTATTAAAATTTGTTGATTGTAATGATAATTTAATATGATTAAAGTTTATATAATTTAGTTAAGCAATATATCATGTATTCTGAGTTAATAAAAATTAGTAAAAAAAGTCATTAATGAGGATATTGATAATTAGTTATTTTAAATAAATTAAACTCATTTGCATTTTTTATAACACCTGGATCAAGTGAAATTTTTTGAAAAAAACAAATGTACATTGCTGATGTAAAAGGTATACCAAGTTAAAAAAATTTGAAGCTACAACCCACAAATATGATACAAAAATTCTTTGAGTTCTAGTTATTAAAAATAAAACATTAAAAATATTACATCTTTAAAATTTAGAACCCACTACAAAAATTATTTGTAAAAATATTTTTTTGCGTGTGTCTGATCAGTATTTAAAAATAGAATAATATATTAATAATCAAAATATGTAGATATGGTTTTCAATAAATATATAAATAAGATGGTTAAATAATGCCATTTAAATATTCATAAAGTTACACTTAAACTGTACATTATACCGTTAGTTGAGGGTAATTTAAATGTATATAAACTATATCAATCAGTAGCTATTGTATTTTATCCTGTGTTTACCTAGTAGTATGAAATATGCAACTTAATTCAAAGCATGTAAAAAAACTCTCATAAGCATATTTTTGTTAACTGTATACCTGTACACTATAGCCTTAGTAAAAAAATTCATTAATAATTTAAAGATTATTATAAAAAAATATAAAGTGGTGGAACTATGCAAAATTCTAAAATCCACAAATATTACTTTATGCAATTTTGTTGTAATTTTTTTGTAAAAAAAACATTGACAATGATAAAGTTATTTATAAAAACATGAATCTATACTAAAAAGATATACCACATTTATGATTAATAATAAAAATGTATTTAAATACTTTATTGAAAATATTATTAATGTATTGTATAAAACGAAAATTGGATAAAGTATATTATGGGGGTATTTAAGTTTTAAATGTTTATAAAAATCAATTGTAAAAAAAAGAGCTACTTGAAAAGATTCTAGAGAAGGGTTAATTAAAAATTTATGGACTATGACCTTGTACGAAATTATTCAGAACATGTCATATACATTTTTGTTAAGTGTACAAGCATAAGACAAAATTTCATTCTTTATATAAAAATAAAAATGGGAAGATATTACCCGCTTTTTTCGTGACGATACTTAAATTTTAAGACAATATATGAAGCTTATTGCTCTTTCTTGATAAATAAGAAAATGTTTATCGTACACAAGAAATGGGTATTTGATTTAATAAAGTTAAATGAATACATTTGAATACAATTAAGAAATCAAATAACATTTTTTAAAACTGCGTTTATATTTAATTTTATTAAAATTATCCACTCTTTATTTTTGTGATAAAAAGGTAGATTTATGTATAAAAAATGATGACGTTTTATGTTAACAATAATGAAAACAACCAAATTTAGCATTATTATAATAAATTCTTGTTTTAGTTTATATTTTATCTTCTCCCTGTTTAAAGATATTAAAATCTAATTCGTTAAAATTATTATAATATAAATAAATCTTTGTTGTTTCCTTTCTATCTTTTTTTTATTATAATCTGAATATTGTTCTATCGTAGAAGAAAGTTGATAATTGAAAGCAGTTGTCTGAACAGCTGTCAGCTGACAGAAAAATTGTCTATAAATCATAAATTTTATTAATCACTGTATTATCCTAATTCAATTTTTAAAATTTTTATTTTCTCATCTTTTTTATTATTGATTTAGTATATAATACAAGAGACACTATTAAATCTAAGAGATTGAATGTTTTCATGATTTCCGCTAAAATTTCTCTTTTCAATTTTATTCTCTCCCCGTTAGCGTGATTAACCATCTATTAAATGAATTAACTTTTAATGTACTATATAATATTAAACTCTAGAAGTAACTGTTTGACATTTAAATGGAAAACAGTTTTAATTTGCTCTACTTCAAATTTTTATAAATTCATTTCACATTTGTTTGTTGTCCTAGATTAAAATTGCTGCGCTTAGTAATTTCATGATTTACTGTCTTAGTTTGCAAATTTTCTTTGTTGTAACATGCAATTTTAAATATATTATTTATTGTATATATACATTTCGTTTTGAAAACCTCTGAAAACTTTTTATCTTCGTTTTTTGCTAACACGGTTAAACAACAAAAAGCTAAAAATAGCACGAATACCAACTTAAAGAAAACAGTATTTGTGTAAAATATCTTTATTTCTAAGTTCTTGTTGTACAATAATTTTTGATATTTTCTATTTTTTAAGACTAAATGTTGACGATATATTTTCTTTATATTAGTAGCAGTTATGTTTTACTTTCCGTATATTTATTTCAGGCATTACAGTATTTATAATGCTTAAAATAAGAAAGGAGAATAAAGACATCATATTTTATAATCGGAACAACCTTTGTTGCGTAATGTATTTATTCCTAACATGAACAAAAATCCTACGTATATGAGGTTGTTTGATGAAGGCGAGTATCATGTATTTCATGTTCTATTTGTGCATTATCTTTTGAAATGTTCTCACATGTACTTTCCTCCTTAAAATAATGAATTTTAGCTGATATATAATAAAATTATCAGAATCTTTTTTAGTAGCAAAATTTGTCAGTGTTGTACAGCACTTTATATTCTATTACTTGTCTGTATTAATTGTATGTATTGCTCGCTGTACATATTGAAGAAGGATCTTTTTATTGGTAAAGCAGTAATGTGTTGTGTAATTCATTTAATGTAAAGCACATTTCCTTTTTTTGCAGTAATTGCTTGATGTTTGCACAACAGAAAATTCGATGGATGATTACAAATAATGCTTTATTAAATGTTATTGCTTATCTTTGAGTCATAGTATTTGTTATAATAATACAAAGTATCATACAAAATAATAATAACACAAAGGAACAAGGACATTAAAATATGTAGAAGAAAAAAATAATGAGATTTATTGAATGTAACTTTCAGTATTTTCATTCAATGCATATTGTAACTAAAATATCGTATAATGACACACGATTATCTTCCACAAAAGGCAAGACAGATCTTAAATATTTTTTTCTCTCTCTTTCAATATAAGATAATAGGTATCGAATCGTATAATAAGTAATCACAGATAAATTGTCATATATTTTCTTTGAATTAAAACGTATTCACTTAAATATATTTAAATATATTTAGTTACTTTGAAAATGAACTATTACCATCTACTAATGAATTTTTCGTTGAATTACCTTGGATAGATAACATGGAATCATATATTGCCATCCTGATATTCACAACCAATAAACTGTAACGTTCTTTCTCTATAATCATAGTGTTTTTTTTTAACGATTAAACAACATTTCTTTTCTTGAAGAAAATAAATAGTACGTCGATAGATATCAATACATTTTGAACGTGCAGTAAAAGTATTAAAAGTGAAGTAATTAATCGTATAAATTCGATTTTCAATTCTTTTTCTTCATGGATCATGTCTATCTATTAAAGGTACAATATATTCGCACCGATCAAATCATAAACAATTTGTCCATCATTTATCTACTCAGTGGATAAATGACATAAGTCTATTAAATCTCTGTTAATTTTCTAATTATAGTAAAACTAAATTTTGCTATTGTACATAAACGTTTCATTGCGCTGCACTAAAAGTTTTATTTGTACATAAAGTTGTGTATATAACTCACTCTTGCAGTTACTCATATTGTCCTCTGAAAATTCTTTTTTTAGGTGCCTCTACTAAACTTTTTTCATATCTTTTTGAAGAGTTTAATAACAAATCATAATTTAGTTTTATTAATGTTATTTTTTTATATTCTCCGTTTTAATATTTACGAAATCCAGAGACAGTTAGGAGTAATAGAAACTTTGTCTTAATCAGGTGATGGTCTAGATACAAGCCCGTGCATGTTGTAATTCCAATACCAAGTTTGGATAATTTGCGAGCTATGTGTACTGAAAAATGCAGTCTAGACTTAAAATCTCTTTTTGCGATCATCAGTTTTTACAGGCGCTTCGAGGTATACATGTCGGAAATAAACGGATGTAGTTATAACGTTAACTTCTTATTTAATTACCTCTCTCTTTCTTACAAATAATTTGTTTTTAACATTAAATATCTTTAAAAATAGATATTTGACTTATTTTAATCGATTAAAAGGTTTTATTTTCAATTTTTTATTGAAGTGTTTACTTTTTTGATAAAATTTTATCACACTTTTATAAATCTTTTTACAAATAATACTTTATAAAATAAAAACTAAAAAATAATTTTTCATTCTCAATATCAATTTGTTAATTTAATTTTTAATTCGTACATTGTCACATTATTTTTATCTATGGACTGCTAACGTTTTGCTTTATCTTTTTACTCTTCACTCTTATATGTTGACCGAGCGTACCATTTCAGTAACTGCGTAGCGTTGTCTTTGTGACATTATATTGGCCCTTTTTATATTCCTAGCATTTATATTTTTATATTATTTAATAAAATAAAACCCCTTGTAATAAATAAAAATAATTTTTAAGGTGTATGTATTCATTGATTTAATAATTTTCTGTAGGTAGATGGCTGGATTCTTTAACATATTTAGAATATAGTATAGCTGCGGTTGAAGAGAGATTTGGCTGTGACAGTATAGAATTTGCAAATGAACTAAATAAATTTACTGACGTTTGTATTCAGTATTTACGAGAAGAAACTAACACGAATACGAAACAATACAAGTAAAATACCAAGTTCTTTTTAGAAAATAATTAGGATAAAAAATTTATGACATAATAATTGTTCGTTAAATCTATTGACATTATTAATACAGTTCTTTTAATTGCAGAAATATCTTAAAAAAGACTCGTCGTTCTTTAACACGTGCCGAAGAAATTTTTAATTTAAATTATGGTCCCTGGAACGAAGCATGTCGAGAAATTATAGAAAAACAAGAAGATCTTGTGCCATTGCTTGATAATTTGAATTTATAAATTATAAAAGAAATGTTTATAATTTTGTAGATTTTACAATATTTAATAAGATTTTTTATATATTAAATTTGTATTTTTGTATAATGGTATCGATAATTTATTAATTATTTATGAATTTTTACTCAAAGCAATTTTATTTTACGTTGTGTTAGTAATACTACCAAATAATAAAAAATTGTAGTACATGCATATTTACACCAAAATTAGTATTTCATAATTATTACATATGTTAAAAAAAGAATAAATTTATGTGATAAATTGAAATAAATTTACAAAAATAAATAAAAATGAATTCAAATTGTAATCATTACGTATATCAACATTTTATTATTATTTATATTATTTTTTAGGAATATTATTTTTTACTTTTGAAAACTTAATGTTCATACATATATATATATTTGTCCAAAAGGCATTAATTTTATTGGCATACCATGTTAACTATGCATAAAATCTAAGCAAAAATATTATTTTAAAACTCTTTTGATTTTATAAATCATTAATTTTTATTATTTATTTAATAATAACTTAAATATTAATCAATATACAACAATTTTTAATATAATTCGTATGAATACTTGTAATGAAATAATTGGTTGAGCATTGTTCTATTGATTATTTTTTATTTGAATTTCCTTGTTCATTATAATTTTATATTTATTTATAGTATATTTATAGCTTCTATAGTTTATTGAATTTATAGTTCAATCTTATTGTACTTATTCATTAATTTTAAATCAATATGACTATTTAAAGGAAGTATAGGTTGGCGTGTACTTAATTCATACGCCTTAACATTTTCTCTCCCTATCTGAAAAGTACAATATACGAAGTTTACAAGTTTATTTTATTTTAATCTATCGACGTGGAGTATCTGTAACCCTAAGCTTTTCATTAATAGTGTGGTAATGACAAGTCAAAAATAACACTTCATCGCAGTGTATCGAAAGTATCGTATCATGCTTTTGTAATAAATTTATCTTTTTGCATAATTTATATCAAAAACCTATTTTGCATAATAATATTATGGAATTCCTTAGATTCAAGATATTTATATTATTATTCGGAGGTTGAGACTTCTGCGTAAAATACAGAGAAAAATAAATAAAGTAACAGGAAAATGAAAGGGAGATATGAGGGGGATAATGTAGACCAGAGAATTAAAGGATGGGGGAAAAGCTTGTAAGTTTTTTTCTACGTCATTTAATTAAGAAACTAAAAATATATGATTGTATTTATCAGAATTTTGTTAACATTTAATGTGAAAAAATATATAAGAACTCGATTTATGAAAGCTCGAATCACTTTTTTTTTTAATTTTTTTAAAAAAAATTTCAAATGTCAAAATAAAGAATCAATATTTTTTCTTTTAAAATTAGTTTTTCAACCATCAAAATTTAACCCATAAGACTTCTTTTGTAATAGATTTTATATTATTCTTACAACTTTAATTCAAATGTATATCTGAATCATAATTATTGTATCAAATTAGATAGTTTACACCATTATTATCAATCTATTGATAATGCAGAAGATATTGCACCTTTAAAATTTTTCATAATTATATATAATTTTATAATTGATCCTGATCGAGCATGCTGATAAAGCCTGCTCTAAAAAACCGATTATAATTTAAATTGTTTATTACTTGATTAACATAATATTTATATGTATGTAAATACAATTGGTTATTTTCGTATTTTAATTCAGAATACATATTTTCCAGTTCTTTTCAAATTCTCGATTTTTCTCGTGAATCTTCGATCATATGGCTTATTCTCTTAAAGTTTATTCCTTTTGATTTTATGCATGTCCATATCAGCAGCACTTTATGGGCGCTTTTTTTTGCACAAACCAACTCGTAATCATTGCATCGAATGATATTGAACTTGCCTTGCTTTGTGTATCTTAATGTTGATTTTCCGAGAGAGAGAGAGAGAGAGAGAGAAACGAATGAAAAAGGAAAAAAGTACAAAAATAATAGTTCTGTATTAGGGAATAATCATCTCATAATCCTGATTGTAGATATAGAGTAAAAGTATGCTATGGAATGTCTTGGCATTCGTTAATTGCAGACCACAAAACAAATATAATTCATAATTCCTTTTTCGATCTTTTCTTATTTGTAAATATTTGTTATATACCCACTTTTATTCTACATTCACAGGAAGTAAAACTCAATAGAAGCTCAAAATTTACGAAGAGAGTAGTTCTCATTGATCCTGGAATTCATCTTAGAAAAAATTTCTGCACTTACATACTTTGGAGTTCGTCTAAAGACTTCATTTATGTCTATAACTCCATGTGAATTCTCTAATTTCATATTCGCATTATATATTAATGTAGCATACCTACTTACAGTCCTCAGGAATAAACGTACAAATGAATATTTATACATATATATTTAAAATACAGTGCACTAAATCTTAATAGTACAAATAAATAATTTAATAAAAATATTAAATTATTATTTTAAATTTAATAATAATTATCTAAAGACACGTTGATATCTGCATTACTCATGTTAATTTGATTCATAGGCATCATATGTTCTAGAATCAATGCTTTGTATATTTTATTTGCGTATTCACGTAACAAATCAATATTTCTCGCGAGTCTTCTTTCAAAAGCTAATAACTGTAGTTTTACTAAATACGATTTACCTAAACTATCGATTTTGTTGTTAAATAATAAGTGTATCATAGAACGACCACTTTGTAGGTCATTATTCGTATTTAAAATTAATTTTTTAATTGTTCGTTTTCCCCAAACTTTAGTAAAGCATTTTACAGTGTATTTAATAAGAAATAATATTTAGCACTATATAATTTTTAACTAATTGCATTATTAACTAATTTTAAAAATAATTTTTTTATTAACTTTACCCATAATTATTCATTTCAGTATCTTCTAAATAAGCAATTTATTCCAGAATTTTAATACTTTAATCACAGAATGATTCTATATCTATTGATGGGTCGATTAAATTTAGTATTAATTAACCAAAAATGTTTTAATATTTTTGCGGATGATTCATCTAAGTATTTTTTAAGTAAACATGAATTAATTTAGTTATCATAAGGAATGCTAATCGCAATTGAAAACTACTATTCAAAAAATGAATTTTTAAAGTTATCTGCTAATAATGGATATCACTTTATTTTACAAATACAATATCAGATAATATAATTTTCATATATTTGAAAGGTTCTTGATTTCTATGACCCATTGATTGAAATGAATTATAAAAATTAAGTCATTTGCCACGGAATATACAAAAACGTACTAATTCAATTAGTATTACTTGAATATTATCATTATTGTTTATATTTATATTTCCTCTATTTTTGTTTATTCTCGCATCTCTAATCTGTATAGTAACAATTAATCATGCTATCTAACCATTCCTTCTTAAAATTTGATTAAAATTTCTGATATTCAAAAATCGTGTACTCGGTTATATACAAATTATATGTAGTTAAATTATACTATTTTATATTATTATTGTATTATCTTGGTAAATGATCGGAAGGTTAATATGCCCGACTTTGTTCTTATTCAAATGAATTGGACATGTACTACATGGAAATATATAATTTAAGAAAAAAAATCCAAACAACTGTCGATTTACGGTATCTTTTTTTTTTTTGAGCTCCGAAACAATACATTTTATCTTTTTAAATCAATGGGAAATCATCTACCATTCAAGTGAAACTACATGTCACGCATGCTATGAAATCCATAAAAAACAGTAGAAACTCACTATTGCTCATCTGAATTTCAAATTATTCAGTACTTATTTGTATCTTATATTTACTAAATAACGTAATGCGGATTATGAATTTATAGCTTGTGATTGTCTTTACGATACAGATATTCATTTAACCTGTCTTAAAAGTAAATGAAATATTGGTAAGAGCATGATTAAGTACAACATCACCAAAAAACAAGTGAAAATTTAAGTTTATTTTAATTTAAGTTAAATTTAATAATGATATTTATTACAGATATATTCACATTTTCAAGTATAACGGACAAAGACTAACAAGAGTTGTGTTCAATTTTAAAAAGTAAAATTTTCATACTAGACGAAACTGTTCTCTCAATGAGTTTTTCCAATATTAATTGTAAATACTTTTATTAGTTCAAATCCTTAATTTAAAAGATTGTTCTTACTATACTGTAAGATTTGATCTTTAATAATAAAACTTTTTTAAATATTGTAACACTCAAGTATCTGTTTGTTGTAGTAACTATTAAAACAATTTATAATAATAATCTCTTAAATTTTTTTCATGAAATATTAAAAAAATTTTTTTACCGATTGTACATCTCTATCGATGGCGATATTTCAATTCGATATCTTTATATAATTATAGTCCACTCGTGATTCTCTATTTGCTTTTATTCCTTTGTCTAATTCGCTTGAGAGTCATCCACACGCTTAGGCAATTAAACATAAACTTTTTATTTTATTTTTTATTTTCTTTTATTTTTACATTCTTTGCATTCAAAATTTCACACTATAAATCAACAGTTTCAAATGAAAGTTATTTCTAATTACCAAAATAGATATATGTGTAATATTGTTACATGTATTACATGATATTATTATCGGACCATATCGAATTTTTAACTTTAAGTACCTTTACTTTTTTCCAATGAAACATATAGAATGCTATTATGTATTGTTGACTCTTCAAATTATTGTGTATAATAAATGTTTTAGATTTTTTCAGTTAAAAAATTTATTTCATTTCAGTTTCACATAATAAAGTTCATCGCATTTGCATAAATGTCGTTTTAGAATTTACAATCTTTTATCATGACTTTATAGCGGTGACGTATGTCATTGGTATACATTACACTAGCAAGATTTTTTTCTGCTTAAATCACAAGAGGATTTATTTTATGACTACTCAATTTTCTGAAATCGCATCTTAAATAAATTAATGTTTAACTCTCTAAGTACTTGTAATAAAATATCTCCTGTATTTAACTACTTGTATTTAATATTATTCTTAATAATTATATGTATTCTATTTATGTTTAGTTAAAATGTTTAATAATAATTTTTAAAGTTCCATAAGAAATACTTAATTTTCTACAAAAAAATAAGTATTTGTGTGGTAAATCGAGATGATAATATATACTATTCTTTAAATTATTATAAAAAATGTTGCATTTCGTATTTAAAAGTTGTGCAAATTATTTATATATGAAAAAAGTAATGTTAAAAATAATAATGCAAATTATATAATTTATTTAAATAAGAAAATATAATAATACAACTGTATTGCTAAGAGTTTCTATTACTTTTTTCTTTTTAATACCATTTGATTTTAATATAATATTAAAATTAACTTCAACTTTGTCACAACAGACACATTTTATAATTTTCCAAATACTTCTAAATTGTTAACAATAATTAAATTTTATTTAATATCAGCACCAGTTATTTTTTAAAAATAAAAATAAGATAAAAATTGGATGAATATATATATATATATATATGTTAACATTATTTCGTAAACACTGATTCAAATACGTGATCCGAAAAAAGTTTAAGGTCGCAGAAAGAGGTTTGGTGCCTGGATGTCTGTATCATGCATTCCTTCTAAACAATAGAATGCGCTCGATAAATTTAAATTAATAAATTTGTCGAATTAAAGAAAATCGCAGAATAAAGCAAATATAGATTTTTTTTATTTGTTTTTTATTTTCTTAAGATTAATACTTTGTAATTTGAAACATTATACATACTAAACTTTTTTTGAGACCTAATTTTCATAAAAATTTTTATTGAACCAATGGAAATATTTATATATTTACTGTAATTTTTATTTGTATTTTAAAAAAATTTTTTTAAATTTTAACTGAAAAAACTTCGTATAATGAAAACCTCACTATAATATTGTGATTAAAAGTAAAAAAATATATAAATTATAATTAATAAAAAATGTCAGACCTACTTTATATTATATAAAAAAAATAATTATTAAGTACTAAAATCTAGTAAATTTAAATAATATTTATTGTAAAAAATTAGCATATATTTGTTCATTACAACTAAACAATCTCTCTTTTATGAAACAGTTTCTTATTAATGATATACTAATTAATTAAACGGAATAATATAATAAATTGACATGATAAATATAGGTTCTTATGTAATACATTGAACAATCACCGATGGTCATTTTACGGAACAAAAAACAATGTAATGCATAAAAATAATGATTTTATAAAGAAGGTATTTATGTGTATGTGTATGTGCTTGTGCATGCGTATGTGGGTGCGTGAATTTAAATTTCATATTAAAATATAAACTATAAACATTCTGTGATTTATGTATAAATAAAGTATGTATAAATACAAAAATATAAAATTCTAAAACACGATACTAAAATAAAAGTTGATCCATGAACAATTTAATATTTAATCAATAAATTCATACTATTTGTGTCATATTTAAACTGTATTTTTATTTTAAAATAAAATATTATTATAGTATTACTAGTTAAAAAATATATTTTTACGATCTTAATATACTCAATAAATTTTTATATATAATTATTATAATATATAGTTAATAAATAAAAAAAAATTATAAAATACACCCTCAATATGTTGTATATAGAAATAAATCCTTGAAATAGTGTTCTAATTTTTAAGATTTATCATTTTTGATGGATAATTTTCTGTTCACTTCGCGTCTTCAATATGAAAATAAAAAAAATACGAATATTATAAACAAAAATATGACATTTGATACAAATAAACTTTTTTTCATCAATTTTTAATACGAAATGTGATCTTATCGTAAATAGAGACAGCTGTTTGCGGCGTCAGATATAATATTGATTTGCAAAGAGTAAATAATAAGCGTACAACTCTTTAATATCAGTAGGACAACGGTATTATAATTTTTATTAGAATATTACTTTAACGCCCATTCAAGTGTCAATAAATTTTTAATTTTTCGGTTATTATTTACAGTAAAATATTTGTTTTCAAGTTTTAATTACATTAAAAATTATTTTAAGGACATACCATTATTTATAATAAAATACAAATTATGGAACGAATAAATTAAAAATATAATGAATAATGGAATCATTTTATAAAAATTTAAATCTCTATATAGTTAATAAGTGTTGATATATTATATTTATATATTTTTTAATATAGAATTTTAATAATAATTCATTTATAGAATACTTATGAGTATTAGTTTATAATCATTAATTATTTTACATAAAAAATAATAATTGTCAAAATAATATATTTAAATTAGTTTCAAATAATACATGAAAGCTTTATGCAACCGTTTTTAATTTTAATTAAATAAGGGAGGAAAGTAAAAAATACAGATAATATATAATATAAATTAAAGAGTAAAATTTATTATTAGTTATTGTATTTTTTATGAATAGTTACAATTGCATCCGCCCTTATTGAAATAATTTATTGGTATACTATGTATATATATATATATCATATTATGTAATAATAAATTATTAAAGTAATTGTTTATAAATTAAATTTACTAATTTTATTTATTTTATTATAATGAATGATATAAAATACATTAAAAGAGATCTATTAATTTCATACTAATTTATGTAAATATTTTATGTAGATTATATATTAAAATTGGAGAAGTATAAAAAATTACATTAAGCTCAAAATAATTTTACATAATTCTGATAATGTTCTATTTATCTTTATATAATGCAATATGTATATTTAGATTTTACAATAGTTTTCTCCAATTTACCCACAATTTATTATTACTGACACCACTATTTTATGATTCTGATTTTTAATTTAATAGTTATTAGTTATTGTAATTAATAATAAAATAACAAAGCCTACATGTAAGGTCTGCTATTATATTTATAAATATAAGTTGACGTCCTTGGATAATTTTCATGTAAAATATTGTACTTTCTTAAACTATGTATATTTATTAATGTATTGGATTTCAAAGCATAGAAAATATTAATTTTAAAATTACTTAATAATATTTAAAAAATTTAAATTATTTGAAAAGATAGTCTGCATATTTACTATAAATCATAATAATAATCATAGAATTAGATAAAATTCTGTGTTGGAGACAAGTTTGGTTTTTTCTTGTAAAATTATAATATAATTTATCGAAAAACAAAATTTTATATAAAGTAAAAAAATACTAATTAAAATACTAATTAACACAATTCCAGCGTCTTTGTTATCGTCACATGACTATTATTCAATTAAACATTAAATCGTTACTAAAATAAAAAATAAAATTAATAATAATCTTCAATTGAAATACGAAATTTTAAATATTAAAATTTCATGCGAGTACATCCATTTTTCCTTCGGTGTTAACGCTATATATATAGTTGACGTTGAATGGTGTAGTGTTATTATTTTTAACCAAATAAGTACAACAAAAGTACAACTGATAAACTTTATATTGATATTTTTTTTAACAGACCAAAAATATTTATTATTTTTTTTCAGTATAAATATAATAAAAAAGAAAATATTAATTCTTTCTATTTAATACATTAGTTATTTTACGTAAAAAAGTATTTATAAATAATATTTAATATGTCTTTCTTTATAATAATATAATATGCAATTTGCCTTGCTATTTTTTAAATAAATATTTTATAAATTTTTAAAATGAAATATTAATTCAATTATTTTTTAATAATTATTTATAATTAAAATAAAATTTCTTTATTGTGTATTGCTGATTTCATAAATAATTTTAATTTTTCATTTTATTATATTTTCATATTTCATTATTATTCCACTAATTTATGATTATTAAGAATTCTTTTTTTTATAGTTTCTTAATTAAAAAATTATACTGTGATTAATAAAAAAAAAATAAAAAAAATAAAGCTCTTAATAAACTATAAATAAAGTGTGAATAATAAATTATAATGAGTTAAAATAATAAATAAAATAGTTTTACAGTAAGTATTTTAAGTACTTTATATATACACTTAAGCATTTTTAAGATTAGATTTTTTAAGATTAAAGCTAATAAGTTGGTGATAATTTATATTGCAGGGTTAAGAATTTAATGTGTATGATCTATAAAAAAAATTGCAATAAAAATTTGTTGAAATATATCTATTTATTTTGAAAACTATATGATGCTTACACTGTACGTTCAAATGCATCTAAAATATGCACGAATCATTGGTTATCGTAATGTCCGGTAGAGGGCAATTGCAATACTCCAGAGAAAATCTAGTCCTAGGTAATAAATTATACAAGAAAATCTGATAATACAAGGTAATAAATACAGACTGATAAAACCATTATTTTCTAAAAGATTACTAAGTTTGGGGATTAACTTCAACCATACCACTCAATAAAGATAATACATTATTTATGATTTAATTTGTAGCTCAATTTTGTCAATCTGATTTAGTTTCCGACAAAAATGTTATACCATCTCTTTCCCATACTTTAAAAGTTTTAAAACTATCGAATTTTGAAAAACATCTATTACATTTGTTTTAGTTCATTTATTATTAACATATTAAATAATAATAATAAATTGTAAAAAAATAATTCGACTGGATAAGCGGGGGATACACAATTTCATCCATAAAATAATTATAATGCTTAATAATTTTAGAATACATAACAATTACATATATTATTAAAATTAACATTTTTGCATTATAGAGTAAAAAATATAAAAAATAATAATAATTCTTAAATTACGTTTAATTCATTCAAGTGTAAATATAAAAGGGTTGCAATCATATAAAAATATTAGACCCTCATGCTGTATAGAAGTAAAGAATTATTTCTGAGATGATATAAAACAAACTTCAAAATACAATAATTATACAAGAGAATATGTAGATACTAGATTTAAATGGCAATCGGCTTCCTTACTTTATATTTTATTACACATAATATTAAGCGAAGCGAGGATATATATTTTTTAAATTGTTAACATTTTGAAAAGTTCTGTAAACTATCAAAAAGTGAAACATCAATAATATAATTAATTGAAATCATCAATATTATATTTTTTATAACGATTGAGTTTACCTTTTCTTTCAATATTTAAATTTTAATTGTATGTGTACATTTCTTACTATAGTTTATATATTTATATTTATTTTATAATTTATGCATTTTTATAATATTTTTAATATTTTTGTGTAAAGGTCTTATTGGAACGAAAAGCACTGTTAGAATATTGAGTAACTACGATTAAGTTTATTGTTAAATGTTTTAAAGAACTGTGTCTTTAAACAAATCGTTCTTAATAATTTTACATTTAGTAAGTTTTCTATTTTTTTATTTATTAGTATTATTGAAATTGGACACATAAGTTTGTTGAACTTTCAATTTCAATGTTTTCAATTGGTAAATATGAAATTTACAAGTTTACACATTTATTTATCAAAAAACTGGATATAAATAGATTATGTACAATTTAAAAATCAATATTATAATTGAATTGATATTTATTTATTAATATTTATATATTTCTTGATATATTAAAAATTCATAATATTGATTATTAAAGACATACATGATTATTTTTATTTTTGAAAAAGAAATTTTATCATTTTAAAAATAAAATTCAAAACTGGATACTGATTAATAAAAAAATATTTTACGAATTTAAATGAGAATAAAATATTTATAATAATAATTGTTAAATTTTTACTTCAAGAATATAATTAAGATTTCACTTAATTTTAATGATACTTATAAAAACAAAAAATCTTTATTTTAAGAGAAATTTGAATATATTTTAACTTTTCAAAGTTAAAATTTCAAAGAAATACCACTCAATTACTGATATTGTAAATATTTTATTGATTAATTTGAAAATTATAAAATACAAAATAAAATTTACTATTTTTTTTTCTTATATTGATTATTATAATGTAATTTAAACTATAGAAATATTTAATCAATATTGATTATGAAATAAAAATTAAAAATATGTAAATCTGAAAATATAAAATCGGCTATTTAAAATTTTTTTTTTATTTTAAAATTATCATCTTATATTTGCAATTGAATTAAATGAATAAACTCATAAAATTTAAGAAAATAAATCATGACGGTAATATGAGATAATTGATGAGAAAATACATTAGTTTTTTACTATTAATCTTAGTAGTTGTACTTCCTGTAATTATAATGAAATAAAAAAATTTATAATATATTATTGTTCTTAAGATTTTTCAAAAAGTATTATTGTATTAAAGATTAAAAAATCATCTGTCCAATGTTAATTCAATTCTTATGTAAATTATAAATAATTATACATAATTATATAGGATTTAAATTATAAAAAGAATTTTCGTGTTGTATCACATAAGCTGTTTTATATTTAAATTTTTATCGTTATAAAACATTAAAAATGTGCGTATTTATTTGAATTGTTAACGTAGTTTTCAATTTAATGATTAAAATTTCTGAATATTTCTTGTGAATACATCTTAAATATCGAATCAAATAAAAATATTGTCCTAAAGAATAAAATATTTTTAAATGACGTTAAAAAAAATCAAAGTGGACTATGTAATTAAATTTATAAATTGCATTAAAAAAAAAAAAAAAAAATTTAAACATAAGTGTAAACCCTGTTAATGGATGTACATTCGAACTTTGAGTGGATTACAGATGACAATCATTCACAAGCAAGTGTAAAGTAGTTAAAAATACCCATTTTCCGGCGCGTAGATCACGAGGATAGATAACGCCTGATTTCAATACATACAAAAAATAAAAAACAAAAAAGAAAAAGGAAAAAAAAAAGAAAAAAGAAAAAGGCAAAAGAGCGTCGAGTGACGAATAGGCCGGAGTGGAATAAAGTCGAGTCGGAGAAAAGGAGAAGGTGCGGATGTTCTCGGGCAAGATGAAGAAGATGAAGAAGAATAAGAAGAAGAATAAGAATAAGAAGAAGAAGAATAAGAAGAAGAAGAAGAAGAAGAAGAAGAAGAAGAAGAAGAAGAAGAGGTCTTGGATCGGTCGGTCGGTCGGTCGGTCGGTTGGTTGGTTGGTTGGTTTGCGGAGCTCCCGAGTGTCGGTTTCAGCGTGAGCCAGGAACAGAAAACCGAGGTGGAGGTGAAATAAGGTGGAGGGAGACATCATGCGCACATGGGTTGTGCAGGGACAGCAGCACCAGCAGCGATTGTAGGAGGAAAAGGAGGGGAGGTCACCACTGTAATATTGCAAACTAAACCATCACTGTTCCTCGGCGCTTCCTTCTGTGCCACTCGTTCATGATTTTCGTTCCTCCTCAGGAACTCTCGGACTCGGACTCGCGGACTCGGTCTCGGCTCGGACAACACTTGGCTCTTTTTTACAGCTCGCCCGATAACGGTACGCGATATTTGTTTGGCATTCCGAGCGTTACGTATTGCCATTGCTCGGATACGTCGCACGCCGGACGATTCGGAGTGGGCGATTTTTCCTAAACGCTCGCGCGAGCAAATAATGCTCGGGGAAAGGAGCTGAAGAGGAAATTCTCGCGGACTCCGAGGGGAGCATATGCAACATAACAATAGCAATAGCGCGGCTCGCGGACGTATCGAGACGTGTAGACACGCTCGCCCACGCAGCTCCGCGCATATATCGATTTAACGACACGCGTGAGCGCGCGCGTGTGTGAGTGAGTGAGTGCTGAATCGTTTACGCACGTGCTATCGCTCATTCGTACAATTACACGTACACCGAGGAGAGGTACAAAAGATGTGTGTTGGAAAAAAATAGAGGGGATTAATCACGTTTGAGAGACGTTCCTTCGTAAACGCTCGCACGTACACAAATACGTGCGCAAGTCGGGATCGAGTGCGAAAGACCGTGCGCGGGTGTATGTGCACGTGGATGTAAGTGTGTTTGAAAAACACCAATAGAAAAAAAAGAGGAGAATAATAGAGCGGAACGGGCAGTTACTCTCGTGGAGGAGCTAGTGATATTCTAGTGGCTCGTATCCCTATAGGTATCGCTAGTCCGAGTTGATAGTTCAGTTGATTCTATACCGTACCGCACGATAGCCGACCGAGTCTCTCTCTCACTCTCACTCTCTCTCTCTCTCTCTCTCTTTCTCTCTCTCTCTCTCTCTCTCTCTCTCTCTTCTTTTCCGAGTTGAGTTGAGTTGAGTTGAGTTTAGTTTAGTTTAGTTGAGTTGAGTTGAGTTGAATTGAATTGAGTTGAGTTGAGTTTAGTTGAGTTGAGTCCAGTTGAGTTCCTCCTCACGGTGCGTTATGTCGCGCAAAATGAATGAAGATACCCTTCCTGTGCACGGGGGAAACTTTAAGGTATGTAAACCTTTTAACCTTCACTACTATGATTGCGAGAGGATGTGCGATAAGCGGGGAGGAAACTGTAATTCGTGCTAACATATCCCCCTTTATCAAATTTACATTAATTTCCTAACCTACGTCTTTAATTCGGGCGAAAAGTTTTGGGATCGCGGAGATTCAACTCTCGTGAAGAGGAGCCAGGTTTATATGTCAAGAGCTAAATATAACATTGAAAAAATGACGTAAATATTATTTTTATTATCATACTTACATCGACTTTTACTTTGTACTCAAATATATTCTTTTCTTCCTTTTTTTATTATTGGCGACTTTTAAAAGAACTTTCGCTGCTTGAAATAAAAAACTAAAGCGAATTTTCAAAAAATAAAAAACAAATAAAATAAAAATATTATTCTACAGTGTTAAAACAACTTTTATTACATTCTTCACCATTTGTATATTACAATTTTTCTTTTAACAAACTATTATTTCCCAATTTTTTTTTTTTTTTTTTTTTTATAGAACCAATCAATAATTTGTTTTTAAATATTTTATTTATCCGCACGCATTTAATAACCATTTAATACATGTTACTTTACCACAGTTTTTAATCTTAGTGGTTGAGTACTTCCTTCCAAATTTTAAGACTGAACACTTTTTCACAACGGTATTCAATTATTATTATCAAATATTATTACCAGACATCTATTTTTATTTAATTACTTACAGACTCTCAAGACAAACCATGTAGTAGATTAATATTTATACGATTTACATTGTTAATTTTGTGGAAATAAAATATTTACATCATACATTAAAATTATTTTAATGACTATAAACAATGAGTTTTTTATTAAAGAATTTTTTTTTTTGAATCCACGAAAGTAGAATTTAGATTTATTATTACTTGTAATAGATATATTTATATGGGTTATTCAAATTATTTAAAACATATAACTACATAATTTGCATCTTTTATAATCCATTTAGTTAAATGTATGCTTTACATGATTATAAAATTAAAATTTAACATATTTTATTAATATGAAATTTACCGTGTTTAGCATCCTTCTAACCATATCTTCAATATATCAAAAGCTTAAGTCCGAATATGAATATAAAAATCTCTTTTGATTTACAAAAATTTGTTATTCAAAAAAGTCAGAATTCTTTGCATTAGTTACAGTTCAATTATGAAAACGCAAAATACGCTTTTCCGCTTGTGTATATAAGTACGTATATATACACGCGCGCGCGTGTGTTTGTGTGTGTATAGATGACTATGCCTATTCATAATATATTGCACTCAACATAGTTTAATTTAATAGAGCGTAGGTGTATATTTTTAAATGAATTTATAAAGTGATAAACATTAAAAACAATATCACGGTTATTAATTATTAAACCTTTCAATATGTAATAGTATAAATGTTGAGAAGCTTCAATTTTGATACCGAAAAATTACGTATCTCCACAGAAAAATATGTTCTCGAAAATCACTGTAAATGCGAGTTAAGAAAATTTGTTAATTTTTTTTTTTTCACGTGTCATTAAATATTATTATTTTTTATATTTTTCCAGTATTGAAATGTTATTAAAAATATTCTCTAGTCTATAAATATTATTTAAAATATTTAACGCATATGAATGAAGTCTATAAAACTTAAAAATGTATTTCAAACTTAATTTTACTCCAAAACATACAAAACTAAATTTTAATATACATTTTTCAATTTATTTATGTTTTTTAAGCATTCATTGACATTAAAACTTGAAAGATACCGAAATTTTTTATTATTTAGTATACATGATTCAATTTTCATAAATTAAATTTGGTTATTTATAGTATTTTGGATGTATGATTTCTTTTATAAAAAATAAAATATTATAAAATTGATGTTTTGGAGAATAATATTTAATGTACTAATAATTTGAGTTTATTTTTTTTTTTTTTTTTTTTTATATTTACATAAAAATATCATGTAGAAAAAAATTCTATTTTTTAAAAAATTATGATTGAATAAAATGTCTGTTGTGTATGAACTAAATTTTAGAATTGTAATTAAAAATTATCATTGAAATATTAAACTTAGAATATTAATTCCATTCAAAAATTGTTAATTGAAAATTCTAAAATAAATATATAATGTAATTAAACTATATAATACAACGTCCATATTAAACGTATTCTCTTAAAATTTCCATTTAAATAATAATTACTTTATATTATTTTCTATATGATGATAATTAAACTTTTTCAGTATACAATATTTTTATATTGTGTTAACATTGAACTCAAAGTTATGATGAAAAGATCGATATCTTTATTCGAATTACTCTTAGACATAATAACATGAAATATATTTTTACAAAGTTTAAAAAAAGAATAATACATTATTTAAAATATTAAGGAATTGAAAGATAATAATAATAATACTAATAATAATAATAATAATAATAATAATAATAATAATAACGTTAAGAGTGAAGAAACTTTTCGTTTAAAAATTATTTTTATTTAAACCGGCAATATTGATGCAATTTAATTTTAAAATCAATCATCAGCTGCCTTGACAAAGTGAAAATATTGTTCTGGTTAAAGTGCACGGACTTTGCGATACATTTGACACAATGGCTTTCATTGTGAAAAAACGGGAAGAATAACGCGAGCCTCAGCTCCATGTAAAATAATCAACAAATTACGTATGTTTAATCTTAGGTAGTCTTGAGGAATACGAAAAAGCGTTAAAACCAATGTAAATCCCTCTGTCTCTCGTTGCAAATTCGAAGATTATGGTCGAATTCGTTGGGTTGGTAGAAAAATGTTTTTTGTATCGGTGGCAAGTTTGTATCTGCCGAGCGGATCCACTCCTTTATTTTTAACTTGAAATATATGCCCGAGTCGGCCGTTTATTGGTAACCTCAAAATTAGCATTAGCCTCCGCGAGCCTAGCACAAATAAATAAAGAGTTTATCATCATCATTGTTATCATTGCTATCATTGTTATCATTGCTATCGTTGTTATCATTGTTATCATTGTTATCATTGTTATCATTGTTGTTATCATCATCATCATCATCATCATCATGATCGTCATCATCGTCGCGGTCGTCGTCGTCGTCGTCGTCGTTATGATTATTGAAGCAATAGGGAATCGCAACCACGGAGTTTGTGCTTTTAAAATCGAGTGCTAGATAGCGTAGCGAAAGACTCATGCCATTCAATGGAAATTTCCATATCTTTTGCGTTTGCTTCGAGCGTCCTTTCTCCCCTCTTTTTTTCTTCGCGACATCTACATTCATTTAGCTTCACACGCGTTTCTGTGTCTTACACTTACACTCGGAGCCTTTGTCGCGCACAAATGAATCAACCAACGAGTTGCGCTCCTCTCCTCGTCGCCTCGGCCACATCACATGTGCCATAATATCCTCTTGGTCCCGAATGTCGCCTTAAGTACTTGGTCCCATTAAAAATATCGCTCCCCCTTTTATTGATGTTTTACAGCGTATTAATTGTGAGGGCATTGAGAGCACACCAATATCGCCTGTACAATACAATACCATGCAATGCAATCCAATCCAATCCAATACTATACTATACTATACTATACTATACTATACTATACTATACTATATTATACTATACTATACTATACTATACTATACTATACTATACTATACTATACTATACAAGACAATACAATACAATACAATACAATACAATACAATACAATACAATACAATACAATACAATGCTATAATTATATTTTGCGAAAAAATTTAGCTCTCCGTTCGGCGGCCACTTTGCTCGCGCGCAAAAATTACGTCCAAGCAATTGATTGCCGTTTATTACATGCACTTCACTTTGAAACTTGTTTTTTTTCTTTTTTTTTTTCTTTTTCTTTCTTCATTTAACTCAAATCTCAATGATTTAACGAGCACCAAATACGTTTCGATGCTTCGGCCCATTACATAAGAATGTCAAAATAAAAATTAGCACTCTTTATGCGAAGGCTTTGCATTTTTTTTTTTTGTTTTTTTCTTTAATCTTTTTATTATCCATTGCAACTACTCTTAATGGCACTTTAAAATATAAATTAATTTAAATCTTCCTCTGCGCTATCTAACGTAATTAATACCCGATAAATACACTTGTTGCACCTGTTAATTTTTTTCTCATTATATAACCTTCGTTAATCAAGAGCACTTTTACAACAAGTTCATACAACAAGAATGAGATTCACGAATTTTAACTGTTGACAATATAGCAACAATTTACGAATAAGTAAAAATTGAAGCAAATAAATATTTTATTGCTATATTGTTTAGAATTTTGACCTTGTTATTTTTCCATTATAGGATTTAAATTAACTTTAATGTTATTTAACCAATAGCTACAATATATTATGATATAATTTAATGATTTAAACGATAAATGCGTAAATGTTTTTCCCTTAATTTTTGTCTTAATCTATGGCTTTTTCTTTTTCACTTGATTCTATAAATATATTCATTGTAATATCTTTAGATTTGTATTTTTCTTTTTATATGTGTAATTTTACTTTTCGTAGAATTTTTTTAAATATAGTATATATTAAATTAAATATAGATAACGAATTTTTTTTCCATTCATTTTTTTTTCTTTGCATCACACCTTTAACAAAAAAATATACCTTTTTACTGTTTCGATTAATTTTCGAAATAATTAAATTTGTTTAAAAATAGTTTTTAATTCTTTTTTTTAACAATTTATTCATTTGTTTTGAAAAATCATTTATAAGCAGTATATTAATATTTATTTAGTTAAAGCTTCAAACAAATATATATATATATATATAAGATTATTGAATCAATATAAAAAATTTAAAAAATAATCCTGTAAATTTATCCAAAATTATGAATTTTCATCAATAATTATATATATATATATTTTTTTTTAAATATTTTACATGCACGAATGATTATGTAAGATATAAAAGTCAAAATATATGTATATATAAATTTTCGTACATTTTTCTTATCAATCAAAACAATAATAATTAAATTTTGATGCTACAGATGACTAATATAAATATTGTTTTTCTTTTTAAATTATAAATTAATATAATGATTAAAAAAAATTGCCTTCAATTTAGAATGAATAACTAAATAAAATGTTTGAATTATTATGACTAAATAGAGTTGATTGAAATGGTTATTAGTATAACAAGTCTCAATTACATCTACAGATTTTACTTGACTCATTTCGTTATTTGCTTATTACTTATGTATGATTTTAAAGCTACTGGTGCGAAGTAATTATTTATTTAAATTACTATAAATATCAAACATACAGAAAAAATATTTTAACTTGGACAATATAAAAATTAAATCATTTTAGTTACTTAACGATTATCGTTTTTATAATTTATGAGTCCTTGAATAGATTGTCAAGCAATATTTGGATCTTGTCGATTGAAAAATCAACTCTATATTTGAAATATTTGTCAGTCTTTAATTTAATGCCGTTATTAGTAATAATCACATTTTTTGACACCAATATGTATTTTTACAAGTTTAAATTTAGATCAATTTCTACAAGTTTAAATATAGCAATTATCGTATTAAATTGCTTTTCTCGTTCGTATTTATTGAAATAAAAACATTGGATATTGACTTCTAAATATACTGAAAAATTTATACAAAGTTTAAATTTTAAATAAATTGACTATTTTTAATTTTTATTAAATTTACAAGTTTAATATATATTTATAACAAAAATGAAAACCATGTGACTCATTACTAATAAATGTATAGATTTTTTTCATAAGCAATTTTTTTACCTTACTAGCTTTTAATAATAATATCAATTTTGTATTAAATTTTTTTTTTATATTTTATATATTAATACACGCTTTGAATGAGATTCGTAATATCAATTATAAAATAATAATAAATTTCACTTATATTCCAAGAGATGGTAATGTTTCAATATTTTTTTGGTCAACAAAGTAAATATTTTTATCACAGAAAAAGATTTTATAAACATTATACATTAGAAGTATTTCACAAGAGATCTATTTTCTATTTTGTCAGACTATATATGTATATATCGGTAGAAAAACTATAATTTAAAAATTAGTAAATAAAAAAAATATATAATCTATGTCTTTATATTACCAAAAATTTGCACAAATATCGTAGATTGGAATAATAATAATATTTTAATAAAAATATAAATTATAAGACACATATCATTTTCTACAATGGCAATTACGAAGTACGGCTATTAAATAAGGAGACTCGTGTTATAAAAAATTTTATTTTTTATTTTATACATATTTATTAATTATTACCTTCAACATACATCTATCGTCTATCCCTGAAAAGTTTTATGCGAATCTTCCATTGTTCAAAACTTTGATAAAAGTTTTTTTTGTCAGTTCTATTAAAAATATTGCTTTCTCTTTTAAAGATTAAATAAAATTTTATTCAATTATTTTAATTGATATTTAAAGCATTAATACCTCAAATTATTATGTGAATTTTACTGTACATAATTTTTGTTAATTCTTAAAGTCAGATCAAATTAGATTACCGCTTTTTTCAATATTGTTATATTTGACGTGGAAAGATGGTCTAAAGATGAATAATTTTTAATATCTTTTCAATCATTTTGATAATGCTTAAATTACTTCAGAACGCGTTAAATACGATAAACAATCAATATAAAACATTTTTTCCCCAATATATTATAAATTTCATCAGTAATTTATTTCAAGTTCATGTAAAATTTGATATTTTTCCTATTTAAATTAATAAGCAAAAAACCAATTGTAATGCTGACAAAGCCTAGTGGTACCTAATTTACTTAAAAAAAATGCAAAGTACTGCATACAAGATTTCATGACAAACATCTGTAATCCATTTTTATTTGGCACATATTTGCTTTTTAGCAACACATATCTCATTATTTAATTGCTAAATATAATTAATATATATACATATAAAACTTCATGAGAATACCAAAATAAAAAATTCAAAACAAAAAATTACATGTTATTAATGAATATTTTATACAACATTATTCTAGAGAATCGTCAAGTTAAGAGAGTAGTTGTTATAGTACTCACTAGAGGGCGACTGCTTAAGGAAATGAAAGACCCACTGATAGTTTCTGGACAAGCTAAGTAGAACTCAATCGAATACTCCGAGTGTGATTCATTAGGACGTGACTTGTATATCCTTGTTTCTATTGGATTAACCAGGCTATTATGCTAAAGAGTGGCCTAGTGCCTAAAGTTATTTTGTATTATTAATATTATATTACATAATCAACAAAAATTTCATTTTCTCAGCACGTTTTTTTATAGCAGAAGTCGTATCACGAACTATAAAGATTCTTGAAATCTCAAAAGACAATTAGAAATACCCCGAAAAACATTAAAACAGTGTTTTATCACAATACGTAATTATTTTATACGGCCAAGGATTTTTAGAAAGATTACTGCTACATGTGATTTTCATTTTAAATACTTTAACGGTAAAATTCCACCACAAAATTCATATTCGGTTTAAATGTACTACAGGAAATCTGTCGGATGGAATATAATTAATAATAATAATAATAATAATAATAATAATAATAATAATAATAACAATAACAATAATAACAATAACAATAATAATAATATATCTCTTCATCTATCAAAACTAAACACCAGTGCATGGACTTTAATGGTGAAAGAAACTTCATTCAAATATCCGTAAAACCTACTTTGAAGAAATTTATGTCAGTACTAAAAAATTATTATAAATTTTTGTAAAAAATAAATTTCGAAAAGATTATTTAAGCGCCAATAAAAGAGAAAAAAATACCACATACATCTCAGGTTTAAAAACATTGCTTGCTATAACAGGAATTGATAAATGTGCAAGGTCAATCATGCAATTTATGTATGTGAAAAGTTTACAGGTTTCCCGTACCTTTTAAGGTTTAAAAGATTAAAAATTAGGGTACTTATTTTCAAATACTAAATGTTATATCATGTGACTCATTGATAGTTAAAAGCATCGTCGGTAGAAGATTCATCTTTAGTAAAATAAGTTACTGAACTCATACTTTTTTTTTCAACATTTATAAAAACAGAAAACTCATATTCGTTATCATGTACGCTTATCTAGTACTCGAATTTATATTAAAAACTGTTGGGGAAAAATACACGAGTATCGCATATTATTGAGAAACTTAGCCTAATATTATTATTGTTACCAACCTTTATCCGATCATTCATATCTGCACCAAACTGTCAGCCTCGTTGGACTGACGTAAATTAAACAGAGATCTATAAATATAATAAATATATAAATATATATTTATGAATCGTAATTAAATTTCGTATTGTCGAACAACTAAGAATTTATAATTTTAGATCGGATTATACAGGGCATTTAATAAATGCATATGTGTAATGTTATAATATAAGTATGCACAGACATGGCCAATCCAGTATATACCTACATTTGAAAAATGACTGTTGAAATATCAATTTTCCTAAAGTTAATGAGATTAGAAAATCTCAAATAAAAAAACATGTTTAAAAAATGGTTATTAAAAATAAAAAAAAAATGTAGAGAATAATTTCAAATGATGAAAATGAAAACTTCATCGGTTTATAAATGAATATCTGAAATTGGAGCATATGAAAGAAATATGTTTATCTAATAAGGGCATCTCAATTAACTATTATTATTCTCCGTATCACGTTGTTTATAACTAGGATAATTTTACAACACAATAATGGATTAATAATGTTATTAATAATGTTATTACTTTATCTACCGACCTCACCTTAAATGGCGTAAAACAAGTAAACTTGGTTACAGTAAATGCTAAGTTCCTTATTACTAATCTGATTAACTAAAAGATTGTCATTGTGCGTAATAATAATCCAAATAAATTATTACTGGTATAACTAGGTAGAGTATTTGGTAACGCTTGTACAGTTAAAGGTTTTTAGCAAAAAATAAAGGATAGTTATTGCTAATAAAATCACTGGAAGTCAGAATTTAACAAGCTATCATTGATGTCACGTTTGATCGACTAAGTATTCGGTTAATGTAAGATCTCGAGGATACAATGTACCCAAATTGATTGATGCAATAAAAAGAATGAGTTATAAATTATGGATGTCATAAAAAAGAAATTGCTTGGCTTTTGAGAAAAACTCTTTGTCAAGCTATTTTTTTTTTACTTTTTGAGTTCATTCGGGTGACGAAATCAAATCGTAAATAAAATAATACTTATTATAGTGTACATAAATTTTTATGATGTATTGTACTTTTTACAATGTTTTCTGTAGCTTGGCATAAAAATCTTCTGTAAGGGGAAAAAAACAATTTCTCTCTGTAATTGTTTTTCTGTGTAAGATTAAAAAATTATATTAAGCTGACATTTTCCTCTTTTCTAAGAGAGAGAGAGAGAGAGAGAGAGAAGAAAGGTCACGCCACTTTCTTTGTTTTCCTGGCGACATGTCTTCGGAAAAATCGATGAACTCTTTATCCGCACGCGCCAAAATTTATACATCAAGTGGACAGCTGTTTACGTTGCAATGCACGAGATTGAATTTCGTATCAATATTTTCTTTTCATTTTTAATATAAATCGCATAAGAAATGGCTCAAACATTTATAATTCTTTCAACTTCTTTCTTTTTATATATTTTTTCTTCTCTTTTGTATTATTTGGTCCAATAACTAATCAGACAAATGTTACTTTTTGAAAATTTAATTTATCTTATTGTATATATTAATTTTTTTCTATTTTTCTACTTTTATATTTCTTCTTCATTTTTATCTCGTATCCTTCTCTTCATGCTAAATATTTCATTTACTTATATAGTTTTTCTTAAATTTTTATTTTATTTTAGATATAATTTTTTTCATTCTTATAATATCAATTATGTCTCTGACATAAGAGTAAATTCCATTATATTTTTATTCAGAATTAAATTTGTTTTTGTGCTTTCTTTTATAGCTTTTCGCTCTTCATGCATTCATAACTTTTAACCATCTATCTTTTTAGTAGAATAGTACACCAATACTTCTTGCATTAAACCAAAAAATATACATGTTTTTTTTGTTTTTTTGTATTCTCTTTGACCTATTTTTTGGTAATATATATTCTTTACCAATCGCCATATTGTTCTTTTCCTTAAGTATTTCATATATTTTCATTTATATTATTCTTATTTTAATTCCAAATTCTAATATACTGTTTAGTTAAATATTTAAAAGTTTTTTCATTAGATTTGATGATTTAAAAGAATAAAAAATGTTTTATCTATTTTTGTTTCTTATATATATAATAACAGACATTTCGTATAATTTTATTTTTACAAACATAAAATAAAATTATATGACAAATGAATTTGAACGAAATAAAGATTATTTTAAATTTAATAATCTATACATAATGAATAATGGTTGGAGAAGGAAATAAATAATTGAAATAAAAAATCTTGTTAAATCTAATAAAAAAAATATTTTTCATACAATTGACAACGTTTTTTTTAATTTTATTACATACATAAGATTAATAAAATTCATTTTTTTCATGAGACATTTAAGGAATTATATATCAATACAATAAGGAATAGGAGATAAATATAATCGTAACATATCCGTACGAAAGGAAATCTTGAATAAAGGATAGATAGTCTTAGAGTAAGAAATTAATTTTTTCAATATAGGTTAGTATGATAGACTTGGCAAGCAGAAAGAAAAATCCATATTAGATGATTGCTATCTGATAAAGAACAGCGCAAATGCCTTGAAACAAAAAAGGGAGGAAAAAAGGAAGAGCAAGGTTTCAAGAATGATAAATTTACCGGCTGTAACTCGGCAAACAAGAGAGAAAAGAAAGAAAAAAAGAAAAAGAAAAAGAAAAAGAAAAAGAAAACGAAAGAGAAAAATACAAAAGTAACACTGTAGAGGCTGAGGGTCGTTTCTTTGGGTGTTCCAGTTGGAAATTGAATTTATTGAGACACAGATGAAGCTCTTGTCGGTGGTAGTGCTGATGGTTAAAAGATGGTCCCTCATTGCTGATCCAGACTGATGGCGAAGTTGTTGTTTCACCGAGGAGATTCTTCTCACTGATGTAAATCAATGTCGAAAAGAGATGGGTTGTAAAGACCGAATGCGAAAGAGACCAAAATGTAATTTGCGGTTAATTTTATTAAATTCAACGCAAGTACGTAGACGGATCAAAAAATATGACGTCAGTGACGCCAGACTGTCGCGCGAGCAATCGACAGAAGTAGCGAGAGGCGAGGAATATTTGCTCAGATTGTCCAAATTGAAGGTCTGCGCATTACCTGCTCAAGGTTTTAGGACTCGCTCGAGTTTTCAGGCCCTGAACTTCTTTGACTATTGTAAACAATTGGCATTCGCAAATTATCAGAGACGTAAATAATTACCAACTCTGAGATTTTCTTCTTCTTTTGTCCCTTTTTTCACTTTTTTTTCACTTTTTTTTCACCTTTTTCCACTGTTTTTCACTTTTCACCCTGATTAAATGTGGAATTTGTACAGCTGTTAAACAAACAAATAATGAATATTCAAGTGCATTGTACATCATAATTTAATAAATTATAACAATAACAAATTTCACCCAATATTTAATCCAATAATAAGATAGATAATAAAATTATCACAAATTATATCAATGAACAAAAATATTCAATGACAAAATAATAAAATAACAAGGCAGAATATGTGTTTGCTTGAAGCGTAAATAATACTTTTTACTTCATCGAATATGTCAACGTTGTGCCGAATAAGATATTTCTGCGGTGAATTCTAAGGAATTACTTCGATTGCTCATATTTATATACACGTACACATAAAATATTTACTAAGTTTTATAAGAAAAGAAAAAAACTATATTTATTCATTATTGGAATGAATGTAAATATAATTAAATAATCGAAGTAAATTTAAACGCGTTTAATAAAGTAAAACAATTTTTCGAAATTTAAAAAAAAAAATAAAATTTTATTTCATACTTTACACGATATATTTAATTAAACAATGTACAATTTTTTAAAATACGTTTTTGAATAATTTATTAATAATATAATAATGCATAAAAGTTGTTAATAATAATAATAATAATAATAATAATAATAATAATAATATTGATAATAATAATAATACTGGAGTCTGGAGCGCATTCAGTTTCTTGGTTGGTTCTATTTTTTCCCACTGGGCATAACTCATAATCAAATACGGTATTCATTCGAATGATTTAGTATATCTTTGGATTTAAAAAGAGAAAAATAAAATTGATATTTATTATTTTATAAAATGATTTAAAGTACTGATTCAGTTGACACACTATCGCCGTGACATTATTTTAATACGTATAATTTTATTTTTAAATTTCTTGTGCTATTTTATAATGAATAAATTAATTATTAAATATTTTGGGTATTAATAGTTCAATATTTTATTCTTTAAT
Organism: Eupristina koningsbergeri; assembly: GCA_018907245.1. Taxonomy (NCBI): domain Eukaryota; kingdom Metazoa; phylum Arthropoda; class Insecta; order Hymenoptera; family Agaonidae; genus Eupristina; species Eupristina koningsbergeri. Next base: position 1,612,436 of record JACCHV010000020.1, read on the forward strand.
GCTGATGTACAAAAAAATTTAACAATATATAAATCAATTGCACAAAGTTTTCTAAGAAACAAAAAAACTATATATTTTTCTAACTATTTTTATTATCATTATTTATTCATTTTTATGCAATTATAAAATTTCGACGAAAATTTTAATTTTTATTAAAAGAAAAATTTTTATTTAATGAATAGATATTTAATGTCATATAATCTTGTTATTTGTCTAGTAATTGAAATCATTTAACTGCTATTAATCACTCATTAATGTGAGAAAAATTTTATTCAGAGAAGAGTAATATTACGAATAGTTTTATTCATGTGCCTCATAGCAATTCATAATCTATTATTGTACTCATTCGAACTTCACATCTTAATAAAGATAAAAGAAATTTTTCAAATTAATTAAATGCTTTGTTAATTCAGTAAATAATAAATTGAAAGAGAAATAAGACTATTTTTTTTCAATTTCCAGTACTATCTTATTTTTTGTAGAATACTACCAATTGTGATAATAATTTGCTCAAGTTTTTATAATATCCTTAAATATCTCCCGTAAATTATGAATAATTAATAATCACAGTCATATTTAATGGGAAAATTCTAGTTAAAAGCAAAAGTTAATAGAATAAAAGTTGAATAAAAATATCTGTCTAAGAGAAACAACCATTTCATCGTGTATCAAAGAAAAATAAATTGTAAGTTCAGAACTACTTACTTAGTTTGGAATCTTTCAATCAAAAAATAAAATTGTTTACTTTATAAAGTTTTGATGTCTTTAAATTTTTTTTTAAACAGATATAAACAAAATAATAGTAATGTTAAGATAAAGTAATTTAAAGTAACTAAAGACCTAGTAATTTAAAAAAAAATTTTCGTTTCTTGAAAATACGATTTATCTATGACGATAACTGCATAATTCTATAGTAGAACAATAACTATAACGAATTTGAATATACATACACTATTCTTTATATCTACTTAATGGTTTCAACGAGGTTGCTTACATTTCAATAAGTTTTTTTAATCTTACTGAAAAATACATTCCACGCCTTGAAAATTTTCTATACAACAATAGCATAAATACTACATGTATTTGAGATAACATCATGAGTTTAAGGTTAAAGTAATTGTAGTGAATGAAGCATAAATACTCTAAAATTTTTAATAAATAAAATCTAAAGAATTTCCTAAATTTTTAGGAACTTGAATAAAAACATTGAAGAAAAAATCCATCGTCAAACTATCATTGAAATGAAATATTATTATTAATTTCTGCTATCTCTTTACAAATACACAAACGTATATTTGTATTATATATATATGAGAAAATAAATAATTACGCTTAAAAATCTACGCATCAATATTTATTTACAATAATCATGCATTACGATTGTGAATATTACAATAAAAAAAAGCTTATTGCGTATGCGAGTATAATATCTCTTTTTCTTTTGTAAAGACATTAGCATAAACTGAACGCAAATCCATTATGTTCCATCCAGTTTAACATTCGGAAGGAAACAAATATGTTCATAAAATTAATAAAGCATTATTAAAAATATGAGCTGATGCGGTTTCAGACGAGTGCATTTTGTTTTGCATTATTATTAATGTTCTGCACCAAGTTTAATTGTTACCTTTGCAACCTCACTAAATTTTTACCTTTTCGCTTGTCACTTAGTACAGGGACGCATCAAAAACTGCTAATTATATACAATTTAGTAGCACGTAATTGTTACAAATAAAAAGTATCATACTTCAATATGCAATATTATTTTCATTTTTATTTTAGGAATTGATTACTTGTGGAAATTAAATAGTTCGTGTGTACTGACACAAATATCAGAAATATTTCATAGCCAGTTATAAATATGATAAAAAAATCCAAAAATATAAGTTGTCCTTTTAATAATATAAAAGATAGCTATAAAGGAAAAAATGCGTATTTAACTGTTTTCTGTGAATATGATTTTTACTCATTAAGAGATGGCGTATCAGCGTCAAATCGCGCAAAATATAGTTTACTACATCTTGTATAGGCTAAAATAAAAATTAACTCTTTTTATTTTTATTATTGTTTATAAGCTTATTTCATTTTATAAAATTAAAATCTTATTGTTTCGATAATCCACACATAATTCACGTATTAATTTAAGCATCTTTTTTCATTAGTACTTTCGTTACTAATTAACAATCTTTCAAATATTATTTTAATATACTTATTCAAAGATATTTAGTCCAAAAATATGCTTTGCAAAGAAATTTATTTTTCTTGAGCAAAAATATTACACAAAAATTTATACCAATAATGGTTATTTTATGTTCCTTTAAACATAAATATATGCAATTTCTATGGAGATAATACTACTCATCAAGAAAAACGACATTTTTACGAAAAGTTCGAGATCTCCATTACCTACATTTTAGGTATTCTTTAAAGCTTCTAATGAAAATACGAGTATTCATTTTGTTAAATCTAGGTGCTAAAAAATTTTTTAAAGTGTTTGGTTTACAATATATTCTTATCCAGTTAGCCGATTAACGTATTACTTTTTAAATCTCAGAGTACAGTGTTAATATTAATATCTAATATTAGTAATATTTAAATAAATAGTATATTTAAATAATAGTTTAATAAATGCCACATATTTTATATTTGAAAAAATATATTTAAAAATAAAAGTATTTATTAAATTACAATATTTAATTCTAAATTTTAATGTATAACTTTCAGAGATTATCCATAGCTCAAATTAAACTAAATTTATTATTAAATTTAATTGCTTTTTAATTTTACCATTGAGATATATTAAATATCATAATTTTCATATATTTTATTAAAAATATAAAGTTTGTTAAATTGTTTTTTTAAACTATTATTAATCTATAATATTATATTATTTAAATGTTATTCTTTTATCTCTAATAAAATTTTTATCAATAGAATCTGATTTGATAACATAAATTTATATATTTTTATCTGCATTCGAAAAATATTTACTTTTTGGTAAAAGTTATAGACATTAAAGAATCGATAATTTTCACAAAATAAAAGTAATCGTTGTAAATGAGAATAATAATATTAATATTAATATTTTTTTTAGAGTAGATGGATCAGAAACAAATATTATTTCTGAAGTGTGATAAAATTGTAAAATCTAATTAAATTTAAGTCATCAAAAAATTAATATTATTTTAAGTCATAAAAGTCAAGTAGTAAATTAGTATTTTTCAATCATCATTTCATAAACAGTGTAATAACAATGTAACAACAACCTCTTTATTGTATTTAAAGAAGTGCATAACATTGTATGTATAGGTTACAGATACTTGAAAAAATATATACTGTAAGAAATTATTGTAGTGTAAATGAAATTAAAATAGTAATTCTTTAATTAATTTGATTGATATAATATAAATACATTATTTTTAAGAAAAAAAGTAGAAATTTTTAGTAGTTTTTAAGTTTATTAATGTTTACATAAAATTTACATAAAATTGAATAGAAAGATTAAGAAACAATTATTTTTAAATCATAAACTTTTTAATTATTTATGAATACTTGTATTTTATACATAAAACAATTAATAAAAAGTTTTTACAATTTAACACATTTATAATATCTTAAAAAAATTATTTATTAAAATATTGATTTCATTTTGTTTTCAATAAAACTTTTTATTTATCAAAAACATTTATTTTGGCTTTTAGTTTCATTCTGTAATTACATAAAATATTTCTTAAATTATATTTCCATTATGTATTATGTTATAATAAAGATTAATGCAAAAATTGTGTACATTTTAGGCCGAATTTATTTACAACAATAACGTGTTATTTATTATTCAATAATGTTATAAATAAGTAAAGAATATGAAGATTTTATTAAAAATAATTTAGCTTTGAAAAATGTATTTTTTGGATTGAGCATTTGAAAGTTTATATGAAATAAAAATATGAGCGCTTATGTCTTAATTTCATAATGATTTTATGATGCTTTTAAATTTCAAAAATATACACTGACATTATTGCAGGTAGTATTAAAATTGTTTTGAATTTGTAATAAATGCGAAATTGATAGGTAATAAAGAATTATTTATAATTTTCGTTAATGATTAGTCGATCAACTAATTGTATATATGGATTGCAGCTGATTCTGCTTTCTTCAAACATACAATACATAATAATAGTGGTTGGTTTCGGTCAACATCCGTAAAGCTCAGCCAAATGCACAAATCAGCGCATATGGTTTATCCGGTAGCATACGTCTTTAGGTCAGTATAATTATGTTTTTATTAAGTCATAAGTGACGTCAAGAATTCCTTGGTGAGTCTGCTTTGGCACTTAAAACACATGATTGACAGAAAGTGAGACCTTTTTGTTTAATTGCTGAAAAAGTAAATAGCGAGCAGTGATATATTTGAACGCGAATATTATCTTTTAAATAAAGATTTTAGAGCAAAACAATTACTCCTTGGGGCTATCGGCACCAGCCATCCATAAAAATCCATAGAAATCCGCATAAAAAAAAAACATAGAAACAGAAGAAAAAAAATTTATTAATAGACATTATGTGCTTGGTATCATTTTTTCTTATTTTTGCGAATGTGCGTATTCAATTTCGCGTACACGCGGTCTGCCTTAACCGTGCAAAAGACAGAAAAATAAATTTTGGCAGCTATCCGTAAATTTGTGCGTCGTTGGGTTTTCGAGTTTTCCTAGTCGAATGCCAGGGTGCTCGCGATGCTGTGTCAGTTTCGAGCTTGATAGTCGAATTCATCGTTAACTAGCTCACAGTACATTTATTCCATGATTATTTATTCTATAATTCCGATGGACCAATCGACTCCATGAGACTCCGATGACACAATCACCTTCGCTACTCTCTGAATTCGCGTGTTCTAACATTTTCTCGCGAGCCCTCGAATTACATCTCGCCGATTTTTCGTACTTTTTAACTGTGTGTGCAGCTTTGTAAGAGTGGTGTTGAGAGTGTTGCCCTTATTGTTATGGATCCTACCCCAGAGCTTAGAAAGCTCTAAAAGTTATCATTCGTTGTTGTTCATTCAAATTTAAATAAAATGTTGTGATGCTGTTGGATCTATCTGTGTGTCAATCGTATAATGAGGGACAATTATCGGTAAGAAACTCGGCATCGCTAATTCTGCTGCAACCGTTTCTACGCGTTGTTCTTTTGAGACGACAGTTACTGGATTCGAAGAAACTAATAATCATGAATGATGCAAGTTCAAATATTGAACAAGATCTCGAGATGAATATACTCTCAACTCATACACCGACTGGTAGTTCTTCTATAACGGTTATCAACATTTTTATTCCGAGTTACTATTCTAATTTTGGATTTAAATTTTATTTTTTATCCACTTAAAACTTAATATTTTTAAAAATTCAATTTAATTATTTAATTATATGAGAAATATTGAGTTTATCTATTTTATGTTCTTTCTTCTTTTTTAAATTATTAAAAATAATCTCAGGTTATTTCTTTTAGAGAAAACTTTTAGAAATTTAACTTCAAAATCTTCAGAATTAAAACAAAAGAAAAAGGCTTTTAGTAGTACGAAAAACATTTTGAATTATATTTAATAATTTAAAAAAGATAATAGTAATGAAAAATTTTAATACTCTATTGTTTTTCAAATGTTTGCGAATGGTATAAATTAATATACAATACAGCTCGCTCTTTAATACAAATTAGTACTCTACATATTTTAAAAAGATAAGTGCAATTAGCACCTAATCCTTATTTTCTCATAAATTTTTTGATGAGAACAGAAAAAAAAAAAAAAAAACAGATATAAATAGAAAAATAATTTATCGCACTATTCATTTTGGAATTAATTATAGCTAATGTAGAACTTGTGTGCGATTCATCGTATATATTTACGTTTTGCTAAAAACTTGGATATTGCGCCAAATCATAACCAACTCTGTACTATATATGTTTGACATTCGACAAAATATTGTAAGATTTCTTTAGTTTATTTTATTTATTTTTTTATTTTTTATTATTTTTTTTTTTTTTTTTTTATTTGTTAGACTGCAAATTTAATTACACATTTGAGCTCACAATGTAGTATTTACTCTGCGTTAATATCGTTTTAGCGTATCAATTTTATTTCCTGTTACTTTCAATTCCTCCAAGCCAATTAAAATTATGTAATAATGCAATAATGGAAAAAGTAAAAGTATATTATAAGTATAATAATAAAATTTACTATTGATGTTAAAAGTAAAAATAATTGTGTTGATACATGTTTTTAAAAATATCTAATGTATTTTTATTAATTTATATTAATCAATTAATTGAATTATTATTTAATAACTAGTAGCAATTATTTTTTTTTTTTAGTATTTGTTATTATAAAAGTAATTTGTTTTTATTTTTTTATTAATAATATTTGAATGTATGTGCAAAATAAGAATTTAAAATAAAATATACATTTTTATTTAAATATTAGTTATGAACGCATTCATAAATGTATCTGTTAATAACAAATTTATTTGCATTTTTATTTTTTAGTCTCATGTTATTTTAACATAATATTGCATTTATTAAAAATATCCTATTTTAAACAATATTTGTTAATTCCGCAAATATTTAATTATATTTTCTTTTAAAATGTTTAATAAAGAATTATATTTGAAATTTGATTATAAATACTATGAATTAACCAAATTAAATATATTATGTATTCATTAATTGGAAAGTAAATGCAATTATTTTTAAAAAGTTGTTAAGAATTATTGAAATATCTGAAAACATTCATTTTTTATTTTAACTGACAATGGAACAAGCATTTATAATGTATAAATTTTTATAAGATTTATGTAGATAAATGTCTAAGATAATGGTGTTTATTACAGAAAACACAAATGCGCCCAATGATCGCAGAATATGATCCAAAGAAGAATGGGGTGAAAACTGAATTGTCAGACATGGTGCTTGTCAAGTAAGTTTGTATTATTCAATCTTTAAAAAAAACTAACGTGAACCTTAATCAATCACTGGTATTTGCACAATTTACTCAAATTCTAAAACCAATCATTATTGTTTTTTTCTTGACAAACTTAAGGAATCTCAGTAATTGAATGAAACCGAATACAATATTGATATATTTTAATTATTGTCTACTCATTTTATTATATCAAATTTTTTTATTAATTAAATATTTTTTTATTATTTAAATTTTTTTAGTGCAATATAAATAATTAATTTTGTACTTTATCCGCATACCACATTGATCACTAAAGTAAAGTTTAATAAGTTTTTATCAAAAAAGTTTTATTAAAGTAGAAACAATTTAAGAATTAACTGTCATTCGTACCATGAACACAGCTGATTTGTAGAATTTATATGAATTTATCAATGGATAAATGTAATGATTTTTTATAGTTCATAATTCTCAAATGCATCAATGATAAATCAGTCTTATTGCGTATATTATAGAAGAAATTATAATACTTATACTATTTGTTTAATAAGTAAAATTACAGTAAAAAGTTTATCAAACACGAATAAATGCATTTTAATCATCACGAAATAATTAAATTTGAAAGTATTATTATTATAGATTACTGTAACGAATTACTTTAAGACCATCCATTATGTTCACACATCTACGATTTCCTCAATTATGAGTATTAAACGTTTTAGTAATGATGAAAATTAACATATACTGTTGTTATTTTCTTTATTTACTATTCATTAACTAATGCAATAATATAATATTACTATATTATATATTAACATTCAATTAATCATATTATTCAATTAATCAACTTTTATAATTTAATTCAGAAAAAAGTGAGAATATTATTAAATTAAAATAAATACTTCGGTGAATATTGTAATTAAAAAATAATTTTGTAAGAAATAATTCTTTGCTATAATAATAATATTTTTGTAAATTATTAATTCCTTTAGAGTTAAAAATAATTTAATAACATTCAATGTCTAGAGTATCAAAATATATAAAACTAAAATTTAAATTAATAGTGTAAAACTACAAGTTTTTATCCTAAAATGTATTAAAATATCCAATGAAATTTGTTTTAAAACTTAAACGTGTATAAAAATGTATCAATTAATCAGTAATTAAATTTAATATGTAAATTTATAGTATACATTTAATCCAATTTTTGTTGGAATATTTTTTTTATGAAATTCTAATTAGTCAATTTTTATATAATTGATTTGTGCAAATAATGTTTTAAATAAAACAATTTATATTTCATAATAAACTTCTTCTTTGTATTTTATTTTCGGATGCAACATTATTTTGACTAATAAATAAATAAAGACTGTTTCGAAGCATCTTTTAATATTTTTACTTTTTTTAGATTATTATTCTTCGATGTTATGCCAAATTCTGTTTCAATGTAGTTATTTGAAAATTAATGATTTTCTTTAATAAATTATGACAATTTTCAAAAATAACAAAATATTATTTTATTTAAACGAAGTTTACAATAATGAATATTAGTTTGATAAATGTGTAAATTTGTATGTTTAATATAATACAGCTTATTGTCACTTGTATCGTTGTCTACGTGTGCAATTTTTCTTCCTCTACCTTTCTTTGTTTTTCTTCCTGTATTTGCATTAGTTCGACTGTACAAGTACTTATTTAATACTAACGCTATTTATAAACAATTGGTATTTATCTCCTTATTTTTTTTTTTTTTTTTTTTTTTTATAAATATAATAATTCGTAACAATTTATTAATTTATTCTAATATTATTGATAAATTTAAATATTATTTAAGTAGACTGTTTAATTTTAGTACTGTGTAATTTTGAATTTATTCTATTTAATCTATGTAATTATAAATCATGGTATGCTAATGCGCCTAATGAATATATCATATTAATCTTAATAGTGTACTATGTAAGTGATAATAAATGATAATGTAAAATAAGACTCAAATGTATTAAAAACAATTAAATTAATAATTTATAATAACTGTTATTTGAATCTTTTCTTAAAAAGTTAAAAAAAATAATTTACATAAAATATTTTTTTTAAATAATAATAATTACCGCTATTATGATCATTGTTTGTATAAACTAAAGTTGGAAATAATTTCACTCAAAATTTTATATCAGTGAAGTAAACCCCAGTATATTCAGATAAAAAATTTATGAGAGTGTAAAAAGGTTTCGAACGAAAGTAAGTATTCGAGTAACAGAATTAGAATTATACTAATATATGAAACATTTACAATCTCCATTTAAATTAATTCTGAAGTTTTACAATAATCATGTACGTCTAAATTCAATAATCACAAATATAAAATAGAATCTTATATTTTTTTATTAATCATGTATGTAAATAAATTCTAATCACGATATTGATAAATGGATAATATTAGATAAAATAAATTTTTTAAATTATTTTGTAACTATTATTACAATTATTTATAAAAATGCTTGTTCTATCAGGTACAACATAAAAAATATATTTTTGTAAATTAAAATTAATCTTGTAGCTTATAATACTCTTATCACCTACATATTTCTAAGAACAATATGAGTTTACTTTTTATAAATACGGCTCATTTTTGTTTTTGATGAAATCGATATTACAGAGCAAATAAGCAATATAATATTAAATAATTTTGAAATGTTAATATTAAAATTTTTTGAAAAAGCTTTGAATCTAATAATTTCTTATAATATTCAATAATAATATAATATTTTGCTTATTCAATAAACTGTTTATTATAAATTTTAATATTAATTAAATACTTTAACAACTAATATCATCAAAAATTTTTATTGATTAAATGTCAGAGATTATTATTGTCAACTTTCTTGCAAAAACAAGTATCAGGAAATTGGTTCATCAACATATGCTAGTATATAAATTATCTTGAGTATATAAACTAAAAATAAGTGAATTTATATATAAAATTAGACATTTATATATGTTTTAAAAAAAAAATTCGATTTCATTTATTCTTTGTATAAAAATTATTTTTTTTTTTATCAATAAAATTCATTTACATTTAAACTTATTTATACATTTTTTATTAAATATAATACCAATTTTAGTAATTGAAAATAAAATTTTAAATATTAATCAGATAGTAAATAAAGAATGAAATAAATAAATAATAGAATTAAAGTAAATAAAGACTAAAACTTTTTTTAGGACGCATATCACTCACTTTCTTTATGTTATCCCCCTTATTTTTAATTTTCTTATTCAAGCCAATTTATACACTAGTATATCATGATAAGCTAATTTCTTGTTTTGCAAGATAAATGATAGTAATTTCCGTTTTTTGATTAATAAGAAATTTTGTGTGCTATTAACAACTATATCATTTAGTTAATATTAAATAAATTTTATATTTGAGTCTTTAGAACCATTTAAACTAGTGATAGACGTTTAAATAATAAATTTAAAATTAAACAACAATTGAGGCTGATGAGAATCGGATATCTGTCGTATCAAAACGTTACAGGCATAATAACTTTATTGACTTGACTTTATCTACTCATTATATAAGCCAAAAGGATATATTTTAAATTAATTAAATCAATATTACACTTTTTTCAAATAAAATAGAATAAAAATTTACGATTATATTTTGTTTCGTAGAAATTATTTGATTTCTTATTTTAATTAACATAATTGAATTCACTAATTTTGTTAGTGATTTTTCTACATATAATGTAATATTAAAACAGTCAATGAATATTAGGAAAATATTAATAATATGAAAATTAAGCTTATCTAAAAATTTCTTAATTATAATTGAACTTATATAATTATATCTATAAATATTTATACTTTTATTACGTTTAAAAATAGGTTGGTATTTAGTAATTGGAATAAATTATGTGAATTATTTTAATGAAATTTAATTTATTTATGATATTTTACTGAGATATGTATATTTTAATAACATATATTTATTCGAAACTCCAAGATTTTGTGTGGATAATGAATAATAAATACTATTTAATAAAAAATCGTAAATCACAGTAATGTTTTGAAAAAAAATAGTAGTTATACATAATACTTTTGGAAAGTAATAAATCAATAAAATAAGCTATAAATTCCATTGATTAAAATAAAAAAAAAAAATTTAAAAATTTTTATTTATAAATATAAATAAAATTTAAATTTTTTTTTTTTTAAAAAAAATAATAACTTGTTAAATACATATATATATATATATATTAGATGTACATATTAATAATATTTTGTTTTTATTTATAAATACATAAAATTAGAAAAAATTTGTCCTTAAACCTCAGTGAATATTAATTACGGATAAATACTGTTAAACAATATATGGTTCTTTTCTCTGTATTTTTATTTAAATGTTATATTTAAAAATATGTAAATATTTGAAGAGCACGTAAGATTTTTAATTAAATATACTAGAAAATTATTAAAATTATTTTTTTTATTAAAAAATATTGCGACAATTTATGATTTTATAGATTCAATTTATAAAAATTATCTCGAAGATAGATCATGCGGTATGCGAGATAAGTGTATAGCTTTAATTATCAAATAATACTTAAATTATCTTATTTTTATAGTTTAATATGTACATTTATATGATTACAGAATTGTACAAAGTTATTAATCCTGGCTTTATGAAACCAACCCTTCAATATTTAAATAAAATGAAATTAATTAAAATAGTAAAACACGTTTATGAAAGATTATATGAAGTCATTATTCATAAAGAATTTTTTTTTTATGAATGAATGTGAGAGTGTGAGTGAGTGCGTAAGAAAGAAAGAAAGAGTGAGAGAGAGAGAGAGAGAGAGAGAGAGAGAGAGAGAGAGAGAGAGAGAAGGAGAAGGAGAGAAAGATGCGATAAGAATATGTTGACTGTACCATTGGACAAACTTTACAAGAAGGTAATCTGAGGGGTTTGATTTATAAAATGTAAATCTTATTTTATAACACTATTGGTATGCACACTTTTATATGTTTGTACATTCATAAATTTTTTTTCTTTTATTTCTTTTATTTATACACAGACACACAATTAGGTGCTTGCTAAAACTTACTTAAATTGCAATATAGATGGACAACAGCGACACTAAATAATAATAATAATAATGATAATAATAATAATAATAATAATAATAATAATAATAATAATAAAAAATCACACAAAAGAAATGCTAATTGTGCCTGTCAGAAGGGGAGTAGTAGGGTGTTTGGATTTACCATGACTCTCTTATTGTACCATAAGACATTACACTATTAATATTATATCTTGTTGTATTTTTTAACAAGTGTAAAAGAAATTTATTGTATTAAAGTAAGCGTTCAGCTTATCTCGAGTGTCGTTCTGCGTTGTGACGCTGGTCGTCGCCGGTGATGCAGTTCGGTGATCGAGCAGATTCAGAGATCTTCTAAGCCACGGCGCGTGACTTACGCAAGTCCACATGTATTTATCGTCACGTACACAGACTCGCCAAGAGTCGAAACCAAGAGCTTTCTTCGAATCGGAGAAAGCTCTCTCTCTCCGTACAACTGTAAAGGAGTGGGAACCGCACCTATAATGGGTACCTACATGCCATTACCTTTAAATTACTTTAAAAATACTCTTGAATATTTATTACAATATCAGATATGTTTATTAGTATGTTAATGTTATATGTTAGTTTAATTTAACAAATATGAATTTGAGCAGAGTGCACACACCCGTGCGTGTCTTTGATGTACATATGTGCATAATGTATAGAAATAGAGGAGAGAAAGTGGATTATTTGTGTCTATCAAACTAATAATAAAATAGAAAAACACGCATATCATATTGGTATTTTAGACAGAGAAGAATACGTGAGTCTGTGCTATAATGAAATCCTTTTTTATTATTGCTTACTCTTTCACTTGACCATCAAAATGAATAACAATTGACAATTTCTGTCGATTGGCGTATCGAAAAAATTTCTTTATCTAAAATATGGATAACCGAATAGCGAAAAATATGGAGATGGTTGCAAAATTCTTGTATAAAAGTTAATATTATTTGGATGATTGAATCGTACTTAAAGCATTGAGTTAATACATTTTTATAAGAAAGTGGATTGTTATTACATATTACTTTAGAAATATTTTCTTAATATACCTAATTGTATTTAATAGTATCTATACAATGATTTGAGAAAAATGTTAGAAAGGGTGTTGCATGCTTTACATGAATTAAAATAAACTTTCAAAGAAAGCCTTTGAATAGGTAAAATAAAAATACTCTTGGTATTCAGCGATGCTTCTATATTTCACTGAAAATGAGTAACACTTACTAATTTTGTTCTTTGAATGTTGCATTTATTCATTAGAATTCTATAGAATAATAGTATAGATCTATATAAAATATTATTGATTATTATTATTGATTGTGTTTTGGTTAATTACAATTTTTTATAGATAATAAAAACTATTTCATTTTAATAAATTTATATACATAAATACTGTAAATATTAATATATATACACTAGCTATTTTTCAGCAGGGGCTATCACATTATTTTCGACAAATTACATTATAAATGTAATGCATACATACTTTTACCTCCCTTTTAAATGACACTATGTTTATTCGCTTTCACAAATCTTCTTCACACTTAAAATGCACATAATATCTCAATTTATAACCGTGTAGCTTTTGAATTACTATTTTTATTACTTTTATTTACTATTTTTTATTATATATATATATGCATGCCGGGTCAGTTTTTGATGAAGCAATAATGAACATATTTGAATTTTGTAGAGAGTATGTAGACTTTGTAAAATGTAGCATTTTTTTCGAAAATCTAACAATTTTTTCATTATTAGGATGCATCAATCTATGCACCCTTTTCTATTCTATTTATTAAATTTAAATTTAATATAAGATAGTATCCATTATATTCTATATTAGGGTAAATGAAAACCTAATTTTTTTAATTTTTAATAGATTATTTTATTTGTATAAAAGTATTATTTCAATTTAAGCATATTAAAATAATTTTAATTATTCATATAGCATTAATAATTGATTTTCAATTACAATAAGATTAACATTTTTAAAGATGAAATATATTCGTATTTAATAGCTTTCAAATCATGCAAATACTTTTAAATTAAAAATATAAAAATATGCTAATATGTAATTTCTTATTTTCTCTTTATTTAAATTTTTTAATTTCCTCCTTAATTAACATGTATATATTCTAACTCACTTGCACACCCACACCCACACAAATTTACTTTTTGATATAAATTTTTGATATATTTGATCTATAAAATATAAATTTTTTTAAATTAGATTTAAAAGAAGGTTATGAAAAAAATTTCTGCAATCTTAATATTATTAATTATTAAAATCTTATCAAATTAAAATATTGAATTAATTAATAATATTTAATAAATTCCGAAAATTCTAGATCTACTGAAACTTTAATATCTACTGCTTTCTATATTACAATAATTTTAAGAAATTGATAAATTTATTTTATTTTTTACAGTTACACTTTTTTCCCTAGAATTTACAAATGATTTACAGTATAGTGTATATGAGAATATGAACATTTTTGAATTATGTTTTTATTTTCTATAACATAGCAATTAATTTATTAATTAGTAAATTCTTGGTGTATTTTATAAGTAAATAAAAAACCTACTTTATTAGATTACTAATTTTTACTAATTTAGGTAAATTTATACTTAAAAGAATTTATCAATATTAATTTTGTTGATAATATCGTCCAGAAATTTCTCTCGCATGTGACTTTATATCCAGAAGGTAATCACACGTGTTTTGATTAAATTTTCTTAAAAAACACATTACTTTGCTATTTATATACCTTAATTATAGTGAAAATATTTATTTCTTTTTTCTTTTTTTTTCTTAATTTTTACGAATGGAATTGTCTTATAAATATTGCATGTCAAATTATTTCTTCATGTAGTCTTATGTAAACCAAACTATGTAAAAATGCAAGAAAATATATGAAAATGAATAGATGAGTTGTCGAAAATTAATTTCGTTTTCAAAGTTATTGTTTTATCTAAATCGGTTTTCAAAACTATGATTTTGAATGGATTGTCTGTCACCTGAAATAATTTTGAATAATACTAATAAATGAATGATTATTTAAGTAAAAGCTATATATTTACATTAATGTAAAAATTGTTTCTATCAATGTGAACAATTTATTTCGATACAATTTAAATTAAATAGTTTTGACTTGAAGTATAGCGAATTACTTTAAAAGACTATTCGTTTGAGAAATAATATTTAATCGTATAAAATATATTTATTGCATTAGTCAAATCATTTCGTGGCTCACTGAATTACATATACGTTTACATTGGTACGAGTAATTGTTTATTTTCATATATAATATTTGTAGTATAATAACGTTATTTTAAGTTTTACAAATAATGAATTAATACCCTCTTCCTCAACATAGATTAATAACATATTTTGTTTTGAACATTGAAATAACAACGTAAAGAATAGACAATAAAAAAGATAGTGGTTACTTTATTTTAAGGCAAGATATCGTTGAGTAAAGAAAAAATAAAAAAAATGTTGTTGTATCATTTTTATAATGCCACTTTGTTATTCTAGATACAAATGCGACAAAAATGAAGTCCCAGTTGTGCTCACAAATGGGTCGACGCTACCGCTGGTCGAGCGTTCGAACGACGAGGAAGCCGCCCTTTACAACCCATTCGAGCACCGGAAACTCGTACACCCGACCAGTGACATGGACACCCTCATCCACTTACTCAAGGGTAGCCTTGGTTCCGGGATATTAGCCATGCCGGCAGCTTTTAAGAGTGCGGGCCTATTTTTCGGACTGTTCGCCACCTTCTTCATCGGCGCCGTCTGCACTTACTGTGTCCACATCTTAGTCAAATGTGCCCATGTCCTTTGCAGGCGAACTCAAACCCCGAGTTTGGGGTTTGCTGAGGTCGCCGAGGCCGCGTTTCTCGTGGGGCCAGAACCAGTTCAAAAATATGCTAGGCTAGCCAAGTAAGAAGTCTGCGAAACATAAAATGTGTACTGTACGTTTCGTTATCATTGAGATGATTACAATATTACATGTATCGCAAATTTTTGTTTTCTTTTTTTTTTTTAATCCTGAGTAGCTTGATTATTTACTCCGTGCTCAATTGTTTATTCAAATTTTATTACCATTTTTTAGTAAACCAAGATTCGAGAATTGCTTGTTTCTAAACAGCCACATATAATTTTTTTAAATGACATACACACGTATCTCCACTTTGTGTGTGTGTGTGTGTGTGTGTGTGTGTGTGTACATATACATTAATAATTACATGTGCTACAATTAATTCTAGAACCATATCTTGTATATAGTACCAGGGTAAATAATAGTAAATCACAGTAAAGTGTAATAGTATTGTGTATATTTCTGTTGTGTTATTATTATTGTATTTTATACCAGTAGTACTTTCTTAAGTAAATATCTTTTTTAAGCTTAGTCTATTCAGTTTAATAGTCGTTTAACAGCAATTTTCTCTTTGCTTTTATAATAAATTTTAAAAATAAAATTTTAATTTATTTTGATAAAAATTTTATTTAAAAAAAACACACACAATTTTAATACATAGACTGAAACGTTCATAAGCTTACATATAGATTTTTCGTTCTGTGAGATTTTTTTTTGGAAAAAAAAATTCCTGCGATCTCTTAGCCCATACGTTACAATATTAATTTATATCGTTGTATATTATTTACTTGCATGAATTTATCAATATACAACAAATAATTTATTGTTTTCTATAACTTTCTATATTTAATTTTATAAAAACATTTTAAATTACTTTATTCTAATTGAGTTGTTACTTTATATATTTTAATAAAAGTTTTTAAACAATATTCTTGCAATTAAATCTTACTAAATACTATTTATTAAATTAAATACTTGAAGAAATTTTGTAAAATAAATTGCAATTAGATTTTTAATAAAATTTTAATGAAAATATCTAAATAAAGCAAACAAAAAATTTATTCAATAATATCAAATTAAATTACATCTAATTTATAATTGTGACTATAAATTCTGAGAAAAATGACAGTTAAATATAAAAAAATATATTATATAATATAGTTTAAAATATAAAATATAAAAATATAAAACAATAGAGCAAAAAAAAAATATTATTTTATGTTTATTATGATATTATATATCATGTATATGTATGTTATTTTTATTATCAACATATTTTTTGTCATATTCAAATGAAAAAATTACAATAATTCTTGTAAGAATAATTAATTATATCATATTTATGTTGATAAAATAATTTTAAATATTATATATGTACTGCTTGATCACATTTTAAGAATTTTTGAAATTATCTCTTTATTTATTTAAAACGCTCCTTAAAGAAAACAGCTCATACAATTTGTATGAAAAATTTTCTTTGATAATTTTTCGATGTTTTTAAATAAATATTATGTCTAAGTTAATCAAAATATTTAATAATAAATTACGTATAAACTTAAAGTTATAAATATCAACTGTCGCATACCAAGTGCATCAATAAAATTTAAACTAATTTTACTGAATAGCATTCCCTTAAAAAAAATCTCTTTTTGATTAATTTAATGTCATTGAATATAAATTTATTTCTATTAATGTATCATGTATAATGTTTTTCTCCTTAGAGCTACCATCAATTCTTTTCTGGTGTTGGATCTGATTGGATGTTGCTGCGTATATGTTGTTTTCGTTTCAGAAAACATTAAGCAAGTTGCCGATTTTTACATGGATCCTGATTGGGATGTCAGAATCTACATGGCTATATTGCTGCCATTTTTAATCATTTTCTCTTTGATAAGAAACCTCAAGTATTTAGCACCATTTTCTATGATTGCTAATGGTTTAATTGCTGCTGGTTTAGGAATTACATTTTACTATATTTTTTCTGGATTACCTCCTATTGAAGGAGTCAGAAAATTTTCATCCTGGAAGGAAATACCACTTTTTTTTGGTATTGCTATATTTGCATTGGAGGGTATTGGTGTTGTAAGTAAAAATAAAAATATTTTATAATTTAAGTTTATTGTCCAGTAAGAAAAATAGATTTAACATTATATTTCAGATAAATTTTTAATTAATATAAATTTAAATTTGATTTAAAAAATTTTATTGAATTTTTAAAAAATACAAGCTGAAAAGAGACAGCTTCTCATTCGAAGAACCATTTTAAATTTTTATTTAAAAAATTGATACCAAATGAGATCTTGTGTAACATAATTTACTCGCTTTTTCTCAATAAAGTATTTAATTAAAATTTATCTTTAACTAATTTTGCATTAATTAAATATTTTTCAGGTCATGCCGTTGGAAAATAACATGAAAACACCAACTCACTTTATTGGATGTCCCGGAGTTTTAAACATTGGCATGTTCTTTGTTATAATTCTTTACACTACCGTGGGTTTTTTCGGTTACTGGAAGTACCAGGACGGCACTTATGGATCCATCACTTTAAATCTCGATAAAACGGAAATCCTCGCACAGTCGGTCAAGCTAATGATTGCTGCTGCGATCTTTCTGACTTATGGCCTTCAGTTTTATGTGCCGATGGAAATAATTTGGAAAAACGTCAAACATCTGTTTGGTGCTCGCAAGATTATGGCTGAGTATGCCCTACGAATAATCCTAGTGACTTTTACTGTTTGTATGGCTATCAGCATCCCAAATCTTGGACCATTTATATCACTTGTTGGTGCTCTCTGCCTGTCTACCCTTGGTCTCATGTTTCCCTCCATCATTGAACTAGTGACAATTTGGGAACAAGAAAATGGGCTTGGACGTTGTAATTGGAGGCTTTGGAAAAATGTCCTTATTATATCTTTTGGAGTGCTTGGCCTAATTACTGGAACTTACACCAGTGTGTGTGAAATTACTGATGTGAAAAGTCTTAATGACACTGACACTAGCCTCTAAGGCACAATGTCAACTGGTCTACCATCTCTTAGTACGCAAGTCTCACCCAAGGTGAGAGCAAATAGGTAGTGAAGAGAAAACAGACTTGACGATTCTTGTATAAAGATTTGTGTTGCTTGAATCCTCAAATCTATTCAAGTCATGTAAGTGTGAGTGTAACACAGAACCTTAGTAATCTGCCCGAAATAATGCAAAGTAAATTAGTTTATTACTCGAAAACTTATGATCTTCCAAAGTAAAATAAAAATTAATAACAGACATCAAAGCTCTTAAAAACTATTACCTCGAAATCGTGGATTGTTATTCCATTTAAAATTAACAACCTTGTTTTGGCATAAGGCAAGTTTTTACTCAGAAAAAACTTTCAAAAAACTACGTTTGGTTTTATTACATTAGTACTGGCCGTATATAATATCTGTAAACAATTATCTCAAACATTTACTTAGTATTTGTATTTATTTATACCAAGCATTTTTATTCTTCAAATTTACTGTAATAAAAAGTATAAATAGTACGTGAAACATCCTAACAATAACAGCTTGATATTATGAGCCTTAAGCTTGAACAAATTTAAAAAAAAAAAATGTTTGCAAATTACAATTATATATACATATGTAAATATATATTTTTGTGTGTGTGTGTGTATATATATATGTATATATATGTATATATATATATGTGTGTGCATTTACATACACAAAGTGATTGCGTATGTTTCATCAGTCAATTTTCTAAATAAGTAAATAATCATTTTTAAAATTACGTGTACATTAATCTATTTATATATAAAAAATTGTCTTCGATACTACTGAAATAAATAAATTTTATTTAATCAATATTTCTGACAAATATAATAAAATACCGATAAAGTTTAAAATATTCTTTTTCATTTCATGTGTTAATTATTGAGATTTTATTACAAAATTATATCATTAGCAATTTAATATATCATTACAATCATTATTGATAGGAAAAAATATTTAATTAAACAAAAAAATGTGGATTTATCTTGCCTAGAATCATAAATTAGCGTATCAAGTCTGGTGCCATAACTTTGGACATATTCTTAAGTGATATACTGACTGTCAGTATTGTTATACTATAGAAAACTAAAATATATTAGACCAGACATAAACATGGCATTTATTGCCTTCATTTGAGCATTTAAAATATTATATGAATTTTTTTATTTTACAAATGTAAATAATTTTGATATACAAATGTGTTGACAGCAATATACATTTTTCACATTAACAATATAATTTAAAAAATTATAAATTACTTTTGTGATTAAATAAATAAAAATATTGAAAATTGACAATTTATTACTTACACATTAAAAAACTATTGATGTATCTGATTTTAAATTAAAAGAAATATTTTTTATTTCTTAAATTTTATTTATTAGATTTTTTAACTACAGTATTTAGAAATAGTAGTAAATATAGTTATAGAGATTATAATAGTTATTGTTTTAGTACTTAAAATCTTACTATGTACAGAATACATTACTACAGTTGTGATGTAGATTTCTTTTAGTGCCTGTGGTTATTGCCTCGCAATTACAGATGGTATACCATTACAATAATTATACATCAAATAATAAATTGTAATTCATATTTATGAAATTTATCATCATTTTTATGAAAATTAATATGAATAAAAGATAAAAAATAAAGAGTGAAAAATATAGAAAAATAGAAAATCAATTTTCATTGAAATCAATGAAATAGAATCCGACTAAAAATGTTATTATTGTATTATTATTGTAATTATTTAATTAATCTTCTGTGTTGTAAAAACAAGTGTGTTAAAAAAAAACAATTGTTAAGAAAACCATATTCATGTATTTTATTTTTTATTAATATTTGAAAATTATTAGCATGAGGCATATCAAAGAAAAATTGAAATTTTAATATAGACTGCTTTAAAGCTTGCCTTCATTTTTCATATGGTCCATAATTTTACCATTACTGATGATATTGAGCCACTAAATATGTAATTTTTAATTATCAAACAAGATTTCTAGATATCAATATACATTCATACACATATACGTTAATTTAATGATTTTCTGTATTATACAATTGATTATGTAATTAATACACAAATAATTTTTGAGCTGAAAAAACTATATTTTAATCATAAATTATGTACAATTTATTAAATCTTGCATGTATTCTAAGAAATTGATTTTTTACTTTTATTTATTAACTAATAAAAATAATTTGTTCCTTTTAAATTAAAATATCTTAGTTTAAAATAGATAATGTTACATGATTAATTCAAATATCTATACGAAATGCATTGTACCTTCGCTAACCATGATATAATCATATAGAGAGCGCAAGTACATATAGAAATTATTGTATCAGCGAAACCTAGCGAATTTTTTACAAACTAATTCTATTTTTAAGCAACTCGTATAAATTCTAAATTAACTTCATGAATGAAACCAAATTTTTTAAAAATTTTTTTTGCTGGTACAATCATTCATCAACGATATTCCTACTATCATCATTAGTAAAACTTATTTATTCTCGAATTTTTTATTATTATACATCTTTAAAATGATAATGTTCATTTATTTTTCCGATTCCATTGCGCTATAGCATACAGCTTCACTACATGTATTAAATATATCTCCATCATGAGTAATTTCCTTTTATATAGATATATAAAAGTTCTAATATCCAAGTTTTTTTTATTATTTTCCAACATATTTAAAAATAATAAGGATACCTCACTTTATAAATTTTCCTTTTATAAATTTCTTTTCCTTTTCGAAATAAAATAAAATCTTTAACTTCTATACCTTTCCTTTCCATTTATTTTAAACCAGTTTTATTTTCACACTTAAATAAGCAATATTTTTTAATTCCATTATTTCTTTAAATGCAATATTGCTTTTATTTTACTTTATATCAATTATTATTTGTTTGTATATATATATATATTTATATGTAATAAACATTATTATGAATTTTTTTATTCAATTTAATAATTAAATGAGTAATTTTTTTGTAATTTGTTAAACGAGCCCCAGAATATTGCAGAATGTTAAGCCCTATGTTAAATAGAAGAAACAATCATGGCGGATGAAATATTTTCTTTCACTCCCTCGCATACATTTAGTGATACTAGCGCCTCTGATGAATGCCAGGGCTGATTAACAATTTTTTTTAGTGCTATAAAATCTATTTAAAAAAAAAGTTATGTATAGATATATGGATTAGGCGTAAATGAAAAGCCATATTAAAATACTTAGAAGTTGTACTTAATTTAGTAAACAAAAACATTTTTAATTTTCATATGATTATAATTTATACTTACATAAAAATAAATAATAATAAAAATCATTATAATATAATGTTTAATATTTTTTTTATCAAATATTTCCGAATAAATATAAAACTATAATCATGAAAATTAAAAATGTTTTGTAATGAAATTAAGTACAACTACTAAGTGTTTCAATATGGCTTTTCATTTACCTGTTGTTCATAAATTATTTTTAAGTAGGTTTTATAGCATTAAAATTTGTTTTATATCCTTTAAACCACCAAAAATGCACAGAAACAAAAGAATTATTTCACCCACCATGAATTATTCAATTAATTAACAAATCTGTAATTGCTGTATCTGTGTCACTTTAAATTTAATTTTAATTTTTCAAGTGCACTAATACATTTCACTCATTCTTTGGGAAAGAACTTTTTACACAGTTACACGCGTTTAGAAAATAATACCATAAACATGTATACCGGATTACCAGTATTAAATCATTAAAAAGGACGTAGGGGGATTTTTTTTTAATATTATCTATTATATTTCTTTATATTTTCATAATTTTAAAAGGAAAAATAAGTTTTCTAACTGAATATAAATATATACAATAAAATTTCGTATAATCAATGAAAAATTAAAATATTATCAAATATTGAAGATGCAGGACACTAATTTTTATAGTTCGGATTATGCCATGGTCATTTGTTCCCATTTTTCACATGTAAGCTTGGATCCTTTGAAGGGAGGCTTCAAAGTAATAAAGGACGTCGCTTTGGGTGATTATTCTTTTCACTAAAATATTTTTTGTCTGTTTTTATTAAAATCTGTAAGCATCGTTCCGAATTCCCGGCAGGCCAATTGTTGCTATTTCAGCTTTTCATTTCTTTCAACGAACACTCAATTCACACCTTCCCCCGCAAAAGTGAAAAAAAAGTCATCTCGTTTCAGAATTATAGATTGAAATGAAATTATTGGTTTCGAAATTGTTTGGAATAAAAAAAATGAAAAATTGAATTATTTGTGCGATTAATATTGAAATTAATTAATGAAAAGAAAGTGGAAACATGAATAGAAACAGACGTGATAATCGGTAATATAGCGATTATAAATTGAAGGCTGAAAAAAAAATAGGGGTGGAAAGGCTAGTTTTTGGTCTGATTTCGATCTGACAAAACTTTTTAAATAAAAAATCTGTTATATGTAAAAAAAAGTTTAATTTGTTAAAATCTTAAACCCGAAAAAATAGAATTATACACGAGATAAAATGAATGGTTAAATGAAATTAGTTTTGAGATTTTGGCGGACCTCAGTAAATTGCTCTATGGAATCCCTTGCATTACTGTCCCGAATCATGGAACAAAAGTTTTTATTTCGTATGTAAAGGAAAAAGAAAGTTTAAATTTAGACACGATAAATAAATCCTTGTAGCCAAAATTAACCAAAACTTGTTTCGCTATATAAATAGAATTGGTAAAGTTACTAGAATAAATGAGATTGATAGGTAACCAAAGCAAAAGTATTCTTACAACTGAGATCCGTCATCTATCACCTGCAACTTAGAAGAATTTATCTATCATCGATTGTTTCTGATTTTAACAAAAATGTGTTTATACTCAGTATAAAGAAGAATTAGAAAATCATCTTTTTTTTTGATAATACAGTACAAAGAAGTTAGTAGATAACAATGATAACAAAGTATCAAATACATCGGAACTTGTAATCACGCTCTTGCATTTCGCGATGGATATAATTTATTAAAATATGAAATATAATGTCTGATGATAAATATTTATAGAACTCCCTATTGATTTTTTTATATCATCGATGCATTCTTAATTAATTTTACAAAAAGTTTTGAAGTTATAAATTTCATAAGTGAATTTGTGATAAATTTATTATATTTATTATAATTTATTATAAAATATTCTGTTCTAATTTCAATATTGAGATAAAGAGATTTTGGAGAACAAAATCATGTTTAAAATGAAAACTTCAATGTTTTCCCATAATTTATTTATTTATGAATGAGAAACTTGAGTAGCTTAAGATTTCTTGTTTCTTCATTAACTTTAATTAATATTAATCATTTTTTATACATATTTAATGATAAATTTTTAAGTTTTATTTTTTCCTTATAAAAACCCATCTCAAAAGATTAATTTTGAATCTTTAAAATACATTAGTTATCTTTTATACATTTTAAAAATAGATTTATAAAAATCTACGATGCAGCGCTATTTACTTGTGAAAATAGCATTTTTAATTTACTTGCATAGAAAAAAAGTGAATTAAAAACGGTCTTTAATTATGTAAAAATGATTTATTGAATAATGACCTTCGTACAATTCACTGGGCGTTTAATGAAAAAGCACTGCAAATATATTGTGTGTATTCTTTATATGTGCATTTACGATATTGAAAAGGATATCTGTACTCTCACCAACACTTGTTTGCATATCTTAACGATAGACACAAGAAAACACGTAAGTTTGACATTTGGTGTTTTTGAGCATTTTCAAAAGTAATTTAATTTGCTTAAAGCTCAGAACACAAAGTCATTGCTGAACAAACTCATTTGAATATGTACCAGGTTTTTCCTAGGTTTTATCAGCTGATTGTCCTGTTCCATAAGTTTCAACTTGTATTTGAATCATAATTGACATTTAAAATTTATATGCTGATTGAAGTTGAGATTATACAACAATTAACAAAATTAAAATAATTTATTACAACACTAATTAAATCTAGTTTACAATCAATAGTTATTTCTTGTTTCGTTAAAAAATTTCTGTTTTTTTAAAAATGTTAAATGATTTAAGCAATAAAAATTTGGAATATCCAATTCAGGTAATCACATTTTTAAAATAAAATAAATATTATTATGTTAATTATTTAACTGTTTTTTCATTTTATTAAGATTGATGTCAGGGAAGATGAGGAACAAATTATTAAATTAAATGAAATTATTGAAATGCTAGTTTTGGCAGGTTATTATAGAGCTAGAATAAAAGGCTTATCAAACTTTGACAAGGTATATTTTGATTTGAAATGCTTGATATCTATAAAATATTTTAACAAAAGTAATTAAAAACAATTTATTTATAAACTGTTTATCAAAATTTATAAATAAATTGTCTATTAATAAAAAAATATATTATCAGTATTAAATAGTTTTTTGTTTAAATTTAAAAATTTAGTATCATATATTTTACTAACAAAAAAATTATTTGAATAGATAAGGATGCATATTGGTATTTTAAGCAAGAAATTACATATAAATGTTTATTAACTTTTCTTGGATTGGATAAATTATTACTATTGTTATTATTACTATTTACTACCTAAATATATTTTCATTATATATTACATCCTATTATTATTCATTTCATTATTTTATGAAGTCTTTTTATATTTAATATAGATAGTTGGCGGTATGACCTGGTGCATAGAATCTTGTTATTTTGGTGTAGATATAGACCTTCTGTTTCAAGAAAATCTCACTATTGGGCAAAAAATGTGATTACTTTAGTATATTTATCTATTAATAGTACTATTAATTTTTTATTTAATTTGTAAATATTTTTAGATCACTTACTGAAAAAATTGTCGTAATGTTACCAAAAATGAACTGTCCTCATATAGTAGAACCACATCAAATTCAAGGATTAGATTGCATTCATATTTTTCCAGTTATTGAAGTAATTTATAATCGTATACATATAATTATTTTTTTATTTAACTGCTATTATTAATAAAGTTAAATTTTTAATGAAATTCTACATAATATGTCATACAATATTATAAAATTGTGAAAATTATATATTATTTATAATGATATAGAGTAATAATATGTATAATAATATTTAACACATTTTTATATATATAGTGGTTGGTAAAAGAATCTAACAACACAAGAAAAAATATGGCAGAATATGTACGTTCATTTGCAGTTACACAATTTGATAAAAAATATATATTTAATAAACATATTTTAGATGATAAGTTAGAGAATGAAAATTTAAAAAGCAATATCAAGTTGATAAAGGTTATTTATATTTTAATAAATTTATTTTATTTATTAAATTATTTATTAATTAATTAAAACATATTAGTTGTTTAACTTTTAGGAAATTTATCGACCATGTCGTCATTTTAAACAAACAGATAAAATACAAACAGATGAATTTTCAATTATAACTAATGTTTTACTAGAATATGGTGAAGCTTTACAAATATCACAGAGTGTAATTAACAAATTACAGGAAACTAAAATTAGTGATTCTTCACAAGATAAAGAAATTACAAAAGAAATGATTCAAATGAAAATTGAAGAAAAGGTATTAAAAGAGCATAAAATATAAATTGTATAAATAATTTATTAAATAGATAATTTTTCTTAAATAATTATTTAAAGCTTTTTAATTTTTAAAGATAATATAATTTGGCAACGTTTTCAACTTAAGAATTATAATAAATTAATAGAAATTTATGACATAAATCACTATTTTTTAAATCAATATTTTAATTAGTTTTTGTGCTATTATAAATTATTAATTTTATTTAATTTCAGAAAAAAGTGGATGAACTTATGAAGAATTTAGCAAAATTTGATGATACAAAAACGGTAAAGTAGTTTTATTTTATTTTTAATGTATAAAAAATAATTATTTATCCTTATTATTTTAGAGTGGTGTAAGTTCAAGTGTTGTGAAAAAAATTGTTAATATTCAAGCTCAAGAAGTAACCAAAGCTGCGGAACTTTGTGCACATTTATTTACATCTGAATATCAGGTATTAAATAAATATATTTTTTTTATTACAAATAGTAAAAAATTATTATTCTATTTTATTAATTTTAGAACAAATTATCGTCTTTTTCACAAATTGTAGTAGCTTTACAAAAACAAAAAATGACTTTAAATGCTAAAATTGAAAATATGAATAAAATTAAAGAAAAATATAATCTTCAATTAATTGAAAAATCAGAAGAATTAAAATACATTCGAGAAAAAAGAAAATCAATTGATAAAGCTTATAAAAAAATGGAAAACATAACATCACCCGAAAATAAAAGGTATAAGGTTAAAGTTAATAATAATAATAAAAGGTTAAAGCAATTCAATTTTATAAATAATAATACTCATTTTTTTAAAACTTATTAATAATATATAGTATAAATTAAAAAGAAATAGAAGTTTGTAAATTTAAAAGTTAATAGTTTCAAATATAAAAGTTCAAGAAATAATTCTGATGTATTAATTAAGATTTACTATTTAAGATCTATGTGATTGAATGTTATTTATATATATATATATATATATATATTCTAATATAAATATTATTTTAATAATTTATACATAAACAAATAATTCATTAATTATTTAGAAATTACAATGTAAATAACTGCATGCTTATGCTAAAGACAAAATTTTTATTTATTTATATAAAAATATTATACATGAATGACATAACTAGCATAAATATCAATGAATCCATCTATGTTTAAAGTGTCAATCAATTAAAGAATATTCATAATTTATATGTCTCTTTTAGAATTATACCCATATATATATTAATTTTAGACTCAAATTTTTTGATTACTTTAGTAAAAAATTTAAGTAAATTTTAGTAAAAAAATTTCTTAACTAATTTTCCTATTTTTAATATTTTATTTATATATTTATATATACAATACTTTTTTATTTTTTAACGCTAATCTAGAACTATTTAAAGTTGAAAAGATTATTTTTAATATTATATAGAATATCTTTACTTGAATAATATTTAAATTATTTTATTTAGAATATAATATAAAATTTTTTGATTTAGAAAATTTGAAAAACTAAAAGAACTTATTAGTATCTGTGATGGTTTAAAAATTCAACAAAATAAATTTAAAGATCAATGTCGATTAGATTTAAATTCCCTAAATGAATTGGTTGAACAATTGCAAGTAAATGATTTTAAAGAACCAATAAACGATACTACTGAATACACAGATATAAAAGAAGAAGTGCAACGATTAAGATTGCAACTTGCAAAAAAAAATCGAGCTATAGCAACTTTAATAAGGCAATTAGATGACATTCCAGGTAGGTCTGAACTCACCCAGTACCAAAGACGGTTTATGGAGTTATATAATCAAGGTGTGTATTTTTCATATATATTTGTATATATTTTATAATGTGAATGTAGTAAATGATGTGTAAAAAAGTTATATTTTTTTATAGTTGCGGTTAAACATAAGGAAACGAAACAATTTTATACTTTATATAACACATTGGACGATAAAAAATTATATTTAAGTAAAGAATTAACACTTCTTAATTCCATTCAGGACAATTATAATGAGTAAGCTTATTTCTATTAAATATGAACTTTTAATAAATAAATATTGTACAACCAATATATTTATAATATAGAGCGATGGCATCTAGTAGCGGTAGAGATCAGTTTATTAAGCAGTTTGAATTCATAGTGGATGGAGTACAAAAAAATAGAGCAAAGGTAGTATAAATAGACATGTCATTATAATTATTAGCTTGAATTTAATCGTAAACAAAATAATTTACAATAATAATATTAATAGTGTACCTATTCAATAATTACAGTTAGAAAAACGTTGTGCTGAAGAGAGACATCGACGAGATGCTCTTAGTTTTCAACTTGTTTCTTTGATGGAACAGCAACGAAAGTATGTTGTTGCAGTAAGACAACTAACAATCGAATGCCGTAAAAATGAAACATTGTTAATGCAACTTCGAGGAACATGAAATCATTAAGTGTAGAAATTATATTTTATTAATTAATTTTATTGTTTTTATTGTGATAATTTTTATAATTTTTACGATTAAGTTTATTTGGAATTAATGCAATAATTAATAAACAAACCTTTAATTGGCATATCTGTCTATTTAATTATTAACAATTTGATTAAAAATATAAATATAAATATAAATATAAATTTCAAAGTAGTGTAAATACTATTATAGTGGGTAGTTTATACATTTGTAATATTCATACCGAAAACTTTTAATGATGCGAAGCAAGAAATAAATTGCTGCAAATAGCAGGCATAGAATGCATTTCGGTTTGAGATGTGGACTAAATTTTTTTTTTAACAAAAAATATAATTTTATATTGTATTATAACACAAAAAATTTTCATTTGTCACAAAAAATATAAAATATGCTGCGTTTCCGAAGTGCCGTTGATAGCAATAAATAGATTATATTATCTTTTACTATTAGTTTTGCTTTCTAAAAAATCTGAATTCGTTTATTATTAACAATATTTAGACATTACATTATTATTATTACATTTATATATTATAATATTTATAATAATATTAAAAATAAATTTTTATTATTATTATTTTAATGAGCAACACTTTCAGATCTATTTTATTCCATACATGCTTCAAATCATAACTAATTATTTAAATTAAAAAATATACTATTTATATTTTTATTTGTATTTATATTATAAATGTGCATGGAGTGAAAGCTTGTCGAATATTTGATACGTTTATGATATCACACTTCCACGATTATTTTTTTTCTCAATGAATTTGATTGATTTTTTTATTTAATTTTTAATTTTTACTTTTTCATAAAATAATGCATTTAATCAAAAAAATTTAATTTTAAATCGATAAAATTACAAAAAAATTAGAGATAACAACAGCCAATTTTATTTTTACAAAAACATTATTATCGTTATGCAGTTTAAAAAAAATGAATCAATTTTTTAATTTCATGTTTAATTACTCAAAATATAAATGCGTTTATAACAAGAAAAGAACAATTTTCACATTCCAATCACTGCAAAGTTTGCTGTTTTAATGAAATAGAAATATGATCTTGCCCGAGAATTATGTTCGGTGTTCTTTATCTTTTTATCATAAAATTATGTCTATTTGCATAATAAAAATTAAAATCATATCAAAATTAAGAAAATACACACAAGGTGTAATAATAGTAAAAATAATTTTTATTTAATGCAAAACAATATTTGAGTGACGTAGGTATTGGTTTGTTCTTATTCGCCATCTGTAAGTGATTGAACAATAAATTACAAAAGAATATTTATTACAAGAGAAAGATCTTATAGAACTCACTGTTACATTAAACTAATTTATTATTAAATGCGAAAAGTGCTGTGGAAATGGTGTCGTTTCCTTCGCGCTTGATAATTAATAAAACATTTGATATCGCAAGTAACGATAGCCAACTACGATACTTTTATTATTAATTATTGTAAAATAATTTTAAAAAAAATAAAGTTTTAAACAAAAGTTGCCCGTCCTTTTTTTTTGATACATAAAATAAAAAATAATGATGATTCTTATAATAAGGATAAGAGTAGGCTACTTGAATTACTAGTATTACTTGCGTTTCTCGTTATTGTAATCAGAACCACTGCCATTGAAATGGACACAATTTAAATTCTTTCGTCATTCTCTTGTTAGCCGTCGATACATCCGACCCGCTCTGTCAAGAATTAAATAAATCGATATTTCTTTTTAAACAAAAGAGCTCTTTTATTATTTTTCGCTAAATATTTTTGTCGTACTGATATATTAATTATACTATTGTCCAGAGAGGAATTTTTCCCCTTCTTTTACTATATAATTATTTACTTGATTGGGGGTGTTTTTTTTTTTTTTTTTTTTTTTTAAACAAGTGTTGTAAAACTCCTGCAATGCTCTGGACCTGAAGGAAATCCATTTGTAAGTATGTGCATGTTTTTTTGTAAAAAGAACACTATTAAATTATTAATTCATTAAAAAGAAAAAAAAAGATTCATTCTATAGATCGTTTGCAAAATATCAGAGGGTAATTGATGTTGTATTGCACAGTAGAAGTGAATATTATAGAAATATATTTTGGAAATATTATATAAAGATTGGTATGTCATTTTAAAATACTTAGTAACTGCAATGAATATTTCAAAATTTACATCACTGTATAACAATCCCTCAAATCATAGAATTTTGTAGACTGTAAAAAAACTGTAGAGGCAAATTTATTTATCATTTTTTAAATTCGTTACTAAAACGACTAAATTAATAATAAATAATACATTTATTGTGCATGTAGGTTTATCAATAAATTCATAAATTGCAAGTATAAAATGCACAACTATTTTTAATACGAAATTCAGTGAATCGATTGGAATTTATTTGAGAAATTGTTTAAATTTGTTGTGTTTGTTTGGCAAAATGTGATTTGAAGTTTAAAAAGTTATTGTGTATTTAGCTTTATCTTGATATACGTAATAATTGAAATTGAATTATTCAATGTGATAAAATTTGGAATGGCTCGATCGCTTGTTCAAAGATTTGGTTGTTGTTGTTTCTTTTTTGTCCCCTGTCGAGCAATCATTGAATGGTAAATAGATGAATCGTTGCAATAGCAAGCATTTTTTTTTCAAATCCACGACTCTTGTTAATAAATTAATATTATTATTGATTAGAATAATTGTGCAGTAAAGGTGTGCGCGATAAATATACGTGACCTGAGATCGGATTTGATGTTGCATTACGAGGAAAAGTAATCGAATAAGAGGAATTGTAAATCGTAAATGATGCAGGAATTACAGCGAGTAACAACAAAGGCTTTTTATCAATTTTCGGTCAATGGTCGGGGAAAAATCCGGGAGTAGGGAGTAGGGAGTAGGGAGTACCAAGAGAGCGTTTGCAGGGCGAAAGTGGATTTGTTTAAAATTGTAAGGAGATATCGGTTGGGAAGGTTGACCCGGTGTAGGGGCGAGAGAGGGTGGGTCGAGGACTCCCCGACTCGGCGTCGATCATCAGGGCGTCGAAACCCGAGTTGAAATCCGCGCGCACCATGACGACAAAGGAGTGATGCACTTTGTTGCCACGGAACAGATGTTGCGTGCACACGACATGGAAATAGCAT
The DNA here is from genome assembly GCA_018907245.1 of Eupristina koningsbergeri. Lineage (NCBI taxonomy): Eukaryota > Metazoa > Arthropoda > Insecta > Hymenoptera > Agaonidae > Eupristina > Eupristina koningsbergeri. Next base: position 1,644,615 of record JACCHV010000020.1, read on the forward strand.
TGGGAGGAATTAGGGAGAGCAATGGCGTTCACCATAGCCGAGTGCGTCCGGAGAAGGCCGAGCGCCGCCGAGCCAACAGAATAGACTCAGCAGCGAGACGGAGTCGACGAGATGAGGCGAGTTTAAATCGAATTTAAGTATGTATTGAGAGGTGGTGCGGGTCCCCAGACGTCGTCGCGGTTTCTCTGCGTCCTCTCACTGCTCGAATTTCCGCTTTCCAGTTGCAGGTGCGTCGACCAGCCGAAGCCACCCCCTCGGATGCACCGGTGTTTACAATGTCACGTGAAAGATGCGTCGTACATTGAGTGAGAGTCGGGTACGCGTCGGGCCAGGACCAGCCGCCTCAGGGAAGTCGTAGCAGCCCCCCTCCCCGCCGTCCCCCCGGGTGCTCGGGCTGTCCCCTCTTCTCCAAGGACTTGGACTCGTTCTGACAGCCGCTGGCTCGAGGCCCTTTATCTTTTCTCGGTGGGCGCCTGCTTTTGTCCTGGCGCTACCGGAAATAGGCAAAGCTCGAGGCGCAGTGCGACATCGACCCCATGTTATTTGAGCTACATCGATAGGATTGGAAACGCTTTATTCAACGCGGAAAGTAAACAAAATTGAATATCGGCCACAGCGATTTGGGACTTTTTGCAATATTGTCCTTTCGACCTTTTTATTAATACTTGTGAGAGGGCCAAGGTAACCAAGGCAACAGTCATCGGTATCTTGTTCATCGAACCCAGTACACTGAGTGCTTCACCATGAAAGCAATGAAAGGATACCAGTGGAGTCTGCCGTTACTCCTAGTAAGAGTTCTCATAGTGGCAGCTACGTTGAGTCATGTTCTAAGATCCGTGAGTGCCAACAGACCCTTAGGTGCTCATCCAGGACATGCCTACTTCGAACAGCCCTGCTGTGGACGATCACATCTTAGACATCACAAAGGTCAGACATATCTTCATCGGTTCCTTATTCTTATTGTTATCAAGCGTTAAAATATATTTTTCCAAAATTTATGACAGCAAATCTATTTAATTTACAATAAAATTATTAAATAATAATAAATAAAATATACTATCTGAAATATAAATAATAAATCTGGAGCTGCATATTTTCTGTTTCATTGGTACTTATTCAAATGTCACCAATATCCAACATCATTCATATACTCATCAATATTCATATAGCTTGCTATTAATATAATTATGCAAACTTATTGATCTTAATAATTTTTATTTGATCTCCATAAATTATAATATTATCTTTGTTATTTTAAGAAATGCTCAATGTTTTTTAGAGATTGGCTTTCCATTTTTTGATTTTATTCATTTTAATATTATAAAATACCAATGTTTATGCTTGTAATTTCTCATTTAATTAATTTTTATTTTCAAATAATTCAATTTAATAATTTAATTTTTGGTTCATTTAAAATATTTGAATAATACTTTGTTTTAAAACAATCCGTTTGAAATATAATATATAATAAAAGAATAAAGCATATAATAAATCAAATATATATAATATATAAAACACAATTGAAAAAAAACAAAATAAAATAAAATTTTATAAATTTTTTTGTTAAACTGATAAATGAATTGTTGATGTCAAATATTAAAAGACTTGTTGTAGGAATTGGTATTGATAACAATTTTCTACTTCATTTTTTTCATTTAAAAATAACTTAATTTTTTTTTTTAGAATAATTATGTAATTTATAAGTTTTTCTAGTTAAAATGAAGTGCGCCAACAATAAAAAAACGAGATATGACATTGAAATAATAAGAAATCTTTAATTAAAAATAAAAAATGATTTTTTTCCAAACCTTTTTCCATGATACTTTTTGTATAAAATTCATTCCTACATTAAAATAATAGGATAAAAAAATAATTATATTTTATTGTAAAATCTTTATTGAATTAAAGTCTAGTCTTTATTCATAAAAATTTTTTGAAGACTTAAAATAATATTAAAATTTATTTTACATTTGGTGTGTTTAAGTGATATTTTAAAAAATTTTTTAATATTGTAATTATACATACACAACCTGTTTGAGGTAGTTCATTATTTAGTAGTAAATATAATAGAAATTGTACTGTACTTTTAAAGATTGCATTGAAAAAATAAATTTGTATGTATTTTAGAAAACAATTAATAATTGTATGATATAAAATATTTAATAAAATTATAATTATGAAAAAGTACAATGTAAATAACCATATATGTATTTTAAGCAGTTTAGGCAACATACTTTTTAATACTCTTTATATTTATACTTTTTATATTACATATTATACTTTAAATATTTAACTTACGGGTGTAAGGTAAATTTAAATTCTGAATAATAAAATGTTTATTAAATATACACAGAAATAATGTTCTTAACGTATTTTAATAATTATTTTTTTTATTACAGAGGCAATCAAAGTTATTCATTTTCAAATTAATTTAATGAGCAAAGTTTGTAATAGATTACGCAAACAATTTTACATGTAAAGTTAGTTTATTGGCGGCAATTCGACATAAAAAATTTTTTGTCAACTTCTAGGTTTTATCAAAAAATATATTTACAATAATCATAAATTAATTAACGAATACATAAATATATCAAAATACATTTTCTAAATTAATTATTGTAATAGAAACCAAATCGATAAAACTCAGTTTATTTAAAATATCAAAATAAACAAATATAAATATTAGTTTGAATTAATAGAATACTTTAAAAGTATAGTATCTAAAATTCAATTAGATAATTGCTTATACTAAATGTTGTTATATTTCATATTAAAGCTTTAATTTTTTTTTAAATTTATAAACAAAAAAAAAGTAGAATAAACTGAAAAATTAGAAAACATGAAAATTATTTAATAAATTTTTTAATAATTATAAATAAAATTTATTCAATTACTGTACATAAAATATCTCGGAATAAAAATTTAAAAGTAGCTAAAATGTGTTTGAATTTGTTGATTTTGCATTTAATATGTAAATTATAAATATACATAATAATTATTAAAAGTGTTTAAAACTATCAATTTTATTATTTTCAATAAAAATGATATATGCGAACATATGTATCGTAAAATAAAGATGAATAATTATGTTTATATTTTTAAATATTTTGAGATAATCTGATTCAAAGTAGTCTACGAGAATACCACAATTTATTAGTATAATTTTTTAAACTAAAAGTATTGTTACTGAATAAACATTTTGTTAATATAATTTATGTGAAAACCGTTAACATTGTTTTTTTTTATTTATTTATTTTTCAAAAGAATTTTTAATATTAATTTGCTTAGTACGTTAGTACACTCAGAGCTTATATTATCAAAAAAAATTTTAATTATCCAGGGTTTTTATACTATTTAATTTATTTTTCAATAATAAAATCATAGGACTCTTTATATTGAAAATAATAAAGTGTAATTGTTATTTTTATTTTTTTTTTTGTCGTTTTGAAAATCCATGCATTTTGGCTAAATGTGTATTAATTTCGGTAACTTATATAATATTTTATTTCACATCAAATAAATTTTTAAAATTTTATACATATTTACTCCTACACAGTGAATCTTCCGAATTTTTTTTTATATATAAGTTATCAAATGAATCTCTTTTAATCAGAAGCTTTTATACATGTTTTCTATTGCCCTTCTCAGCATGTGCATATATATATATATATATATATATTTATCTAAATGACCATTTAAAGTTTTTTATCAGATATTTTGAATTATTATTGTACGGATATGTAAGCTACATCGAATGTTTTTGTTGACAAAAATTCTCGGATCTCATATTTAATCTCGTTATGAGATTAAAAAAATAACTTTTGATTATAATTACATCATATCAAGTAATATTATTTATTGTTTTCGTTGTTAACTTTGCATCTTGACATGCCTTACTGTAATTTAATACAATCGTAAATGGAAACTCCAGGAGGCTTTTGGAATTTTACCCACTTACTGCAAACCACGTACTATTTCGAATCAGTGGATACAGGGCAATTTATATCCTGGTCATCCCCTCCACATTCGCGTCAAATTCCATTATTTCTATAAGAAAAACTAGTTCTCCTCGAGCCTTCTTTTAAGGTTTGGATTACGCGAAGTTACATCATCATGATTGTGGAGGGAGTAGTGCTTAGCTGCGCAGTGAGGCTCCTTCATTCGGGTGTCTGCGCGGCTTGGGTGACAGCGTGGGGGAAGATACCGTGTTAGTGTCGTCTACTAATAATGGCTTCTGCCACAACAATCATATTAAATTTAATTGTATTATTAACAATAAATTGATCGTATTGTTGACAATTAAATTTAATGTTAAAGTAAAAATATAGATAGTTTGAAATTTTTAATGATGCGCCATAAAATCAAACTTGAAAAAAAAAATCTTTTTATCACATAATGGAAGTTTTTATAAGATAAAAAGTGAAATTATGTAAAAAAACTACCTGTTATTACGATATTAATTTTATGATATACATACATACACATAAATTTTTTTAAAGTAGATCTCTGTAATTAGAGCAGTTGCATCGCTCGAACCTTCACTCTTTCTTATAAATAATATAGTTTTTGATCATTATATTGTAATTTCTTCTTAATTATGTCACTCTGATTTACTATCAATTACAAAAATTTATCTGTCTTTCTCTCTATGGTGTTTATTGTCCGTTAATCGATATTAACTCGTGGTTCCAATTAGTATAGTAATTCAAATGTCTCGGTCGGCAGGTGAGACTTCTTGCAGTTCAGCGGCTCGGGGTTCAAATTCCCTACGATCGTTTTTTTTTATTTTGAGGTTATTTATTATTGTATTGTAAAAAAAATTCTTATATATGATGAATATTTTTTTTTGTATGGATTTATTTTTTGTTTATTATTAATATTGTTACGAATTTAATTTTCTGATGTAATTTTTATTAATTATAACAATTATTTATTTATGTATTTATTTAATTATTTATTTCCCAGTCATATTTATACTGTAGATGGAATGATTAAATCGTTTTAGCCTTTAGGAAGATCTTGCTAATTAATCAATAATAACAATTATTCGCGAGTAACGTACCGATTTATTTCCAATAAATCTGGAGAGAGATTAAGTATATGTGGTATGTGATATAATATAGTTCTTATTTTGCAACCTTAGAATCGACAATTGTAATATTAACTGCTTAGAAGATAAGTATCGTGTTATTAATTCGACTTGAGCCCAAACTGGAATCATCAACCTCTTTATCTTTATTTGAAGTGAACTTGCCAATCAATCTGAAATTCCAACAATGTAAATATAAATTATAATAAATTAAAGGAGTGAATTCAGGAGAGGCTGGTGGATTCATATTAAAACATAAAAATTCGTCAATTTTTCGCGAAACTAACAAAGACAATTTAATTTATTTGCGCGGCATAAAAACACCCTGTGAGTCAAGGGGAAAAGCCTTGAATGCGCTAATCAGAGAGATACAAAAACTTACAGATACTGTGCTATGCACTCGAAAATTCAGCATCGCTCGAAGGCGCGCTTCCGAAGATCAGCTGCTTCAAGATTAGGAAAAGCAGCGGCGGGGGCGTTCGAGGTCGCAGAAAATCGGAGGCACAGACTGGTGTTGGTTGACACCCACTCGAGAATAGATCACTGGGTGCTCTTATAGAGATAAATTGGATCGAAAGATTCCAGCAGTCTGGATCCGTTGAAGAAAACAATTGAAAATAATCGCAATTATCCACACGCACGCACACCCAAAACGTATGCACGCGCTCGAATATAAAAAAGCAAAGAAATACAAACAAGCGAGAGAGTTCGAGATTTGAAGCGATTGATAATACTCGAAATCTACAGAAACAGTGAGGGCACTCCCCCGTGTCGGATCCCAGGGGGTAAAATTTATTCCGGGTTCGCCCCCACCTCTGTTCTAGACGAATTTTCTCACCCGCTTTTCCTTTTCCGACGGTCAACGAAACTGCCCCGTACATTCTAGCTGCCTTCGACGAATTACAATTTCAATCTCCCGATAATTTCGGAAGTCAACGCCGTCCTTTCGCTTCCTAGGCTTCATCGATTTTGTCGAATTATAACATGCTGATCCTTGCGATATGTCGTACCAAAATGCTGGTGGCTGTCTTCACGGTGACTGTCTGCATTAGTTCATCTCCAAGGTGAGTCTTTATGACTCAGCCGAGGAGTCACTTTGATGATAGATACCGGTCGTCGTGGATGAGAACAAGTTGACCCACTTCAATGTTCTTAGGCGGTTGTCTCCACTTCGTGCGTTCCTGCAGATGCTGCATATATTCGTAGCCCCATCACCTCTAGAATACATTACGCAGTTGTTGCATAAGCTGGTATCTCCCCAGCATGTTCATTGGAAACGCGTTAGTGTCGGGATTAGGGATGAGACCCGTGCTCGAACTGATGATGAAATGTGTAGGTGTTTGCTTTCTCCGCTCTGAGCATCTTTACTGACCTAATACAGTGAGCGATGAACCGGATCAGCTGAGTGTAACGCGAGAATCGGGAGATTATCTTCGGCTCCTTTGTTGGGGCATTATCGCTCCAGTACGAAGCATCATCAGCTGAGCGCTTCTCGCGGTTTCCCTCTGCCAACGACCTTCCAGTTCGCCTAATCATTCTGGTTCATACCACCAGAGTCTATTTGATTGCAAATCGCAGGGATCAGATCCTCGCGTCGCAAGGTCAGCCGGGTTGGCTTTAGTCAGCACGTGTTGCCACGTCGCAATCGGCATCTTCGACTGTATAAAAGAAACGCGATTTACCACGAGCGTCTTCCAGTAGCACGGATGTTTGTTCAGCCAGGCCAGCACCACTTGGCTGTCGGACCACAAGTGTATGTCGCTGATATCGGCAATCCAAGGTTGTTTTTGGAGGTTTTTTTAACAATTTTATTAATAGGAATACATCGCAAAAAAAAGCTCAAGATTTGGGATGCTCTGCGTTTTGGTGGATGCTAGTTTAGATCCATCCGATAACAGCTGGACCACACCCCGCCCCCCGTGCGATTCGATTCGCACGTAAACCGCGGTAGCATAGGCTCGTCGCAAGACGTCGCTAAATCTATGAAACTGAAACGATCGAGCAGTAGCCGTGCCTATTCACCGGTCAATACATAGTCGTACGACTTTCTCGGCATCCCTCAATCTTCGTTCGTGCGTGGGTATAAATCTCACATGAGTTGCAGCCCATTTGTCTAACCGAATGCCCGCCGTCGCGAGAAGGACAATAAGTTCGTCCCGTTTTTTAACAGCGAGGTTTAAGTTATCCGCACCCGCAAAAATGTCGTTCACGTAACAGTTTGTCAGTAAACAGTCCGCGCTCAACGAATATTGTGTGCGTCCGTCGAGCGCGAGTTGTTGCAGGGTCCAAACAATAAAACAAACAATTTTGCACAATAATTACAGAAAACAATTTATTTAACGTAGCATAAAAACCCTTGCGATCAGGAGAAAAATCCTTGATGCGTCAATGATAAAAGAGATACAAATACCTTACAAGTGCAACTGCATACGCAGTGAAAAGCGGCGATTGCAGGCGCTTTCGATTAGCGGCTTGCTCTTGTGGAAGCCCTGGCGTGGGCGTCGGATGACAGTTGGGCAAGCGGTGGCAGTCCTGGTGTCCGTCTACACTCATCCAGAAGTCGATCGCCGGGCGCTGCCGAGAGGTTAAGCGGCAACGAGTGGTCCCGTGCTGAGCGAGATCGACTATTCCCGAACTCTCTGGATCCACCAACGATTGCAATAACTCACCTAACACACGCAACGCAAATTTACAAAATACATATATCGCAAAGACGAGAGCGAAAATACAGTGAAATTGAGAAATTCTGCAGCCGGTGCCCGAGACGCAAGATCAAAGATTGAAGCTTTTCCCCTTCTTCAGATCACACGCAGGTCAATTTCTCTTCCGGGTCAGCCTCCACTTCGGATATTTAACGCAGAATTTGACGCTTTTCTGCCCGCTTTCTCCTTTTCTCAATGAAGAACGAAACTGCCCCAAACAATGATATAATCTCTTTTGAGTCGTTAGAAAATGTTAACATGATAAAACTTTGTTATTAGTAATTATTAGAAGTTACTAATTTATTTATTATTTATTTGGAATTTTAGACGAAGAATCACGTAAAAAAATTGTACAACTTATAGAAAGTATTAAATGTAAATATCAAAGAATTAACAAATTTTACTTGAAAATCAAACAGAAATTACATAAAAAAATTTTTAAAATTCTTTGTGTAGTTCTTGATGTGTAATTTAATTTATTATGTACTATTGTAGATGTATCCGTTTTTCCAGAAAAAGTAGTAGTAGTTTATCATTTATATATATATATATACATATATATATGTGTATGTATATATATTCTTAAGTAGATCTGCCATAGTTAAGATGATTGAATCGCTCTAACTTTTTCGAGGATCAGATTAAATAATTGAATAACAACGATTATTTAGGAATTTAATATCATTTATTTCACAATTACAATTTAATTGTGAGTTTTATATGTATTTGTAGGATGTATCAATAATTACAATAATAAGTTTAATACAATAATAATGTTCTGAATAGAACACTTCAAAACAATAATAAAAAGTTGAATTAAATTAAATAGAAAAGGGGTGAGGTATCTTAAATGAAACGAAGCCTTTCTTGAAGTCCGCATTATATGATACAATGTTTATTAAACAAACTGTTACCTCGGCTAAAAAAAACTCCAATGGGAGGAAAAGCCGTCCGCAGATTCCTCGCAAATTCGCAGCCTCCACATAAGCTGCGCCGCTGGCCGCCACAGTCCATTGAACAAATAGGAGAGGCGGCGATTCAACACCGCTGCAGGTGAATCCGCCGAGATAGTACAACAGAAGGATAGAAATGTCCTCCGCGACACTGCTCTGCGTCGCCGACGTCTCAATTCTCCACCACTGCGAGGAACCGGGTTATGTTTTACAACAAATTCTCGTTCGCACACCCGCGAACCCGCGAATTCGCTCAATTTTCTTGCGTACGTGACGCGATTCGCTTCACAAATTTATAGAGACTCGGAATTACAATAACACCCAAAGTCGATCACAATTCCGCTTAAATCGCAAAAACGTTGTTGCCGGTTGTAAGTCCGAAAACCTAATGTCCCCGCGTCCCCAAAATGCAACACGGAAAAATCCCAGTTCAAGCGTCCCTTGCTTAAATTACAAAGATTAAAACTAGGAAATAGCTGACGGCGTCATTTACAATCGGCTCATTTTCCGAAGGTCGGGTCATGACTGCGAGGGACCCATATAAATTCCGTTTCGAATTACACTAGTCCCGAACAAATAATATGATATAAAAATATAACATGGTCGTTATAACAAGTGATTACATGACGATATAGTAATCTTATGAACTAATAATAATATAACAGTAATGTCTTTATACGTATTACGTATGCTATGCAGTGACGTCCGTCACGATACTTACGTACGTATTTTTTGTTGCTCATGGGGCGTCAGGGCCAACGAAATCGATCACCAATATCAGGTTACCCGCGGGGACAACGAATTAGTCTAACTAAATAGTCCCAGCCACTCGCTGTAGGCAAGGAATTAAATTTAGCCATGCTTATCATGCCACTGATGCACGTGGTTTCCATGGGCCAGACATCACCGGGACCATGGGGACCGGACATCGATGTCTACTTACTCGCAACGGCAACGAGCATTTGTGGAATCAAGCGAACTCAGCACCTGGGCTGGAAGAATGGATCGTCGGGAAGATGTAAGCAGAATCTCTCAATTTTCGCATCTTCTCCGCGATCGTCCACAAGCAAAGCTGAAGGGATTCATGTCAGGCCAGTAGATCAACAAACATCTGAACTTTTACCGAATTAGTCATGGACATAGAAAATAATTAGCATCGCCGCAATTTATCTAATTGAACGCCGGTAAATGAACAAGCTCTAAGTGCTACGTATCCCTTTTTGGATAATTAATAAATGAGAATTCCAACAACAACCAGGTATTATTATTTCCAATCGAAATCCGTTTGTTTGACCTTCCGGTCAGAGTTATCGGTAACTCCACAGTTCTTCGCGATCCCGGACGTAGTGTTACGACACACACACATATATAAGCTAAAAACATAATATTATAATTAATATATAGTAAGAATTATATGCTGAATAAAAATCACTTGTTCAGTTTTTTTATTTTTAATTTTCATCATATAACAACCAGACGTACGTTTTTCCTGCCTTTGATTTTTCTTTTTGTGAGAATGTTTAGAAAACTTTTGATATCCAATCTTTACTCCACAGTCTTTGCGTTTTATCGCAATTTGGAATTTATGCATTTCCTAAAAGAACATGCAAGTTTTTTTGCTTTGATTACATAATTTTAACAAGAGAAAGGTTTTCAGGTTTTATTTATAAATTAAACATACAAGTAATTCCAATTAAATATACAATAATTGGGCATTATTCTAAATTCATTATTTAGCACGTTATTCATTTTTTAAAAATACTTCACGATTTGAATCGTATTTTGGGTAAAATCTCAAATTAACAGATATAAAAAAAATTTTTTAGAAATATTCAGTAGTGTAAAACATTGTTAATCCGACACATGTTATTTCTTAGAATGTCATCTATTATATAATTTCACATTGACAAATTTAAAAAAAAATTTTTAATAAATACGTAAACTTGATAATTATGTTTTACTCTACTATTAATTCCATAACTCTATAAAAGATTAATACAATTTTATGTTATTGATCTTTTAAATTTTATGTTATTTTTTTGCTTGCAGAGCATGTACGTGAATTTAGTTGCGGAATGTTATACTATAGAACACTGTATTTGGATAGTAAAAGAGATGTCTTATATGTTGGTGCAATGTAAGTATTATAATTAATGATCTAGAAAACAATTTTACTCTTTTATGATATTTATTTTTCTTTTTCTCAAACTGCTTTACTTATTACACTAATAAACAAATTTTTAATGTTTTGATTTTTTTTAGTTTTAGAACTTTTATATGATAAACTTTATTCGCAATCTTTTATATATTGAAATTTGTATATATTTTTATAATAATATATTTCTTATTTTATAAGATAATATCTCAATTGAAAGACTTGTATGGTTTAACACATGTATGTACATATAAATAATTATTTATCATTCACAAAAGCTTAAATACATGACATGTATAACCACCGAAAATAAATATATTTTTACAGTATTTAACATTATTATTTTCATTTATGTTACAGGGATAAAGTTTTTAAGTTAAATTTGAGTAATATAAGCCACTCCAATTGTGAAGTAAGTACTGTTATTTTTAGATATAATAATGAAACAGAAATGTTAAATAAATATACAGAAATAATGTATTTAACACTCTAATTATATGATATTTGTTTAAAAATTCATATAATAATTGTATAGAAGTATAAGAATATGTTGTGTAAAAATCAAAATATCAACATTTACATAAAATTTAAAGTTTTGAAATTAAAAATATTTTAATAACTAATTTATATATTTTTTATAGAAAAAAATTTTTTTATGAATGTTCAAATGCCATGTGTAGTTTCGACGTCTTACTGTTATTATGAACATTTGTTTTCTGTCTCTTTCATTTCTATATTAAACAAGTATTGATTAATTATGAATCAATGATTTTGCAGTATTCCATTGTGTAGGATTAAGAACTTGCAAAGTCTGTATGTTTATAGTTAATATATATAGAACAAGGTTGGATATATATGTATTATATATATATATTGTTACGACCTTATTTTCTCGTGTAACGATTAATTATATTTATTTATTTATTTAATTCTTCACAAGGTTACTTCTGCCCTAACTGAATCGGTGAAATCGTTTTACCCTTCGTGAGGATCGGATATAAATAAAATTAACAATTGATTTATTCGAGTTAAATACTGATTTATTGAAAATAAATCGGAAAAGAGATATATCGATGCGTGGGTGTGGCTCATGTCATGAATACTTCTTTGTATCCATAATTACGATTATTATTATCATAATGATGTTAATTAATTGTAGAATAAGTGTTGTATCGTTAGATTCGACGAGAGTCCCCGACCGGGATCAGCTTACTCCGTACTACTATTTCGTATATTCAACTCAATCTTGTAATCTCTTTCACATCTCTTTTACATGTCCCTCAAGCTTCATTGGTGCTGTATTTATTATGGAAAAAGGCTAACTTTCTCGCGTTCTTCCACCGTGGAGGTGTTCTCAATTTTAAACATAATTCGCATTTCATCGAATTTTAGTCCATCTTACTGGTCATTATTTCCCAATACATTGACTAATATTGATCATATTGAACTCGTTTTCGAATTTATAATGATTAATATTCATTTAAACTCAACTATTAGCAATATTTTACTCTACGTTTTGAGCTCCCTTTACAATTCTTTACCGCAATCCGCCACATTTTAGTTGTTAAGTATATTGAATTTCGTTACATACATAACATTAGATAATAAAAGAATCTCTGCATTGAAAACTGAAAATTAAAATTTAAAAAAAATATTATACACATTTACACTTAAATTATGAATAATAGCGATTTTTCATTAAGAGAATTTAAATTACCTTTATATAAAATAAATGTATGTTTTATTATCTATCTATTCTATGTTTTGTTATTATACTTGCAGAGAGATGCTCTTACTTTAGAGCCAAGCAATGTAGCCAATTGCGTTTCAAAAGGCAAATCCGATGTAAGTATACATTAACATTATCTTTAGTATATGTGAACATTAATATTATTATTTTTTCAAATACCTTCAATTTCATAATATAGTAAAAAAAATAATTATTTTAATAGCATAATATTGCGAAAAAATTTATTTCAATTTTATATATTTTAATATTATAAGTTATTTAATTTTAAAAAAAATTAAAAAATATAAAAGTTGAATTATTTTTTATATAAACTATTTGCTTAATTCTTTTTTTTATACATTTTTAGCACTTCGACTGTAGAAATCATATAAGAGTAATACAGCCAATGGAAGATGGTAACAGATTATATCTATGTGGTACAAATGCTCATTCTCCAAAAGATTGGGTAATTTATGTAAGTATTTAATATATTCAATTTCGTAAAAAATTAATATTATACTGTGATTTTTAATGTTCTTCACAATATTTATAGATTTGCGATTGTTTATTAATGTTAATAAATAATAATCATAAAATAGAATACAAATCAACCTTTCCAAAAGTACTTTTACATAAATCAACGTATTTTAAAAAACCTGCTTTTTTCAACAAAAACAAGTTTATAAGAATAATCAAAAGTCTAATATTTTATCCTCTTATTTCTAATTTATTTTTTCAAATTCATATCTTTATTTATTAAATATTAACAAAGAGTATGTTATTCAAAATTAACAACTTGATCTTATTACTTTCCGATAATTATTTTATCAAAATTTTTTAAAATGTATTTTTTTATTTACAGAGTAATCTCACACATTTGTCACGCCATGAATTTGTACCAGGTGTAGGCATGGGTATTGCTAAGTGTCCTTACGATCCTGCAGATAATTCAACAGCTATTTGGGTTGAAAAAGGCAATCCTGGAGATTTACCGGCTCTTTATTCTGGTACAAATGCTGAATTTACTAAAGCTGATACTGTTATTTTTCGGACAGATCTTCTCAATTTTACTACTGGTCGTAAAGCTTACAACTTTAAAAGAACACTCAAATATGACTCTAAATGGCTCGATAGTAAGAAAAAGTTTTTATAATTATATAATGATTTTATCGATATTTTATTGAATAATATGTCATAAATGTGAATTATAATATTTATGAAATATTAATGATAATATATATAATTGCTTAATATTCTAAGTTAATTTTTTTATATGCGAATTTTAAATTTTTTATGTTTTAAATTCCATATTGAAATTACAGAACATAAATTTAAATTAATAGAAATTTAATAAACTAATACATAATGATTAAATTTAAAATTGCCAATAAATTATTAATACTGTAACATATTTATTTTTTCACATAACTATTATTAATCATATAAATTTATTTACATAATTATAATTAATTACTTATCCCCAGGTATTGTTTCTGCCGTAGTTAAATCGATCAAAGCACCTTAATTTTTTCGAGAATTGAATTTATAAAAAAGTAACAACAATTATTGGCGTTTTAATTGCCGATTTGTTGAAAATAAATCGGAAGAGAGCTTTAAGTATGTAGTTGTGGCTGGTGATACAATATAGTCCCTACTTTGCTACCGTTGAATCGAAATGACGATTATAATTGTATATTAATTGGTTGAAATATAAGTATCGTATTGTTAATTCGACTCGAATCCGAACTGAAATCCTGTTCCGTGGATATTGATTCGATCAGACCACAAAACGAAAATTGAAATCCTCTTTGTCCTAACTTTATTATGATAACATTGCTAACCTTTGCGGATTCTCCAACCGGAAACTGTTCCCATTTTTTGGTTTCGAATAGCATTTTGTTGAATTTAATTAGCGTTTCTTGACCATTATTTTCTCATGTACATTGACAATGATCAATTATACTGATTTCGTTACCAAATTTCCAATGATTAATATTTACCTAACCATATTCGTCCTCGATATTTACGCTATTACTTTTGTATTACTTTATAATTCTTAAGGTAATCCAATCCGCTTTGATTATTACTTAACATAAGCAACAATACATTACTACATACTTAGTTATCATGATTTTTTCAATTCTATTATTTGTTTTCCTTGATACGTATTTAATTTATCGTAATATGTGTTATATAAACCATGTAGCAGCATCCGCTGAAACGGTACCTAAGCATTTTTGGCTAAGCACGAACCAACAATACCATCACTTTCAACACCGACATCACGAACCTACGGAAAGTCAGATTACGAGAAGTTCTAGGCATTCGCTACTGCGCTACATTGGGTCCAGTTACGTACACAAAATTCGAGCCCCCGGAGTCAACGCGGTTCTCGGGACCAGATGCCGACCGCCCGATAACCGTGCCAAGGAATCCGCGGATCAGCAACTGGACCGTGAGACCGAGCATTTGCGAAAATTCGCAGCATCTTCCGTAAACTGAGAATTTTGTTTCTGCGATTTTCGCGGAATGATTTTGTATTCATTCGTTTCAGACTTACGAATTGTACAATATTGGGAATTAGAACTTAGTTAAATTTACACCCTAGCAAGGAACTTCTATGCGACGCGCTTATCGTCACGGGTAGCCATAAAAATCAATTCCATGCGCCATATCTCTCATTCCTTATGTTGATAACTGGATGTCTAAATAAGGAAATGTTATTATTTCCGTACACTTCCTTGACCTTTGCTACGAAGTTAGCGATAACTATTAATTATTCATGATTCAGTTTTCTTTATTAAATCTTATACTTATATGTTCATAAGATATGTATAATTATAATTGCAGTAACGTAATTCGCTCCAGGTAAGAATTTATCGTAGTTAAAGCGGTCGAAATGTTTTAACCTTTTTAAAGTTCGGGTTTACTAAATGAACAACAATAACTCAAAGGCAAAATATTTTTTATTCCAATCAATTCGAAAGAAAGAGTTCAATCGTGTATGCGCGTGATACAAAATTATGGGCTCTGTGTGAAAATTAATCTTTTTGAACTTTATTGAAATTGTTATTTATCGTATATGCACACGCCGTATATAAAATTAATTTACCGCAAGGCTGTTTTTATTATATATTCTTTCAATGAATGAAATAATTACTAAGATTTTATTTGTTTTAAATGTGTATATTTTGCTTATTGTACAAGTGAAGAAGAAAAACTGAACTTATCTACATGAGAGTTATATTTATACATTTACTTTACAAAGAGGGGTGTTATTTACAATGAAATAGAGGGGGTTTAACGGTTATACAAATAATCAGAGTTCTTCAATATATGATATTTCAGGTATAGCAACATTTATTCCAAAAATTTTAAGTTTATGAGGTTAATTTTTACTTTTACAAAACAATAACTATTAGTATGATTTATTAGAAGATTAAATTGAGGAAAATTTATTATTATAGTTTTAAGCCATTGTGAATATTGAAGAAAGGGATAAACAGGCTCAACTTGCTATCGTAAACTCATTAATTTATATACAGAAAAGTTAAAAGTTCCTTCGCGACAATTCAAAATTATTCCCCAGGGATTGACTAGATTGAGGCTGAACCGGAAACCACCATCCGTTTCTCCCTATTTTACTTATAACTCTTTTCGGATGGAAATTGTAAAATCCGTGAATTCTGCAATGACGTTTTCTTGCACTCGATGACCCGCGAGTTTTGTGCTGCGCTTTGTATAATTTAATTACCCGGTTAGTCCATTTCGCTCTTGTTTTTCTTATTTTTGGAATTTAACTAATCTTCTTGACGGCGCAAGTACATTTTTGTTCTCAGTATTTTCTATTCTGTCGCGTATGTCATAGCTATTACGTTACACATATGATATTTTTTATTTTTGATATATTTTAATTTTTAAATTTAATTATCAAACTTGTAGACTTGTTTTTTTTAACCTACAAATTATATTTTCAGCTCTATTTATACCAATTCCAACAAGAATACTTTTTTTTATCTACAATATTGTAATAATTTATGTTTTTTTTGTTTTGTTTTGGCTTTGTATAATTTTTACATATATGACAATTTTTACATATCTGACTCTTATGCATATATATAACATTAATGGATACTTAATTTTATTTTTTAGAGCCAAACTTTGTAGGTTCATTCGATATTGGAGAGTATGTTTTCTTCTTCTTTCGAGAAACGGCTGTGGAGTATATAAATTGTGGTAAGAGTGTATATTCACGTGTGGCTCGAGTTTGCAAAAAAGATACTGGTGGAAAAAATATTCTTTCTCAAAATTGGGCTACATATCTTAAAGCAAGATTAAATTGTTCAATTCCAGGAGAATTTCCATTTTACTTTAATGAAATACGTAAGTTTACATTAAAATATTATTTATAATGTTGTATATTTATTTTTCGAGTCGAAACGATTATTAATTATTACTCTTATGTTGCGTAGTTTAATTTTACCTGTAACAATTATTTATTTATTTAATTATTGCTAGGTTACTTATCTTCCACAGCTAGATCGGTCAAATCATTCTAACCTTCTATTCTAGATTATTTAATTAACAACAATACTTATTCGCGATTAGAGTACGATTTATTTCCAATAAATCAAAAAATAGAATTTTAGTGTTGACTTGTGATACAAAGAAAAATTGGACGGTATGATAGTTTAAAGAATCAAAGTTAAAGTGTACAATTCTATTGTTATCTCGATCGCGTTATTATGTCGAGTCAAGCCTGAACCGTTTTTTTTTTTAATATACTAGATACGTTAAAATTTTTTATTTATTTTATTATTTTATTATTATTTTATTTTATCGCCGGGTTACTATTCCGCCGTAGCTGAGTCGGTTAAAACGTCTCAGCCTTTTCGAGGATCGGGTTACTTTAATAAATGATACGATGATTAATATTCACGACTTTATATTTATTGTATATAATCGGAAGAAAGAGTTTGTTATTTGTGTGTGTGTGGCTCGTGATATGTCAGATGTACCCTAATTGCGACCGTTTATTAAATTGTTGTTACACTTTTCGTCTTTAATTAATTACGCGTTACTTCTTACTCGACTTGGATCGGGAACTTATTGTACGTTCTTCACTGAGTTTTTGTATTCTCTCTATTGCAAGTTTTCGAATTCTCCCACTATCTATTTAACCCATTTTGTCTTTAGTATTTGTTAATTATTTCCACACACCTCTTGTGAATCTGGATCAATTTTAGGCCGATCAACTATTTTATAATTCCGATCGTTACCAATTTTATGCTATAATTTGTAACTTTTGAATTATAGGTTACCAAAATATGTAGAATTTCATTACGTACATAACAGTATAATGCATTCTTAAAATATGATTAACACATTTATTGATATTTCACTTAATTAGATAAATGTTTATATTAAGCTTATTGTTCACTAAGTTTCTTTTAATCGAACCACTTTTGGTTATATAAATGTTAAGCGTAAATTTTCTCAGTTTCTTCTTTTTCTTTTTTTCCGTTTATGATAGACCGTCAAATTCTTCCTTTCTTTTCCTTAAAATGGAAAATAATTAATAATTTGATGAGTTGATCTAAATTCAGTTCTATCGTGTTGATTCCTCCGAAATTGTAAATGGTACATTTCATCTTGAATTGTTCTATTTTCAGAATTTTCTTTTTTTATTTTGTGGTCATACTTTAATTAATATTACACCTGAGGAATCTCAATATACTACATACACAGCAATACAATTATTTGATAATGTGTTTATTGCCGTTATCAGCTATGCAGATCGATGTGATATTTGCACTTTTTGTTTCCCTTACTATTTATTTTTTCTAGAGTTTTACCTTCAAATGAATTATGCAAGCTTCATTATTGATCTCTCATTGATATCTTATTAGGAGTTCAGGTGGTTGTCATTATTGGGTTATTCATTATATATATTTATATATTTGTGGTGACATGTATCATAATGGGCTTTGTGGCTCATTGTCAAATCACGCTTCTCGCACTTAATATAATTTTTTTTTATATACATTTATATATTCTCTCACAACTTATTTAAAAAAAATATTAGAAAATTTTTTTTTTTTATTATTTTATTTTTATTATTATATTTAATAGAGGACATTAAAGGAAGAAAAATATCATTATTTATTTTTTTCATTGTTCCTGAATCGGCCAATGTACATGATCATCTTTCTCTCCGTACAATATCCAGGCGTATGTCCTGCCCGCTTTCTGTTCTTTCCCACGTTGATTATTTAATACGGCATACCAGATTCCTGTTATATCATTCGGTTACTCTCAGGCAGATCGGTGTTGCTTCTCGTCGTTATCCTCTTTTAGGTCTAAACGACAAGAACTGATCTCCCCCCTGATGTATCGCTATAGCCTTGTTATTTTATTTCTTATGACTGGCGATCCCCATAAGATGTTGTATGCTACTAATGTATTTCTATCTGTTATTAACATATCCTCCCCTATTATTAACTTAATTAATATATTATTAACATATCCCATGTTCCTAAATCTGTGCGGATACTAATTATCCATAATATCCAGAACGTTTATTCCAGTCTAATCCCAGACTGTAAATTAAACCAAAATTTAATATATATATTTTATAACTTTATTAATTATTTAACAATAATAGATCGTTCAGTCGCTTATACCCCATAGATAACGATGAGAACTTAATTGGCTCTAATGGATCGCTGCTGCCTTGTTATTTTTTCTCTTGTGGATGGCGATCCTCATAATATATAATGTGTCATATACTTATACCTATTAGATGGTATCAGATCATCTTTTCATCATCCCAGATCCGCATGGACGGTTATGATACATAGGATCCGAAATATCTTTTCTAAATCTAACCCTATACTGCTTACAGCTCCAAAATTAATAATTATTAATTAATATTACCAACAATAATATAGTAACAATAAAAAAAAAATAACAATGAAGGTAGTAATAATTGTGTGAATCATATTTAGCGTGCTGTAATAAAGTAATAGATGCCAGCCCAGTGAAAAAGATTTTTTGATGACTCATTTCTCCTTCCCCTTGTTCTATATTTTTTTTGTTGAATGCGCAGAAATATATATATCTTTGTAATTCAGAATTGTAATATTCTATCCTTTTTTTAAATTCAGCTTTTTTAAGAATATGCTGAATTAGGTAATTTAATTCGAATATCATTTTATACTTCTGTCAGACGTTTTGTATGTTGAAATATTCCTACTCGTGATTTCCCAATTTTATAATTTTTTTTCTTAATATTTATGTCATAGAATTCGTTCTTGTATGCATATGTTACATACGTAATGTAATATACATGCGCTGTAACACTCCATAAGCATTTTTAGGCGAGATTGGACCAGCAATGCCAGCACATTGAACACGGACATCGCAAACCTGCAGGACAAAATATTACGTAAAGTCGTAGGCACCCACTACTGCACGCATTGGGTTCAGCTGAATGTGCAAATTTTACGCATCCGGAGTCAACGCGGCCCATGGGACCGGATGCCGTCGAACCGATAACGCGCTTCGGTGGCGAGCGCCCTGAAAAATCCATGGATCGTAAGAGCGGGCAGTCGCGAAGATTCACAGTCTTCAAAAATCGGAAGAACTTCGTCTCCGTGGTTCATGCAGAATGATTTTTAACTATTTCGTGACGGTCCCGTCGATCACACAATATCGGAAATAACAAGGGACTTTAAATTCATGCCAAGTCTAAGTTCTTTGTAAAACAATATCAATAACACACTTCAAACATCGTGTCTCCCTTTCTTCCTCTTTAATAAACACGAATTCGATCTCAGTATACAGAAGTATCTTATTTTCGTGCACTTCCTTTTAATCTTCGCTAAGGAATTAGAGATAACTTAATCAGCTGTGGCAACTCCGGTATTTAAAGTCTACTCGAGACTATAATTCATTATTTATATGTTCATAGCATATAAGCAATTTAAATTAGTGCAACGACCGAGAAGCTCTACCTAAAATGATGAAATGAGCAGGAAGCTGACCTTGAGGAGATCAGAAACTACAAGCTTAGCCTTAAAGCAGGAGAGACAAGAAGGTCAACGCTGAAGCAGAAGAGCGTTAGACGACTACCTCTACATCGATTAGCATCCATTGTATATATTATACATATATATAATATATATATAATAGATTATACATCGACAAAAAATATTACAATGTCAGTTAACATATTATTGAATTTCATTCCCATGTATACATCTTTAATTGAATATGACTGTATCAAAAAAGATAATCCAAACATTACAACATCTCAGTACAAGAAGCAGGACAATGCAATATTAAAAACATGCAACCCACAAAAGAAAATTTATATATAAATATAATACAAAAAATTGAATTTGGAATAATTTTCATTAAACAATACAAGATTAAAGTAACTCAAAGGTCCACCGTGGAGCATATTCACACGTATACTTTACGATAAATGGAAATAAGGTTTTCAATCAAAATATACCTCGAGAAACTTGTTACGAGATGTTAAAATTCAGATTCTACAAATTCGGCGACATATTAGTTAAACATATTAAACCCAATACTACCAGCTTTCGAACAGTATGTCTACGTAATATGGTAGACGAAAACTCTTATTGTCAAGGGGAAATTTACGAAAGTGTATCCAATATAGATATAGAGACCGACTTAGACACCAAGGTCAAATCTTACCTTACAATTATAGATAAAACAAAAAATACAGTAATCAATAGAACAAAAACAGAATATAATTTAATAGATAAATTCAGCATCGACATTGATGGAAGTTATATCTATTGAGAAAATGTTGAACAAACAGAATACAACTTTACGTATTTCTCAAATAATACTGACAACATTAATTTTGCTTTTACTAAAATTGATCACCTAACCATTTGTGGGTTACAAATAAATAAAATGGAACAAAAACAAATTTTCATCTTTGAACCTAAATTAAATAATGAATTTCCAATAAAAAATAAAGTTTTCGAATCACAAAATATTTTATTGGCACCGTACTTTAATATTAAATTTTCTTATCTATCTCAACACAGAAATTGAAATAAGCTCTATGTACATAGTAATGCAAAGAAGCTTTTTAGTACAAAAAGTAATAGTCTTTAAAAATCATTAACAGATCCAGACGAATTTGCTTATATGATTATGAAGAAACCCAAATATATAACCGAACTTGCTGGAGAGGTTGCATACCTGATTCAGTGTACATCGGTTTCAATAAAATACAGGAAAGAAAATGATATTTTTTATCTGCAAAATCTCTTATTTTAACCATGAGAGAGACAGAAAAAGAATCTAGTAAAGTTCTTTTCACTTTGTTTAAAATAGGTATAAAATATTGGTTAAAATAATACCCGAAATTAATAATGTAGACAAATCTCAAATACTACAACTCCTCAATAGACTAATATGGCATTATACAAATTCTGAATCACTAGCAGCTAACGGAATTTATTCAGAATATGATTTAGAAAAAGGCTTGAATTGATGAAATATGATTCGCGTTGTTGGGGAGGCGGGAGAATGAGATGGTGGGTGGGGGAGAGGGGGCAGGGAAAGTGAGGAGAAGTGAGGTAAGAGATTGGAGGAGCGGTTAGATAGTGCATCGCCGAAAGTTTTGTGAAGGGTATATCGGTTATATATTTTTTGTGTTCTAATGAGTTTTTGTTCCTGTAGCTAATTTTTTTTTCAAGTAATTTTGTTTTGTAGTTTATGAACGAGGGGTAACCTCTATGAGGCCGGGTGACCGAAGGATTCGCAGTCTATTTTTTTGAGGTCAATGATGCTATTTTTTTGGAGGGCGCAATTCCCGGGGACGTGGGTGTCCGCACATTTGACACATCTACATGACATGTTACAATTCGCTGCCGTGTGCCCGATAGATTTACAATTGTGACACTGAATGATAACACTTTTTTTAAATTTTCCCAAGTAACGACTTGGAAGAGGACAGACTTTATCATATAAAGGTTATTAGATTGCTGTTGAGAGTGATCTGAATTAGAAACATGGGCAGCGCAATGTTGTTAGATATAGATTTCTTGGTTGTGAATTTCGAGATTTTTTGGAAGTTAATATCGGGTTTTTTTTGCTTACGAGGTCTTCTAAAATTTCTCTAGGTGAGAAGGATGCATTGATCCCTTTAAGAATAACGGTGGTGTTTTTGACACACTTCGGATTGAATGTAAAAAATAAAATATTTTTTAGAATGAATTTATCGTGTGTGTTTTTTGGCGTTAATGCGTTTAAGCAAACAGTTATTCGAGGATATTTTATTGAGAGTTAAGTTTAGAATAGTTTTGGGATCCGCATTGAATATATTTATCGGAGGGATATTATTATTTTTGGTTACCTTTGTAGACTGTGGTAGATTAACGTCTCCAGGAAGGCTGTCCGTGGAATTCGGACCCGCTGCTGTGTTGACGTACGAGACGGGCGAGGTATTGAGAGAGGAAGACATTCCTGGCGTTCCGTCGGTGATTTTTGAAAGGTCCAAAGATTGAAGAAAGTCAAGTATGTTCGGAGTTGGATGAGGGCTGTTGATGTTGGATGGTAAGAAGCTAGCTGGCGTTGCGACGTCTGTTGTTTTTTTATCCTGCTATTGTTGAGATTTGGCCTGGGGTTGAGTTTCCCAGTTTTTTTGGTAGCATGAGATGCAATGGAAAACAAAGCTGGAGTGGCCTCGAAGGTTTCGCTGGCATTAAATTTGTTGGCTTCTGGGGCGCTGATATCCATGTCTGTTAACATGAGTCGAGGCATTATCAAGGAAGCTCGAATTTTTAAAGAGAGAATTGCATCTTAGTTCTGAGTGGTTGAAGCGAATAAAGAAGGACGAAGAGAGAGAGATGAGAGCAATAGCGTGAATGCAATATCGAAAACAGCTGTACTGAGCACAACACAGGCAAGAAACAACGAATGGTGCGTGTAGTGCAAAGAAAAATTAGCGATAACCAGCTAAATGACGATATGACAAACAATGCGACTGTTACTCGCGAAAGCTTGTCGAAAACTGGCTAAACTTAATAATTGTTACACCATCCAATTTTAGTTATGGTCGTGCTCTTTCGTAGTCTTTCGCATCAATTTGTGATTAATTAGAATATTTATTTCTTATTATTTTATCTAAATTACGATTCGTATATTTAGATTTATAATATTATCAGAACTAGGCGACGAACTATCATTTAAAAATATAGGATCACTACAATAAATATATTTTAATTATAAATTATAATTTCATAAAAGCTTTAGATTTAGATTTTAAAATTTCAAGTTTCTTTAAATTAATAATTAATACTTTTTATTATTCATTTAAGTATTAATAAAAAATGTATATAATAACAAATATTAATTATATTAAGTATAAATGTACTATGCTTGTTACTTTTCCAGAAAATATATATAAAATACCAGACGATGATACACACTTTTATGGTACATTCACGACATCTACAAATGGTTTAATAGGATCAGCTATTTGTTCTTTTCATATTGATTCAATACAAGAATCTTTTCGTGGTAAATTTAAAGAACAAGCAACAAGCAGCAGCGCTTGGTTGCCAGTACTTTCAAACAAAGTTCCAGAACCTCGACCGGGACAATGCGTCAATGATACTGAAACATTGCCCGATACGGTGCTTAATTTCATAAGATCGCATCCACTGATGGACTCGGCAATAGCACATGAAAATGAAAAACCAGTATTTTACAAACGTGACATTATGCTTACAAGATTAGTGGTAGATAAATTACACATCGAATATATTGGCATGGATTTAGAATACGTCGTCTATTATGTTGGATCTAGTAAGTAATTCTTTAATAATATTTTTATTTATTTTATTGCAATATTAATATTGTTTTTACATTGTTACGAAATTAATTTGTGGCCATGTATTTAATTATATTCTCATTTATTAAACCGCGAATTCTTCACTTGACCAAGTTCAAGTCTGCCCTAGCTGAAGTGGTGAAAGTGCTTCGATCTTTATAAGGCTCGGTGATAAATAAATAAATGCAAAGTCGTTAATTAACCTGACAGAATATTATTTAATCTGTTTAAATAACAACGAAAAAAGAGTGCGATTTAATGTGTAGTATAAATGTTGTGTCCTCGTCATTTTAAACCGATCGCGTACAAGTAATTTTCGTATCGAATATAATTTGAAGTTCCATAGTTTCTCTTACTTATGTATGTGTGTGGATCAAGTTAAATAATTAATAACAATATTTATTCGCGAATTTAGTGCTAATAATTTCCAGTAAATGGGAAGAGAGAGATTGGTTCTGCGGCACGTGATACAAAATAGTTCCCACATTGCGACTGTGATTACTTTAAAATATTTAATATACGTTGCTATTGTTGTATGGATCGTTTAGAAGCTAACATCACTTTGTTACTTCGACTCGAGCCCAAACTGGAATTCTTAATCTCATCTTAATTTTATTCATTACCTCACCTTTCGGTAATACTGTTAACCTCTGCACCCTCCTATCAGCATGTGTTTCCAATTTTTAGACTTAATTAACATTTCATCAATATCATCGTTTCTCAATCAATATTTTTCAACGGATTGATCAATGTCTGCCTTGTAGATTACTTTCGCATGTTCGTCTATCAGCAATACATTGCGCTCCATTTTTTTCTCCTTTTTATTACCCGGTCATTCTTTTTCATATTATAAGAAAATTGTATTATCTCACTCCCGTCGGCAGACGTACTTTCACGAGGGGTGAGGTACACGCAATAATTAAATAACTCAGTGTTTTAATAGAATAATAATCCACGTTTTATTCAAGAATAGCTTTACAAACAACCCTTGTTGCCTCAAGCAAGACTGTCCCTCAGTTTCTTTTGCATTTCCATCTATCCTCCTTGTAGTTCAGGTAGTTTTCCCCGACGGTCTCGCACAGATGCTTAACTTTCACTTTTATTGACGACGGTTCGGTTAGGCGACGGCATTGAAAATTCCGTCGTTTACAATATGTATGTAGAATTTCGTCGTATATGTAATAGATCACGTAGCATACGTGATAATATATTATTATGTTTAATAGCCTAATTTTACTAACAACAAAGATTTATGAACCTCAAAAAAACCTTAATTTAATTATGTAAACAATTATGTTATTCATTTATATTTTAGGTGATGGACGAGTTCATAAAATTGTTCAATGGATCGACAGTGAAGGGGAATCACAATCGATTTTATTAGATATATTTGACGTAACACCCGGTGAACCAATTCAAGCAATGGAAATATCTCAAGAGCATAAGGCAATTTATGTTGCATCAGATCATAGAATAAAACAAATTGATTTGGTCATGTGCTCTAGACGATACGACAACTGTCTTAGATGTGTGCATGATCCCTATTGTGGATGGGATAAAGATTCTAATAGCTGTAAACCATATGCTCCAGGGTAAATTATTAATAAAACTTTAATTATTTCAATTATCATAAATTTAATAAAATGTATACATATTATTTATAACTTATATTTTATAATGTCACATATGTAAGCAATGACATACGCGACGTATTCCAAGATGATTATATCGGAAAGTTAGTTGCATTGGAAAGTAGATTAGCTAAATCTCGAGAATAGGCAAGATAGAACACAAAGAGTGTTCGGAGGGTCAAAGTTAAGTTAACTGCGACGCGGAGCTCGCGGGTCATCGAGTGCCAAGAGGTATCATCTCGCGATCATTCCACAGTGGATCTCCTGGAATGAGCTTAATAAGAAACAGTGGGGAAATTTCAGGATTGCTGCTCACGCCTCCGAATGTTAATAAGGGCCTTGATGGGAAAACCTACGAATTTATCAGTTTTTCATCCAGCCTAGGTAATAAGTAAAAACCGGAACAACGAATGAATTATTCCGGTTCCTACCTCAGTCATATCAATTTGGAGAATATTTTGAACAGTCGCGAATGGACTTTAACATTTTTTGTAACGGATTATCAATTTTACGATCATAAGTAAAGTTTAGTTTTTATTATATCACGCACGTACTTAAAACTTTTGATATATTGATATATATGATTTGATATATTATCGGAATAAATAAGCATTCTATTCTTGCATTATCGTTGTTGATTATCGTTGATGATTTAATCCGAACCTTGAAAAGCGCAGGGCGCTTTGACGGCTTTGATTACAACAGAATAATACTTGGCACAAGTTACTGTTACGTCTCAAAATGTCATAGGAAGATAAATAAATATTTATTAAATTTTCTACATAAAATTATTCATATATTTAATATAAATCTTATGTTTATGAATTTATAGTTTTGAAGTTTAACTTTTGTTACGACCTGACTTTCGTGTAATAATTAGTTTATATTTATTTATTTATTATTTCTTTACTTATTTGTAATGAAGCAACCGTTAAGGATTATACTCGGGCTCCTGCCCAGAGGTGGCTCACCGGAGCCAGGGTTATTTCCCCACCTGTAAAGAAGCAGAAGGGGAAGGAGCAGAAAATAAAAAGAACGCGGGTTTCTATTGACCTCTCCTTTTATTCATTATACCAAAAAAGTTCAATGCGTATGGGTGGTGTTCCTGTCTTCTCCTTGAAAAAGAAAGAAGCCAGGTTTTAGAGAAATTCACCTCTGAAAAAGAGGTTCATCTATTCATAGTTTAAAGACTCTCTACTGAGCTTGGTCCACTAGGCGGACCGCTATTTGAGTCTCTTAGCTCGCGTCGCGTTCCCCTTTTATATGCGGCCCGCGAGTCGGCGGCACCTCCCGTTTACTTAAAACGGGAGAGCCTAATCGGGCGGCGTATAAGGGTGACGGAGTAGCAGCTATGCTCCGTCCTCGCCGGTACGAGTGACGGAGCGAACTAGCGCGCTGCTGCGCGCCCGAGAGCACGAGCTCCCCACTCGGGTGAAATTGTCAGCGCACCGGCGCGAGCTCGCGCGAGAGAGGGCAATGTTGCGGTCTCTCTCTCCACGATTCTCAGTTATCTCAACTAAAAAAAAAAATCTCAGTTCTCGGATCTGAGCGCGTAGTGACTCTTTTGCCTCACATATTTATTAATTAATTATTTATTTAATTATTTACCAGGCTACATTCTGCCGTAACTCAAACGGTCAAATCGCTAAAACTGTTCCCGAAAATTAGCAACGATTCTTTGCGTTAAATACCGATTTATTTAGCGGAGGAAAAGGTGGTTACTGGTTTTTTTTGTTTACTTCACCAATAATAAATATTTTATCACCCATGGCTGGTACCTAATTCCATAATACGGAGGCCATATCAATATTAAACATCGATTGATTTATATTATTGTTAGTTGATTATACCATTTAAAAAACTACACTAAAATTATATTGCATAATATTATTTTACGGAACTTTACGTTTCAAATCACTCGATCTCCTTAGTTTGTCAATATCCACAACTCTCGAATCATTATTGTACTTTAGTCAAATTATTAATTTTATAGTTTATACTTATTATCTTGTAGGGATTCACATATTATTTATGTACTTTACCCGCCTTTGTATCTTTTAACCTATAAACCATTTCCCCCTCTCTTTAGTATCTCTAATTTGATTTTCGATTGTAATAATACTTGGATTTGTTCTTCGATTGAATTAAATTAATTCCTACTAATGTTTGCAGTTGACTAAGCACCTTAATTATTCTCTGATAACATTTTTAATACGTAGGATAATCACTAATATTTTTTAATTTCGAAACCCTTCCCCGGTTTTCCTTCGAATATCAGTTCGTGCAGAGTATATCCTGCCTCATCGTGTTCTGTGCAATTATAAGCATGTTGACATAAATTTACCAATTCATCTCATTCCTCATACTTTGACACGTGTCTTTTCAAATATTCTATAATAATATGATACAATTTAATTATAGGTAGTACGCCGTGGTACTGAATTTTTCGATATCAAATATTTTTGCAAACTCATTCAAAGTTTTATTAATAAAAAAAAACTTTAGCTTTATTATTGATTTGTGTGGGCTAATTCTCTTGATCATTCAGAAGTACGTGTACTGTGGCGCCCTGAAAATATTGCGGACATTGATTATAAGTTGAATTTTGTCCTCCATTGTGTTGGTTATTGTGATAATTATTAGGATTATTATTATACTAGCCTGTATTACCACCATGTGCGCTGCGATCGTGGTAATTATTACTATTATTGGTATTATTATTCTTATTAATATAAAAATTATTATCATTTTTATACCCTCTATTATTTTAATTATTACTTCGATAGCCTCTATTATTATGTTATGTACATATAAATATAAATGTATATGTGTTTCATTAAACAGCCTGACTCGCGAGCAGCTGATGGTGTTATCGCTAATTCTGAAGCGAAGGTTAAAGAAGCATACAAAAAGAATAATACTTACTTATACTTATAAGAATAATACTTAATAATACTTATTTATATATCAAATCACTATTGATTAAGCAGAACGAAAGAAAGACACAATATGTGGAGTGTACGTCGCGTCGATTTTTATGACTACCCCTGATGATAAGCGTGTCGCGTAAATGCTCTTAACTACAATGTGGATTCAACGAAGTTATATTTCTCAATGTTATACAATCTGCGGGTCCTATGCAAATGAGTTAAAAATAATTTTCTAAAAAAAAATAAATAAATTCGAAAATAATTTATCAGTCTTATCTTACGAGATCCAATGTGGAATTTTCATGATCAGCCACCTCGCTGTGCGCGACGATCTGCAAATTCTGTGCTGCATTCATTGTAGTTCCATTTTCCGTTTCACTCTGGTTGGTCATATTCACCGGATTGTGGATGATCTTGCCGATGCGAGTAACTCTTTGTTACCTGGCTGCTCCATTTCGTTCTAGCTTATCTAATTCGCGGAATTCACTTAATCTTCTTGCCCATGCAAGGGTATCTTCGTTCCCGTTATATCGACATGTGTCACGTATATCATTGTTCTTATTTTACATACGTGACAATAATTAAAAATTTAATATCTTACCGATATAAATATATCTTAAATGTCTAAAACCAAAAGAAATTCATTATTCTATCTATAAAATAAATTTTCATGGGACAATGTAAAATATTGTTTATAGAAGTTTTATGTTAATTAAATTATTTTATGTTATTAAATATATAAATAAGATTATTAATTGAATTATTTGTAAATTTGTAGGTTGTTGCAAGATGTATCAAATAATACAGCAGATGTGTGTGACAGTAGTATCGGGAAACGAAAACTTGTAGTAACTTGGGGACAGTCTGTGCATCTCGGCTGCTTCATTAAAATGCCAGAAATATTAGGTAATCAAGAAGTTAGATGGTATCATTATAGCAAAGAAAAAGGTCGTTACCAGATCACATACAAATATGGTGTCACTGGTGATAAATTCATTGAGACGTCAGAAAAAGGCTTAGTAATTGTTGGTGTAAATGAACAGGATGCTGGTAGATACGATTGCTGGTTAGGAAGCTCTTTGCTTTGTTCATATAATATTACCGTTGATGCACATAGATGTTCAGCACCAGCTAAATCTAATGACTACCAAAAGATATATTCAGACTGGTGTCACGAATTCGAAAAATACAAGTCAGCAATGAAAAGCTGGGAAAGAAAACAGGCAGTAAGTCTTTTTAAATAACATATCTTTAAATAATATATAAATTTTGTTATTCAATGTGTATTGCTTTCTTATATGTCATTTAGAAAAAAATAATAATTGTATTACCTAATAATAATTGTTTGCGATTGACGTAAGGTTGAGGAGTTGATAGAAAGGCGTGAAGAGGTTTGTTTTGTTTTACAAACTTTATTATAAAACTCTAAGCGCAACAAGATACTTGGACTAGTGAATCCGAGGGGGGAGCGAGAAAATACAACTTGCGTATGCAAAATTCGAAAAAGGAGTGAGGAAAAGGCCCGGGGCCATTTCTCTCGATCGTTAAAAATATCCACAAGATATCCCCTCCCGAATTAATTTTACAATTTTAATCATAAATACATTCTGTTGTACGCAGCTCGTTGGCCCGAGTCATGTGGTCCGCGCGACCAGATCACGTGTTTCGCTCCACAAGGTCACGTGACTAGCACGACTAGACCACGTGCTCGCCCGACTGAAAACGCTTTAGCGCACCGCGTACCTACGATTGAGCGCACAAAAATTATGGATTGTTAATTTTTCTTCTTCGCTTCTTCGGCCTAATTACGGCGGGATAGCTTTGTCATATATCACTCTCTAATCCGCGAGATTTTCTTCGCAGCACAGTTCGGAAGGTAGTGACAATTATTTAATTGTTTTATTGCGAGGAGAAGATTAACAGGGTCTGGCAAATGTAGGGATGATCAGTAAGAGTGGGAGGGGTTTATAGATGAAGTAGAGAATCCAGGCTTGGGGGGCCTCCGGCGCATACCCCGTAGGTTTTCATCTATTTTCTGTCGATCCGTCCCGCCCATCGCCTGTCATCACTCTACCGGGTTTCATTTGTCGTCCAATGTCTATGGGGGGTGGGGGTCGGCCTATATCTTTTTTTATCTTTTCAGGTACGTTTCCGAGGTACACGCGTCTTCATACCTTTCCTTAACAATAATAATAATGTATTAAAATTACATTTTCGTTTTCTCTAATTCAAGTAATAGAGCACTTTAAGCGATGAAAAAAGTAGCTAACTACATATGAAAAAAAGTATAAAAAATAGTAGATTCGTATTTTCTATAAATGTCATTCATGATATTTAGAGGTTATATTTGAATTAGATATATATATTATTTAGATTTATAAACCTTTGAAAAAACTAAAATCGGCGAGTAGAATGAGCTAGAAATAGCTTAATAAATTTTCGCATAATTTAATTAACATTAACATTACTCAAAAACTAATAATCCGATAAGTTAAAATTTTGTACAAATAAAGTGAAAATTAACACTTTAATTTTCCAAAACTAGAGTTTTAAATATTAATAAAATAATAAAGTTACAACTTTTTTAATTAATTTCAAAATTTCTCCACTTAATTTTCTGATCAATTTATACAAAAATTAATTTTTTTCAAAATTTTCTTAGCTAAAAATCTTACATTGACTATAGTGTTAAAATTACGACTTTTCATGCTACAACAAAAAAGTAAAAAAATGCATGTTTCGGTTAAAATTGTTAATAAAAAAATCCTTAATATCAACATCGGCATTAAAATATAAAAATCTAATTTCTTTACTAATTTTTATTGTACCGCTAACTTCTTTTTTAATGACCTAAAAAGTGCTCTATTACTTGATCTAAACAATATTTTCTACTAAAATGCCAAAATAGGATTAATTTATTAAATCAATTATCAAGTATTTATGAATTTATAATTTAAAAAACTAATCTAAGAAACTCAACTAAATGTATCGTTACGAAATTAATTTATCGCGAGATATTTCATTTTTAAAACCGCGAGATCGTAACTTTTACCAGTTTCAATTCTGCCATAACCAAAGCGGTAAAAGCGCTTCGACCTTTACAAGGTTCGGTGGAAAAAAATGAATGCAAGTCGTTAATTAAAATAGGTAGAATATTATTTATTCTGATTAAATAACAATCGAAAAAGACAGACTGCGATTTAAAGTGTATTATAAATATCGTGATATTAAACGTGTTCGCAAATGAATGATTCGTCGTATCGAAGAAATTCTAAGTTTTATTTGTCGTTTAAATGGTCCGAAATGGAGTATTCCCGTGATATTAACCCGTTCAAGATTCGAAATTGAAATTGATAATTCAAGTGCCCGCTTGTTCCGATTTGATTTTACCCATTATCTCCGCCGGATGAATAATTTTTAATTTGCGATTTTCTCTCCTGGGTCCGTGGCAGATCTTGGCTGCTTAATTAGCACACGATTAGCTACCTGTGCTAGTACCTTTGTCCCCCGCCTTTTTCGCCTGAGGTACGAAATTTCTCAATAATACGAATTCGCAGGTTCTTATTATTCGATGGTTTTTTATTACTCATCAATTTCCTTATCATCAATTTTCCGATGCTTTCTCTAATTTTGCCGATCCATGTGTCATTCTCCTTTTTTCCCAGGTTCGTCACGTATGCAATCGTTGGTACACACGTAATAATGTTACAGACATGACAGTATAAAATACTTTTTTAACGTTAATTTAAGCTTAATATATTATATTAATTGACAAGTTCAGATTATAAATTGTTTTTATATTTTATCGTAATCAAGACAATTCATAGAATTTTTAACCATTTTTTAATCAAAGATTATAATGATTATCTGCATTATAAATCTTTTATTCTGTGTAAATAATTTATCAAAATGTGTTCTAATAAAATATTGATTTTTATATTTTACATTACTTATTAACTATTAGTAGATCTTAATCATTGTAAAATCAGACGTGTTAAAATTTTTATTATTATTCAAGAGGATTCTTAAGAGATAGTTCTTATCAATCATTGCAATATAATTATAATTGAAAATTAATAGTACACATTTTCTGTTGATAAAAACATAAATATATTGCTTTTTGTTTATATCAATCCAAAATGTAAGAAATAGTTTTTAAGATTTCAAGCTTCAAGAAAAATATTCTTTATATTATTTATTTCAGCAATGTGCATTAAAGCAAAATGATAGTAATCAGAACCTCCATACGAATGAAATATATGGCACCCCATTAGTTTGATAGTAACGTTCATTGGTACGTTGATCACAACAAGAGGATGATGCTGAGATGATTTTTATAAGTGTTCTACCACACAATCGCGCGAATAATTTAGATTATCCAGCATTTTTCACAATCGTATTTGCATGTTGTTTTAGGTGCGCGGCATTACAAACATTTTAGAATAAAAATTGCCAAAAGGAAAAAAAAGTAAAAAAAATAAATAAAGATAAATACTTTTCTAATTATAAAATGGCAAAAAATATACAATAAAAAAAATTTAAGTAAATGATTATAATATAAGTAAAAAGAGGACATAAATTTTTGAAAATTAAATATCACAAGCATACGGTAATTATTAGTACTTTTTCTAATGACTATAATACATACAATGTCACAAATTTTTATACATTTTATTTCCCTTACACAATTGTATTTCTCATAAATTCTTGCTTTCTCATTCATCTTCTATATTCATTCTTCTTACCTTTTCATTAATTCCTTTCTTCACTTTCTGTAAATATTTTACTTTGTATTTTTATGTAAAAATTTTTTATAAATTACATATTTTGAAAATAAAGAGAAATTGATAAAGAAAAAAGACATGACAGTTAATAAACTTAGAACGGAGAAAATTTATGCGCAAAATAAGCAAGAACTACTCCTAGATGCCAAATTAAGTGTTCTTATCAATTCAAATTTATGAGGAGTGAAAATGACCACAGTATTTTTTCTCATCATAATAGTTATTAAAGTAAAACATAACTGTCACAATAAACGATAAGAAATAATTGAATTAAAAATTAATATCCATGACGTTAAATAAAAAATGACAGACGCATTAGAGTTGCACATGTTCATTTTTTTAATATAAGTCAAAATATCTTTATTTATTAAGGAAGAAAAAAGACTTAAAATAAAATTGAAAATATTTCATCATATTTTTAAACCTGTGATATAAACAAGAACTAAAATGGAAATTAATAAATAATGGAATTGTAAAGCAAAATAATAAAAATACAGCTGAACACAATCATAAAGATATTTTACAAATTATAATGAGATTTAATAATTACTTATGTTATTAAACATATATTTCTTATATTAAAAAAAGAAAAATATTTTTTTTCATTATCTAACTATATCTATTAAGATTTATAATTGTGCTTGAAAATAAATCTGCATTTTTAATACGTTGTTATATAGTAGGTTGTGCCTAATATGTTCGTAGTAGACTGTGTTCTTCGATATGCCGAATACTATGTTATTCTTTATCATTGAATAATTTTTATAAAAAAATTTATGTTAATATTTGTTTTAATGCAAATATACATCACTTATAATTTCATATGTATGCAATTTGCAGAAGTAGTTTTTATAATTTCGTTTTTTCTTTTTATTTATAACAATTATTCTAATTTTATATATTAGTTTTAAATAATATTTTTTATTGTATGTACAATATTTAATAACATGTATGTATTTGTCTGCGAAATTTAACTATACATTTAGTGTACTTAATAGTTCAAGCATATCAGTATATTGTTACTTAACTTTGTATTAATTTTTACACTTAAAAATATTTATGTTCTACTTCAATCGACACATATTAATAAGATTATTAAAATCATTAGAGATTAAAATCATTAGATTATTAAAATCATCAAAGATGTTTAAAAACATTAATGTGCTGTTAACTCTTATGTATCATGTTATAAATTAATCATTGATGATCATATAATAATTATTTTATTATTGAAAGTAAAAAATAATCTAGTAAAAAGGTATTTGTAATTATAATTCAATAATATAGCAAACTTTGAAAAAGAAATTTCATTTAAACAAAATACTTTGCTTCACCATGCTGAAATAGAAGTGATTAAAAATAGAATATAATACTAAACGTTGAAAATATATTTATTTTTAGTTCGGTAAAAAACTTTAGGTTTTATGAAAATATAATAAAAATAAATACATAAACTATAAATTTTAAATATTTTTAAAAGTATAATTTCTTTTTTAATACATCGTTCTTTTTAAAGTTTGGTTTATTATTATTCTTATAATTTGGTAGATAAATTAATGTTCTTAAAGATAAATATGTTTGACAATCGCATTTATATGGATTTTATATAGAAGCATTACTTTTACATTCAAGGTGCTACTAAAAACTTTTTATAACTATATATAATCGAATAATAAATCACTAAATTTAAATCAACAGATTTTATTATTATTCAATACTTATGAAATTCTGAGCATTTTTAATTCTAACAAGGTATCCACAATATTTAGATACTTAATACACCAGAATAGAGTATTATTTATTCACGATTAATTAAAATAATAAGACACTTAAAAATATAAATTTATTGTTATAAATTTATTACGAAAGTGTATATTCACTTCAATGTGATACTTTATATGAAAAATACATTTATTATGAATTATTAAATGTTTTGATTAAATAAATTTTTTCTTAAATCATTAATTTTTTATGATTACAAAATTAAACTAGCGAAAGAAAAGGTATTCTTTAAATATTTTTACGTATTCTATTCTACCAAGTGTTTTTGTTATTTTATAACATTAATATAGTTCAATGTAATAATAGATGTACAAAAAAATATAACAATTTTTTTCATCTTTTTTATCAATATATATATTTACAAATAAAAGAAAATTTTTTTATTGATTCAAAGAATCAGCACCTTGTTCAGTATTATATATTGTAACTGGGTTTTAATAACCTCATTATATTTATCTTACGAAAAATAAATATATTTGAATATGAGAAATACAGATTGTTACGTACGACAGGCATAAGCATTCGTCGTAACGCTAACCCTAACCCGATAATTTTTTATCGCCGTGTCATAGGACACTGCGTGGGGGAAAAACACGGGTGACGAGACGGAGCGAAAACAGCTTCGACGACTCCAGGCTCATCCGTGTCCCCGTGGTTGCTGATGCAGCGAATTCCTGACGCGACCCACCCAACGGAACCGGACATCGCGAGCGAGAGTGCTGCACGACGAGGGAACTCAGCATCTGGGCAGTGGAATTGCAGGGAGGTTAACCAAAAAGGAGAAAACCCTGACTTCCGTGGTTCGGGCAATATTATACCTATTCATTTGTGACGAATCCGCGAGACAATTAATATCTACTTCCCGAACTCCTGGAGTTCGGCGATTTAAAAAGATCTGATCTGCCATTGTCGATACAAATGAAGTTATCACAGGGCACCGGCCTGTTATCGCGCTACAGAACATTGCGAGTCGCGTTTCTTCCTGGGTGACGCAATAAAGACTACGTAAATTAATAACGCGGAAGAGTTTTTTTATTGAAGCCCTTTACCTTCGCTGTCGAGTTACTTGTAACTCGTCAGCTGATCGAACCGGCGACGAATTGTGTATATAATTATATATACATAAATTCGTAACATAATTTGGTGCATCAGCCAGAAAGCTGCACCAAAGGTGATAAAGGAACTGCTGTGAAAGTTGACATTCACGAGATAAGGCTATAACATCTGGGAACTGAACTAGGACAGGGCAACGCGGAAGTAGAAAAGATCTGGTGACACCAACAGCTGAGACATCCTGATAACTATGTGGCGATACATATACATAATCGTGATGACTGCTGTCGCAACGACAAGGTAGGTGAATTTAATTATTAATTAGCAAAATTAATCTCATTGGGTTCCTCCGCGTATATTAACAACTAATAATTATACATACTAATAATTACATAATAATAATCATTGTAATAATTTTTTTATTATAATTACAACATAATTATAAAATTAATCATAATACATTAATATAATTAATATATCTAATGGTAAAATATGATACATTATGCGTAGAGTGGAGTGCAATTTAAAATACCAATAGAACCCTACGCTATTAAAGCGCTGCGATTGTGTCAATAAATAACATAAAAAATATTATAGTAAAGTGCGCGGAGTAATTAAATTCATATTTAGAGCGTTAGCGTCAATTTGGATTACTTGCTAGGAAAATATTACAATATATTGAGTGGGAAAAATCCTGTAAATTAAATCAAAATTTTAACTCAAGTTTCCCAAAATAATAAATTTGTAATATAATTTTAATATTTTAACATAATTCTAAAATAATAAATTTAACTCGGTTATCGAGCATGAGCCTTGTTGGAGGAAGAATAGAGTTAACTACCATATTTCAATAATTATTCACCGATGAACGCGGAAAAGTGTATAGAAAACGCGAATGCGGAGAACCGGGGGAGTGCTGCTAGTCGCGACAAACGTCTTGCACGATTCCTCAAATCGGTACGTGCCGTCGTGGCGCTTAAGCCTAGGAGTATGCTCGTGGCCCAATTAAATCGATTGGCCGACAGAGACGTAATGATTAATATGTTTAGAAAGAGTGTTGGTAAACTGAAGTTCACGATTCCGGAAGTATCTGCGCGTGGAGCGAAGAAACGTACCGTGGAGATGACGCCCTAGCAAGTTACCCTCGATATAGCCAAATAAATGTCCCCGTGTTCCTAAGTCGGATGAATAAATAAATGACTAATGATAATAAGAAGCCATACGCGTTCGATTGAAGCAGTATAGCGAAAAAAGATGGGGTAGGAGTCTGGCGGTTTGGCTTCGCGAATCACCCACCGGCGTACCGGAAAACGTTATCGAGGAATTGATGTATGATCTTAAGACTGATGAATGGACGTCAATAGTGAAATGGGTAATGAGTGTGTCCCGAAGATTCATATGCAATAGAGAGGGCATTGAAGGGAAATCACGACGCATCGTCGCGGGAGAATATGTCGGTGTTTAACAACGCGGGAGAGGACGCAGAAGGTATTCAGCCCCATAGCGGAACCGGGTCGGACAGCGTGATAACGGACGACATAACCCAAGGTTGCACAACGGGAGCGGGAGCATGCAATACATCCATACCCCCACGAAATTCGTCTACAAGATTCGGTGAGAGCGCAAACGCCCCTTCGCTACAAAGAGTGGGGAAATCAAGGGCACGAGAGTTATCAAGCGAGGACAGTGACGATAACCGATTCGAATTTTATGAATCATCACTGGATCGATAGTCGAGGAACGCGAGGCGCTCATGAGGGGCAAGAAGTACCACGAGTTAATCGCGGAGTTCCTCCTCTCCCGAACGGCGAGAGTAGAAAGGAGAAGCGCAGGGAGTGTATCCCATCCGCTGAACGGGATTCGCGACGCTCATCGAGATACAAGCATCAGTCTTGAGATTGTATCCCGTCGTCCGCGCGAGAGCCGCGCTGATCATCAAGAAGCAGACGTTACTCCTGGAAACGCAGTAGATCAGACAGTCGGAACCAGGTCCGGGGAACGCCCAGGGATCGGCATCCGGCATTCGACCCTCGCGAACACCGAAGTAACTAGATATTTCGGCAGCGCCAAGTCGGATCTCGAGTTAATGGGCAATTAAATAGGGTGAAACAGGGCGATAGTGAGCCCGCCACCTACTACGGCGGGAGGGTTCAGAGACTAGCCAATCAGCTGATAACAATAATTTAGTGTAACAACAATATAGATTCGTTAGAGAAGGGAATTAAGGAGGTTGCGGCTGCATTTCAGTCCCAATTTATAATGGGACTAAGGACGAGAATTAGTACCCATGTCATGATTATGCAACATGACACCATAAACGATGCAA
The DNA here is from genome assembly GCA_018907245.1 of Eupristina koningsbergeri. NCBI lineage: Eukaryota > Metazoa > Arthropoda > Insecta > Hymenoptera > Agaonidae > Eupristina > Eupristina koningsbergeri. Next base: position 1,683,633 of record JACCHV010000020.1, read on the forward strand.
TACAGAAAGCCTCTAGGGTCGAGTACTCTACCCGAGAAGATGTGAAACGTTCAAGGCCATGGCCAAACCGACTGCCAAAAAAAAGATAAAGACAACGAGAAACAAAAAGAGATATGTAACTACTGCAAAAAACCCAGTCATTTATCAACAGTATATCGTAAGCTAGAAGTCATGATCCGTGCTTGTGACGCGCGTCAGCCAAAAACAAGCAAAGGGACTGATCGACATTCTCAGAGGATAGTGACGACAGCCGCGCCGGATGAGCCCCGTCATGCCCACCGGATCGAGCAATGATGCGATTAGCGAAAATATAAATTTTTGTAAAAAAGCGACAATTTTCAGAGAGGCGGGGCATCGAATAAGAAATTATAAATTCAAGTGCAAAATACGAGGGAGTTATCATTTTTCCTTCTGTTTTTCTAAAATTTTTTTGACAGAAAAATTTTGGAATTTTATCTTCGTTTTGTTCTCGATATCCCTGCTCCTACGAAAATTGCGAGTTCGATTCCTTTGATAAACTTGTAACAGTCGTGGGCAAATTAAACATTTTTTAAACAAAACCCTCTCGATTCAATAACTACGGATTTTCCCTTCCATCCCATCCATCGTGCGTTAGTGAATTACACAGTGCAACCGTGAAATGATAAGGGGTCTAGTAGATCAATATTCAGGGGGATTCGGACTAGATAGCGAATATCTCCCTGCGACCCCACTGATCTAGCATAAAATCGTTCTCTCGGAAGATAAAATAATAAAATGCGCACGCTATCCTGCTTTAGCAGACCGCTTACAAGATGAGATAGACAAACAAGACAAAGCGGGAATAATAGAGCCCTCGACATCAGCATATTGCTCACCCACGTGGATTGTGCCTAAGCACAACGACTCGCAGAGAAATAAAAGATGGCGACTCGTAACTGATTTTCGCCAATTGAACGAAATAACTTTAGGAAGTTGCCACCCGTTACCATTTACTAGCGATTTAATAGACAAGCTAGGCGCAGCAAATTACATCACGATAATGGATTTGAAATCGGGATTTTATCAAATAGAAATGGATCTTACCGGCTCATTGGGGCCGAGGAGCTGTTTTCAATATAAAAGAATGGACATGGGTTTAAAAGAGTCACCCAATACGTTTATGCGAGTAATGGAGTTAGCCTTCACCAGCTTATCCCGAGACGAGATGAACGTCTATCTATGGTAATAAGGGATAACTATGGTCCACCCAACGACCGATTCAATCATGAGGGACCCCTGATGAATAACGCGCCATGCTCGCAAGATGCGAGAGTGAATTTTATTCGGGATCATCCGAGGGATAGTCTTACCACCGCCAATAATGAAGACGGACATTTAAACTAGAAGCTTGTTCAACAAAACACCTCGTTGTTGAGCAGGAAAATCCAGAGACAAAAGATAAATATTTTCCTGATATAAGAATAGCAAAAATTAATTATATGGAAGAGGAAAGCAAATTGCCCGTTTGCGATGAAAACTGGACGGACGCTGAAAAACAAGTAATGCACGCATGACTAGTACAAGCGGAGGAAACCCTATTAAAGGTGCTTCCTCTCACCGTTATTGGCCGAAACGCGATAATCAATACTTACGTCCTATTAGACGAAGGGTCTACGATAAGTATTATCGATGAAAAGTTTACTAAGGAGATAGGAGCAGATGGAAAGCAAGTGAACGTGAGATTAAAAAGATTAGGCGGTAGTAAGAATATATCAGGAGACAAAAGGGTAGATATCACCGTCGTCGGCGACTCCACCGAAACGGTTATAAAGGGCACGGTCACTGTAAAAAACTTAAATTTGCCAACATAATCGATATCCGAGGAAATGTTGAGAGCGATAAAAAGAACAACTGAAAATTCGTTTAAAACCATTCGCCAAAGAGCAAACGAAGATATTAATAGGGCAAGATAATTGGCCAGCAAGCGTGGCCAGAGAAGTAAGTGAAATAGAAGGAACGAGAACGGCAATATCGTGATCGAATCTTGGGTGGTCGCTACATACCACAACCTCACGCGTAGGCGGAGACAAAAATTAGATCTACGCGGCATCATATGCAACGGAAGAATCCCGGAAAATTGGCGATTCAATTATCAAAGAATATATACAATCGCGACTACTTAAATAAGTAACATTTTGGTGCCGTGACCAGGAATTCCGTCAAGGTATCGGAATTTTTTTCTTTTCGTGAGTGTTTAAACACGAGAGCCACGGTGAGAACAAGGTTCATCAAGGAGATCAATCCAGTAAGAAAGACGATTAATTCAGTAAGCCATGACGAGCTGTGGAGTTGCGGCGATCATCGCTAACATCTTAATGTAAGTACGAAAAAAGTATATCTTGTGTTTTTTTTCTTTTTCTCTCTTGAGTAATTTATAAAAATATATGCATGCTGTAAAATTTTGAAAAAAATATCGATTGATCTGCAAAATTTATGGCCCGAACCGGAAGTTAGAGCCCCGAATCCAGCTGAGTTATAGTATTTTTTGTTTATTTTTTTTACGTCGAAATATTATCTGAATAATTAATTATTAGTGCTTATTAATTAATGTAATTAATTAAATTAAATAATTAATTATTAATTATTAATGCTTATAAGATTAAAATTATTTAATCGTAGTAAATCACACGAACTCGATCTCACGAGTAAATTGACAGAAACGTCATGATAATGGTACACGGCTTCGCTTAAGGAAAATGCCTGATGGTGGGAAGTCTGTCGATAGCGATACATGACGTTAAGTGTGAATTCCATGTAGTCCCCGAGGATCTAACGATTGACGTACACGGAATCCTTGGTTGGGACATAATAGGGAAATATAAGGGCACAATTAATGCCGAACACAGATATTTAAAATTGGAGGATACATTAATATTCATCGCTCGTGATAATAATATTGAGATATCTGCGAAAACAAGAAAAAGAGTTTACGCACGCGTAAAAGAAAATATAAAAATTAGGTGGGTGCCACTTCAAAACTTAGCAGCGGGAATTCTATTTCGCAGTTTTCTATCCGTCACAAATAAAGGTGTACTTTTCGTGGAATGCACAAATTTCAACGAGGTATCCGTTTCCATACCATTGTCGGAAATGGAATTATTGCCGTGCTACACAATGGAAGATAAAGGGGAAGTAGACATAGGGTTAATATATGATAAGAGTGGCGGTGAAATGGATCATCTAAGCAATAACAATTTATTCGTTTTGACACCCTAAAGAACAAAATGTGTCAAGAATCAGTTCTCATATCGCCGAATTTGGAAGAACCTTTTATAGTTACAACGTACGCGTCAGACTACGCTATAGAAGCGAAACTTAGTTAGGGCCCGATGGGAAAGGATCGACCCTGCGTGTCGATGTCTAAGAGGAAGCGAGTTACGCTATCCCACGTATGATAAAGAGTTACTCGCTGCGAAAGATCAAATTAGGCACTATCTATACGGGCGCAAATTCACGGTCGTAACGGGTCACGAGCCTTTGAAACATTTTCATTCGAGCAAAAAACCTGACCTCCGGTTTAATCTTCTTAAGGTATTGCTACGTGGATACGACTTTGAAATCGTATATCGTCCGGGCATGAAGAACGCCAACGCGGACGCTCTATCTCGAAATCCAATTAAGATGGAGGGAATGTCGAGCAAACCGAAAAGAGGCGAACTTTATGATTTGGCCGACAAACAAGACGATATCGATAATAACGTCGAGGGCGAGCATCCATCTGCTCGAATCTTGATGGCCCGGCGAAAAGGAAAAGGGACACGGACCTCGACGGATCCGGAAATCCACGCGATCGGAAACTCGGCAGAGCTGTAATAAGCGACGACGATGAAAGTAACGTCATCCGACAGGGGGACGCTCGTAGCCCGTATCCATTAAGAATACGAGGGAACCGCGTGAGAATTCCCGAATCTACAGAGGAGTCAGAGCCCGTGATTGCTCAAGGTCAGTCTGACGGAAAACTCGCATACATGAGACGCGACAAGCGTATGGATCAGGGTGTAGCGGCGGCGAGTAAGCCCCTTAACAAAAGGGAGCATTACTTATCAATACCCAAAACCGCGGATAAATCTGCTACGCCAAAAAATAGCGAGGCCGCGGAAACACCCGCCGAGTATGAAGGGCCCGTCAGGGATACCACTACCGCTTCTAGCCGAAAATGGGGCGATCATAGAACATGACAGGCCAATGTAAATTCTTTGATAGATACAGTATTGTGTAAGAAGGGCACCTTCCGGTTGGACGTTGAGGAAAGGAAAGGTCTTCGCGATCATAGAAGTTCACTAGCAATTTTTATTCAAGACGCGGATGACGATGACCTTATAATACCCCCTAAACAAGAGGGAGAGGACTGGGAAACGCATAAAGATCCGACACTCCTGAGTTCCTTGGGAGGAGAGTACTTTTGACACTCAATTCGAGTGTCTAGAACCAGGTATTCCCCTTGAACTCGCAAGAGACATGCCGACTACACCTCGGAGAAACTGCTTATTCCACTCCTTAATCAGGTTAGCCAATTTGGACGTTACTACTCAAGATCTAAGGAGAAGACTCTTAAGATCACAGGCCATACAAATGTGCGAGTATCCGGATGAGGTTATCGGAGTCCTAAGATCTGACCATCAATACAGAACTAGCGACTGTATCTATATTTTTGCGAAGGAATATCATCTAAACGTCTGTGTACACTTTAGTTATTCACGTACACACCCGGTTGTGTATTGTCATTTTATAGCACACAAAGGCTGTGAAACAATACACTTGAAGTTGTGTGATAGTCACTACACGCCATACATGAAAAGGGGCGAGCCCGCGAGAGTTTCTACGCAAGAAGTTAATGAGGGCATAGCCGCTGACCTTCGGAACAGCCCTATTACACCGACGAACTCAATAAACGTTAATGACGCAGGCCCTCGCCAATTTTTTAGAGACGACGCATGAGAACCAATAAGCGCCGTTGGTGTACCAATGTAACCGCATAACTCAAACAACATACCACCCGACGCCGGACAACAAGAGGCCATGGAGGTAGAATCGTCGGAATCTGCGGAGGAGGCCGAAAATTCGACAGAATCAAGGCCGAAGCCGAGGGCGCTCGAGTGGTACCGCATAACAAGACCACGGTATGCACGGGACTCCCCACCATGGGTCCCCGTGGAACCGGGGATCGATTACAGGAAATGGGCAAGGAAATAGGCGATACGATACACTCGATGGTTCTAGACAATCTGGTATTGGGAGTTGTCACCAAAAAATACATCGACGATCGCCCGTTGCGATCAAATATTAAGAAAACAGTAAAATCTATAAAGAATTTCTGCGTCGACTATGATTTACATAGTCTCTCCATTGCACGTGACATGGGTATACTAACAGAGCTCGAGTGGGAATCCTTCGTGGAGACGTGTAATCAGCTATTCGATGGTATGGAAATTAGCGTCGCGCTTTTAAAAAATAATCTACCGATACCAAAAACTGAAGATCGATTTGCCATTCTAAAAGAATATCACGAATCTTCGATTGGAGGACGTCGGGGTATTACGAAAACGTACAGCAAAATCGCACGCGATTATTATTGGAAAAACATGCGACCCGACGTGATACAATTCGTAAAAGGCTGCGCCAAGTGCCAGACTCATAAATCGATTCGAGTAAAGACTAGACAGCCGATGGTAATTACGAACACTCCGTCGAGAGCGTTTGAGCAAATGTCGCTCGATTTTTACGGACCTTTAGCAGCAACGTCACGAGGTTATCGATACGTGTTAAGTATGCAAGATCTTTTAATGAAATATTGCATATTAGTCCCAGTAAAACACGCTGAGGAAGTGGCCCGAGCTCTTATAAGGTATTTTATTTCATACTTTGGACCACCTAATGCCATATTAACGGACCAGGGACGTCATTTCCAAAACAAACTCTTAGAAGAGCTGGGTGCCCTTTTCCAAATCGATAAGTATTGAACGACAGCCTATCACCCGCAGTCGAATGGGAGCATAGAGAGAATGCACCATACACTGACGGAATACCTAAGAGCGTATGTGGAAAATCAAGACAAATGGGATCAATGCTTGGATCTATGTCAACACGCGTATAATACGTCGGTCCATGACGCGTCGGGATTCACCCCGCACGAGCTCGCATTGGGACAGCCAGCGAGAACTCCTTCCCAGTTCCCCTCCCGCGAGCCCCTTGTGACGTACGACAGCTACGTCACGGGTCTACGTGACATACTTTGCCAACTGCAAGTTATGACAGCTCTCAACCTGAGCCAAGCGAAATACCGATCGAAGTATTACTACGATCGAAGGCTAAACACGAGGCATTTCAGAGAAGGAGAGCAAGTATATTTACTTAAGGAGCCAACCTCCGGTAAAATAGATGCCCAATATGTCGGTCCTTATGACATAATGAAGTCAGATTATAGAGCAAATAATGATATCATAACGCGCGACGATAGAACAAAAACAGTCCACATGGACAAATTAAAGAGGGCAGTCGACCTCATGACACCCAATTCGAACAATAATACGTAGCGCTAAAATTACAAGGAGTCAATCATAGATTAAACAATTTCTATTATAAGTAATTATATAATAAGGAAAATTCATATGTATAAGTATATTTATTATTTGCACGTGGCGTCCTAAAGGGCGGCCCCCGGACGAGCCACGAGCAAAAATAACGTAATTAATTCTACACATAAATCAAACAAAAGAAACAATTTTAGTAATAATAAAATAATGGGTGTTAGGATATGTAACGATATACTTCTAAGGAAAATTAATATTTAATAATCAATAATAAGTACTGTTACTGATAAACTAAATATTATTATTGTTAAATGAAAGGGATGAGGAGGAGCAGAAAGGCATTGAAATCAATCTATAATTCAATTGAGCCGAAACAAACAAATATATTTGGCTCCGCGAATACAAGGCAAAAACCCCCTCCGTTGAGGGGGAAAAGCCGCGCAAATACAAGTTTTCCTTACAAGGTACTTGCCGGTGGAGGCGCCGCGCGCCGTCGCTGTTTGCCGTGAGATACCCGGGAGGAGCCGCGCAATGAAGCCTCACTCGGCCGCGTCCTCCGCGTCGGACTGTGATTATTGTCCCCAAAGCCGTGTCAGTTGGACAAAGAAATCCCCCAGGCTGTGCGCCCGCTGTGGAGACGGATTCGGTGTCGAACTCCCAGGGCGCAATTCGCTGGCGGGAAGATTTCGGCGTGCGGAAGCTGTCCTCCGCGTCACGCCGCACACAAGCCACACTGCACACACGCACACTCTCACACACGCTACGTGATTCGCAGATCACGTTGAGTCGTGAGCGCGGTAGCGAAGCTGCAGAAATACAGGAAAATGAAGCTCAACAAGCGATGATGCCAAAGCAAAAGACACGAGAAAATCAGTCGTCCTCGTCCGAAAATCTGCGAGGAAGTGGAAGTAATTCGCGTCGATGCGAAGCATCCTTCCTCGCCGCGCATACCTGAGCCCGCAATAAATTAAGGGATCGGCTCGCAGATGTTAAAAAATGAGGCAATCTCTTTTGCCGTCGGAAAACCGACGGAAAGAGAAAGTGTCGAACAAGTACATTAGCGTATGTCCGTTTTGATAAAATAAAAAAACGTAGACCAATACGATTCTGACGGGGACAGAACGAATGACGCCAACAATTGACGAGACGCCATTAATACGCTACTCTGTACATCTACTTAGGACCACCCATATAAAAGCCAAATGAATGTAATTGGCGACAAATATTAAACAAGGAAATAATTCCACCATATTGACATTATGTCCGGCCAGTCAACGTGCCAGCAAGCATAACGTGAATCTCGAAATTTATAGACTACAAAAGTCAGGAAATACGCGTCCGAGATCATACAATTTAAAAAAAAAAAAATAAACTTGGGAGACAAAATATAAGAACTTTAAATCGTTCTCGAAAGAAATATTTCAAATTTCTACAAAATTTATATAATAATTTCCCTCGGAAAACAGTAAAAACAAAATTTTTCTTAATTTTAATCATATCGAGCCAAAAATTTCGTAAAAAATAGGCTCAAAATTTGAAAAAAAAGAGAAAAACAATTTTATTTCACGTTTTCTTCATTAAAATTGTTAATTTTTAATTAAATTATTAACACTAAGTTATAAGAGTGGCAAAAGCCGAAAAAAAAAATGAGTCGCGACATCGGGATTTAAACCCGTGCGGCCGGGGAGGCAGGCACCAGCCTTACCGCAACGGCCACACAACGTATAAAATTCTAGAGACAAATTTTTACTTATATACTAAGGTTAGCTTTAAAACTGATTAATAATATTACTTAAAGCTTCCATTTGATACCCGTATTAAATTAATAATTACAAAAGAAGTAATTAATAATCATAAAATAATTAATAATTATAAAAATGTTAAATTATATAAACCAAAAGAAAATTTATACAGTTTCTAAAAAGGTAGAATTTATGAATTATTAATATTATTAATAATTTATTTAAATAAAAAATTCTCAGCTTATTAAATTAATTAATAAAATTAAAATAAAATCAATTGAATTTATAAAAATTTGTAAAAAAAAAAATTTTATTATTATAAAGTCTATAATTTAATTTTTTTATAAACTTAATTAATTAAAAAAAAAAACAAATTTACTGAATGCTAAGTATTATGTAAAATTAAATTTAATGTGTATAATAAATTTTTGGAAATAGTAAAATTAGATATAATAAATATCTAAATAGTTAAAATAGATATCATAAATTTATAATTAAAAATTTGTATAAAAAAAAATTTAAGAATTTTATATTTGTTGATACATGCTTCGGAGTATGCTGATAGTATGTGTAATACTCTATCTCTCTTTTATTCTCTCCTTCTCGCTTTGCGTCTTAGTCAAGACCTAGAAGGTGCGATTGACAAAATTAAAAAGTGTGTGCAGAAGGACGGGGAACCACTATCCGAATTCTGGAATCGTATGAGAATCTTGCGCGAAGAGCTGAATGCAGCTACAGAATTAGACTGCCTAGTCAGACATATCGGCCGTTATCCAGATCGTCGGCAACACGAAGATCTGGTTATCAGAAGATTCATAATGGGACATTTCGAAGCCATCTCCATTCGAGTAGACGCAAGAAGACCGGGTACCCTTGAAGAGGCTATTAATCTCGCAGTTAGATTCGATAAAGAACTTCACGAAGTCCGGACTGAAAGAGGCGGCGAGCGAGAAAACAACGGGCGTGGCCCGAGCTACGATAGACCTTACCAACCGCCGACATGGTGCAAATACTGAGAAAGAAAAGAGCATGACACCGCCGATTGCCGAAATTTGTTAAGAGAGGTGGACCAACGGAGATCGCGCTTAGGGCCCCCGCAGAATGTACCAAAGCCCCAGTATGCAGGATCGCGCGACGGAGAAAGAAACAACGCGCCTTATCCTAATAATAATTTAAACAACGATAATAGGGCACCCCCAAATTATGATCGCCGGGGTAACTATAATAACAATCCATACGCGAACCAGAGGAGTCAAAATAATTATCGTGTGAGGCCAAATGATCGTCGGGGTTATTACAACGATTATAATGGATATTATAATCGAAGTAACGGATACAATGAAAATAATTATCGAGATAGGAGAAGATATAGCAACAATGCTGAGAGTAGGGCAAATTACGCCGACACCGGTCCCGCGGATAACTACGGCCCTCCCCCCGACCGATTCTATCATGAGGTACCCCCGGTAAACAACACGCCACGCTCGCAAGACGCGAGAGTAAATTTGATTCGGAATCAACCGAGAGATAGTTTTCTTACCATCAATAATGTAGATAAACATTTAAACTAGACGCTTGTTCAACAAAACCCCTCGTTGTTGAACAGAAAAATCAAGAAACAAAAGAAAAACAATTCCCCAATATAAGAATAGCACGAATTAATTATATGGAAGGGGGAAGTAAATTGCCTGTTATAGAAATCCATGGTACAGAATTTACCAAAAATAAAGCTACTTTTTACATGGACTCAGGAGCAGAGGTCTCAATTATTAAAAGAAAAAAGATTAAAGCGCGAGAGCTAATTGACGAAAACGTCATGATAATGATACATGGCTTCGCTTCAGGAAAATGCCTGACGGTAGGGAGTCTGCCTATAATAATGCACGATATTAAGTGTGAATTTCATGTAGTCCCCGAGGATCTACCAATTGACGTAGACGGGATCCTGGGATGGGACATAATAGGGAAATATAAAGGCACAATTAACGGTGAACATAAATATTTAAAATTGGGGGACATGTTTCTACCCTTTGCTCGCGATAACAATTGTTCATGCATGTGATTATAAAGAAAGGGGTGATCTGGGACGGAACGATACGGGAAAATTAAACAAGTCAAGTGAGCAGCAGAATTATAAAAGAATTTAATTTGCTCCGCGTGACAACGGCAAAAAACCCTTTCGAGGCAAGGGAAAAAGCCAATGATAAACCGCAATACAAACTTTACTTAGCTGAAGAAATGTACAATGCTGGAGGAGCACAGGAGACAATCCTGTTCGCACGGCGTCCTCCGCTTTGGGTGACACCACGCAGGGCGTAAACGCGTAGCCACTTAGACGGATGGATATCGGCCGCCTCGGCCTCTGGTCGCCGTTCTCGGCGTGGATAAATTGCTGCAACGTGCATGAGTCGCCGTTATTGGCGAGAATCGCCGCTGCGGGCGAAGTTCCGCTGAATCCTTTCAGGGTGACAATCAACACAATCCGTTCACCGTGAACGCACGCGAATTATCTCGATTCGCGCGTCGTCGGAAGATACCGTCGGGTGATTTGGTTTTTTTGAGAGTCCGAATCTTCCGGATTCCGGAAATACATCCGCAATTACTTGACGAAAAATTGATAACAGAAACGACAAGGAAAATTAACGAAAAACTGAGTACAGAAACAAAAGACAGACCAATCAATGAACTTATTAAAATTTCCACTATAAAGGTTATCACCGATGGACAAAAAATAATATACGACATAACTATACCATTGATAAAAATTAATAACTATAAACTACATAAATTGATACCCTTCCCAGTCAAACAACAAGACGAGAATCTCGTGCTTTACATAAAACCCAAAACTAAATATATCGCAGTCGACTTCAAAAAACAATTATATATAAAAATTACCGAAACTAAATTCTATATACATATGTGAGAAATTAGAACCAAGAGCACGGGTAAATAATGAGAGTCCCTGCGAGATAAAACTCATTTTCGGAATTCAACCTTTTAACCTATCGCAATGTGATATCAAAATCGGCAATATGCGCGAATCATATTGGACTAGATTGGAAAGAAGAAACACCTGGATATATTCGGTACTCAAAAACGAGGAATTGAGAATTCAATGTGATGGAAAAGGGGTAGAAAGACATCAATTGGAAGGGTCAGGAATGGTAACATTAAAACCAGGTTGCCAGGCGGAGACGACAGATGTAGAAATAGACGCGACGAAGCAAATAACAGACGAGACACTACAGATTAAACTAAGCTCAATAAATTTAACCCTAGACACCATATTAACAAATTGGGGGGTCACTGATAGCATCACCAAACACATATACGAATGGACACCGGAGATAAAATCTGCACACATACAAAATACACTCGAACACTCAGATTTAATAATTGAGGGAGGTGGACTAAAAGAAATAATAAAGAAAGCCCGGATAATTAGCCGAATTAACGAAAATAATGACAATGTTAAAATATTCAAAAATAATGTTACTATATTTGGAATATCATCCATAACAGTACTGAGCATTATAATAATAATAATAATCATAGGATTACGAATAGGTAAGTGTCACAAAACTATCATACCTCAACTCCGGGTGACAAGAGGGGGCGAATAGATAAAGCAATGGTGCAACAATAAAATAGTAATATATATAATAATTTTTTTAAATAATACAAAATGTATAATCTTTTTAATAATTGTAAGAAAAAATAATAATAACATAATGCTGTGAATCTGCAACGAATGAAAGGCTCAGCAGTTTTCATTATCACTCATTATAAACAAACTATCCCTGCCATACTAAAATGAATCACAGGGATAAGATTTGCGACAACGAGAGATGAAAAGCGACTCATTCTTCTTGCAAATACCATGGAGAAATCTTATAATTTCGGCTCCGTTGACGCACGAGGTTTGAACCTCAAGAAAATCTTCCATATCATCTTTGTCTGGACGCTTCTCCGAGACCGGGGATGCTGGGACCTCTCGAGGTTCCGGCAGATCCGGAATAAGGAAGTGGCACTTGGCATATTTTGGTCACTCCCACACATCAGGAGAGTGATCCATAGGTTACAGCGCCATGTCATCGGCGCCAAAACCTTGCTAAGGGCCAACCTCCAAGATGACAACGACGAACTGCAGCATGGAGGTGCTTGGGAGCCCCCGACGGACGCCAGGGGCGTCTATTATGCCCTACTGAATAATGAGGAGGAGAGATGGGAAGAGGCCGGCAAAACTTACGCCTGGCGGCTCTACAGCGACGAAGAACCAGAAGAAAGATCATGAAAATAACAAAAAAACTAACCATAGTATAAGTTAATACTAACAATAGAATTAAGTAACTAACAAAAAAAAACTTAATAAAAAAATAAAAAAACAAAACAAAAAAAAACCAACAAAAACAAAACAAAAAAAAAAACAAATAGTAATATATATAATAATTTTTTAAATAATACAAAATGTACAATCGTTTTAGTAATCGTAAGAAAAAAATAATAACTTAATGCTATGAATCTGCAACGAATGAAGGACTCAGCAGTATCATTATCATTCATTATAAACAAACTATCCCTTCCATACTAAAATGAATCACAGGGACAAGATTTGCGACAACGGGAGATGAAAAGCGACTCATTCTTCTTGCAAATACCATGGAGAAATCTTATAATTTCGGCTCCGTTGACGCACGAGGTTTGAACCTCAAGAAAATCTTCCATATCATCTTTGTCTGGACGCTTCTCCGAGACCGGGGATGCTGGGACCTCTCGAGGTTCCGGCAGATCCGGAATAAGGAAGTGGCACTTGGCATATTTTGGTCACTCCCACACATCAGGAGAGTGATCCATAGGTTGCAGCGCCATGTCATCGGCGCCAAAACCTTGCTAAGGGCCAACCTCCAAGATGACAACGACGAACTGCAGCATGGAGGTGCTTGGGAGCCCCCGACGGACGCCAGGGGCGTCTATTATGCCCTACTGAATAATGAGGAGGAGAGATGGGAAGAGGCTGGCAAAACTTACGCCTGGCGGCTCTACAGCGACGAAGAACCAGAAGAAAGATCATGAAAATAACAAAAAAACTAACCATAGTATAAGTTAATACTAACAATAGAATTAAGTAACTAACAAAAAAAACTAAAAAAAAAATAAAAAAAAAAAAAAAAAAAACCCAACAAACACAAAACAAAAAAAAAACAAAAAAAAAACAAACAACAAAACAAAACAAAATAAAACATAATATTAATGATAATAGGGTAAAATAGGGGACTCAACAAAAAAAAACTCCAAAAGGCACGGCATTCGAACCGCCGCCGTTCGAGTTGGTGGACCAGCGGTCTACTAACTGAGCCACGGGCACTGTTATATACATTATACGCGAACAGATACTTATTCTATGAGTAACAACGATATTTGACAATACTAAACCATTTGATACCATAATATATTAATATTAATAATATAATAACTATTCAAAAGGGGTTGCATATGGAAAAATATATACAATCATTCGTAATAATAGTAATAAATTAAGATATATTATAAACATTAATTATAAAGTATAAAACTAATACAGAGTATGTTTCAGAACAACAAAATATTTACGGGGGGATCAGAAAGGGAAAATAATCTATATAAATATATTAAATATAACTAATAAAAGGAAAGGACAAATCATCAGAGAAATGCTGAGTCAAAGAAGGAAGTATAAATATGCCACTAACTGCAGCAGGGGAAAAGTATGATGAAGAAAAAGAAAATAATATAATATGTATAACCACTGTAATAATTTGTATATTTTAGTTCATAAGAAATTTAAAGTTTAAAACATTATATGAACGAGAGAGAACGACAAAAACAATTGTAGCGACTCGAAAGAGAAAATGAAATCACGTACACCGACATCTACACGAACACAAACAAACATGAAATATTGAATACAAAAAAAAAAGGGTAACAAAGTTATTATTGTTTCTAGTCGACGAGGACGTCGACACAGGGCCCCCGGACGTATCACGTATGTAAAATTGCATATCCATACGCGACGATTTATTCATATATATCAGCGAAAGCAAAGACGAAACATTGGGAAATTGACATCGAGACAATCGACCGGAGTCGCGAGTAACGCGAAACCCGCGAGTAATACGAACTTCCAAACTCGACAAATTACGGAAAGTCAAGATCAGAGGTGACAATAAATGTACAAAGGTCAATTGAAAGACGTTAACGGAGAAAGCTGACAGAACGATTATCAAGCAGAGGCACCCAGTGGGAGAAACCGCGGATTTTGCAATTTCTCCATACAACGGAGGTAATAAGTCAAATCGAAAAACACGTAGGGGCACTTCTGAATTGGACTTCAAATTGGGACTATTAGATCCGGTCGTACTTCGGTTCGGGTTCTCTAATACTTATTTGTTTTACACAATCGGGACTTAACTTCGCGACACAAAAAAAAGAAAGTTGTATTACACATTGCGATACTCATCTTTCTCGTTCATAAACAGAAATATAATAAAAACAAAAGTATTATATTAATTATCTCGCGTTTTATGAATTGACGATAACCGATTCTCACAAAGGCCAAAACGCTTCGACCGATTTGGCTAGGGCAGAACGATACCTGAAGAGAGAATATTGTCGCGATTCGATCATTAAAAAAAGAAACATAGTCGTGACCTCTTAGATACGTAACACTATCTAAGAGGTTATCATTAGTGTGTAAATATTGTATGATTTTCCACGTGCTCCTTGATTCATATAATGTCGCCACACCTTCCATAAATATTCCGGGGTTATTCTTTATAGGCATTATAAAGTCATCTGTTTTTGTTTGGTCCATCGTCCTGTAATATTCACATATTTTCTTTTTCATTAATGTGTTTTTCTCATACGATTAACAAAAGGATTGGGGTAATAAGGTTAGGTAAGAAGGGAAGAACTTCCTTCATGTATTATTTTATCAATACAGCTCTTGCTGTATAAAAACTTACTGATCAGTGTGATACCTGCACTTTCATGCCCTTTTATTCCTGGGTCGTGCCTCTTGTCACTGACTTTTGGAGGTTTATTTATTTACTCATTCGTTATGATGAAGAAATTCATTGTTCCTTCCCTCTTTTTTTTTTATTTAAGGCGAGTAATGCATGTTAATCATATTTTCTAGTGATTCTAAATATCATTTGATTTTAATAATTTCATTTATTTGTTAGCTTATTTATTTAGTTATAGGTATTTTCCGTTTGTCGTGTCTGTTGTCTGTGTTTGATTTGATTACTAACTTCTCTTTTTTTGTATTGACTTTATAATGCCAAAATTATTATGGAAGGTTATATGCTTCGTGTGGCTGATGCGTTAAGGCTGCTACCTGCCGCTCCGGCCGTACGAGTTCGAATCCCGGTGACTCAAAGTTTTTTTTTTCTGTCAATATTATATTTGCCGTTTACAATTAATGAATTTATTATTAATTAACATTATTAGAACAATAAAACTTGAAAAAATAAAAATCAAAAAAATTTTTTTTTGAAATTTTGAATTCCATTTTTTTGGTAAAATTTGGGGCTTAATATCATCAAAATTGAGGAATATTTTAATTTTGCGATTTTTCAAAATAAAATTTCATGTGAATTAGTAAGAAAATTAATTTTTAAGAGAAAATAAGGAACCGATTTATTCCCGACAATATCTGTTTCGATGCATATTTTCGTTGATTTTAGTGGACTGTGGAGTTCAAATTTTGTACTGTATTTACTCGTATGTCGACTGCTCGGGTGAAGTGTAACTGTGTGTGGGGGAGAGTCACTCCTTGTTTATTATTTTTCGCCAATTATATGCGTTTGATAATTTATGCTAATAATTTCGTAGGGGCCCACGTATTGCTTTGCTATTTTTCCTAACTGTAGTTCTTTTAGCCTGTAAAACATTTCATCTTCTCTGAAATTTCGTGTACTTATCCCTCTATCATTATAAAATTTGGATCGGTATTTTGATTGAATTAAATTCATTGCTGCTAACGTTTGTAATTGACTCAGTTTTTCAATTATTTCTTGATGGAATTCATTATAAGTCGCGCAATCGTTTGATATTTTGAAACTTGATGGTGTCCGCGCTTTTCGGCCGAAAATCAATTCATGCGGGGTATATCCCGTAGCATCATGCTCTGTACAATTATAGGCGTGCTGGCATAGACAAATCCATTCGTCCCAATCTCTATATTTTTCTATATAATTTTTTAAGTATTCCGTTACAGTATGATGCATTCGTTCAATACTCCCGTTCGATTGAGGGTGATATGCAGTGGTGTTGAATTTTTCTATGCCGAATATTTTAGCGAATTCTTCTAGAGTTCTATTGATGAAGTGAGTACCCTGATCTGTTAATATTGCTGCCGGTGGTCCGAAATAACATATCATCTTGCCTATCATTGTCTTCGCGACTTCAATTGCTGCAGCTCGCTTTACTGGTGTTAGTATGCAATATTTCGTCAGTAGATCTTGTATCGTCAAAATAACAACATTTCCGTTTTTCGTTTTTATTGAGGGACCGTAAGAGTCTAATGATATTTTCTCAAAAGCGTGAGATGGTGTATCCGTGATAATCATTGGCATCTTCGTTTTTTTTCTCACTAATTTATTCGTTTGACATTTTATACATGCTTTCACAAACTGTTCTACTTCGGGTCACATGGTTTTCCAATAATAATCGGCCGCGATTTTTTTGTATGTTTTGTTTATTCCACGGTAGCCTCCCATGGGTGACTCGTGATATTCTCGAATTTTCGTGTACCTATCTTGCACTCTCGGTGTGGGGAGATTATCCTTGAGTAGAACTATTCCGATGTTTTCGTTATCAAATAACTCGTTGCGACTTTCTACAAAATAATTCCATTCTGTTTCTTTCATCAGCTGTAAATCTTTTATTATTGCTATGCTCTTAACGCTGTTATTACCACACATAATTTTAAAATTTTTAACACTTTTAATTATATCGGTTCGCAATACTATATCATTTATATGACCTTTGATGGTTACACCCATAACAACTATATCTTGAATTATTATTAGATTTATCTCGCCAACAGTATACTCCCTGTTTACCCAGGAGTTGAGAAGTATATATTCTCTTTCGATCAAAGCTTTCAAAATCTCGGTGTTAAAACTTGCATCGGCAGTCATTAGAAATACAATATTTTCGCGGTATTTAAAAGGATGTTCGTTTATTAGTTTAACCCTTGTAAATTTTGCGTCAGGGTCTTCTCTCCACGGTGGTGTTAGTGGTGGGAGGTGTAATCGCGTTACTCTATGTCGTTCCAACACAACTGGGCCTTGCGTTATTTGACCTTCTTCGCTTTCGGTCAAGGCCGTGTCTTTTGCTCCGGTCTCCGTTTCAGGTGACTCTATGACCGCGTTGCTGACCTATTTTACTTATTATTGTTATTATTACATTTTTGTCTTGTTTTGGGTATTTTTCATTTATTTTTTTTTGTTGTGGATTTTTTTTTGTTGTTTTTTTTTGTTGTTTTTTGTTGTTTTTTTTT